>JAVIAB010000156.1:2198227-2597598 GCA_032433765.1 Megaustenia siamemsis
CTCAGTCAGTCATGAACAAACATCTAGACAAGGATAGCAGATAGTCAATCTTGTCTCTCAGTCAGTCATGAACAAACATCTAGACAAGGATAGCAGAAAGTCAATCTTGTCTCTCAGTCAGTCAGTCATAAACAAACATCTAGACAAGGATAGCAGAAAGTCAATCTTGTCTCAGTCAGTCATAAACAAACATCTAGACAAGGATAGAGGAAAGTCAATCTTGTCTCAGTCAGTCATGAACAAACATCTAGACAAGGATAGCAGAGAGTCAATCTTGTCGCTCAGTCAGTCATGAACAAACATCTAGACAAGGATAGCAGAGAGTCAATCTTGTCTCAGTCAGTCATGAACAAACATCTAGACATGGATAGCAGAGAGTCAATCTTGTCTCTCAGTCAGTCATGAACAAACATCTAGACAAGGATAGCAGAGAGTCAATCTTGTCTCAGTCAGTCATGAACAAACATCTAGACAAGGATAGCAGAAAGTCAATCTTGTCTCAGTCAGTCATGAACAAACATCTAGACAAGGATAGCAGAGAGTCAATCTTGTCTCTCAGACAGTCATGAACAAACATCTAGACAAGGATAGCAGAGAGTCAATCTTGTCTCTCAGTCAGTCATGAACAAACATCTAGACAAGGATAGCAGAGAGTCAATCTTGTCTCTCAGTCAGTCAGTCATGAACAAACATCTAGACATGGATAGCAGAGAGTCAATCTTGTCTCAGTCAGTCATGAACAAACATCTAGACAAGGATAGCAGAGAGTCAATCTTGTCTCAGTCAGTCATGAACAAACATCTAGACATGGATAGCAGATAGTCAATCTTGTCTCAGTCAGTCAGTCATGAACAAACATCTAGACAAAGATAGCAGAGAGTCAATCTTGTCTCAGTCAGTCAGTCATGAACAAACATCTAGACAAGGACAGCAGAGAGTCAATCTTGTCTCTCAGTCAGTCAGTCATGAACAACCATCTAGACAAGGATAGCAGAGAGTCAATCTTGTCTCTTAGTCAGTCATGAACAAACATCTAGACAAGGATAGCAGAGAGTCAATCTTGTCTCTCAGACAGTCATGATCAAACATCTAGACAAGGATAGCCGAGAGTCAATCTTGTCTCTCAGACAGTCATGAACAAACATCTAGACAAGGATAGCAGAGAGTCAATCTTGTCTCAGTCAGTCATGAACAAACATCTAGACAAGGATAGCAGAGAGTCAATCTTGTCTCTCAGACAGTCATGAACAAACATCTAGACAAGGATAGCAGAGAGTCAATCTTGTCTCAGTCAGTCAGTCATGAACAAACATCTAGACAAGGATAGCAGAGAGTCAATCTTGTCGCTCAGTCAGTCATGAACAAACATCTAGACAAGGATAGCAGAGAGTCAATCTTGTCTCAGTCAGTCAGTCATGAACAAACATCTAGACAAGGATAGCAGAGAGTCAATCTTGTCTCAGTCAGTCAGTCATGAACAAACATCTAGACAAGGATAGCAGAGAGTTAATCTTGTCTCAGTCAGTCATGAACAAACATCTAGACAAGGATAGCAGAGTCAATCTTGTCTCAGTCAGTCATGAACAAACATCTAGACAAGGATAGCAGAGAGTCAATCTTGTCTCAGTCAGTCAGTCATGAACAAACATCTAGACAAGGATAGCAGAGAGTCAATCTTGTCGCTCAGTCAGTCATGAACAAACATCTAGACAAGGATAGCAGAGAGTCAATCTTGTCTCAGTCAGTCAGTCATGAACAAACATCTAGACAAGGATAGGAGAGAGTCGATCTTGTCTCAGTCAGTCAGTCATGAACAAACATCTAGACAAGGATAGCAGAGAGTCAATCTTGTCTCAGTCAGTCAGTCATGAACAAACAGTCATTTCAACACTTCTGACTTGACCCTACATTTATAAACTCAATCATTCACTGAGGACACTGGAGGATGGCAGTACAAATATGGCTGGTTCAAAGATAACACTGAGGACATTGGAGGATGGCAGTACAAATATGGCTGGTTCAAAGATAACACTGAGGACATTGGAGGATGGCAGTACAAATATGGCTGGTTCAAAGATAACACTGAGGACACTGGAGGATGGCAGTACAAATATGGCTGGTTCAAAGATAACACTGAGGACATTGGAGGATGGCAGTACAAATATGGCTGGTTCAAAGACAACACTGAGGTGACTGGAGGATGGCAGTACAAATATGGCTGGTTCAAAGACAACACTGAGGACATTGGAGGATGGCAGTACAAATATGGCTGGTTCAAAGACAACACTGAGGTGACTGGAGGATGGCAGTACAAATATGGCTGGTTCAAAGACAACACTGAGGTGATTGGAGGATGGCAGTACAAATATGGCTGGTTCAAAGATAACACTGAGGACACTGGAGGATGGCAGTACAAATATGGCTGGTTCAAAGATAACACTGAGGTGACTGGAGGATGGCAGTACAAATATGGCTGGTTCAAAGATAACACTGAGGACATTGGAGGGTGGCAGTACAAATATGGCTGGTTCAAAGATAACACTGGGGTGACTGGAGGATGGCAGTACAAATATGGCTGGTTCAAAGACAACACTGGGGTGACTGGAGGATGGCAGTACAAATATGGCTGGTTCAAAGATAACACTGGGGTGACTGGAGGATGGCAGTACAAATATGGCTGGTTCAAAGATAACACTGAGGACATTGGAGGATGGCAGTACAAATATGGCTGGTTCAAAGATAACACTGAGGACACTGGAGGATGGCAGTACAAATATGGCTGGTTCAAAGATAACACTGAGGACATTGGAGGATGGCAGTACAAATATGGCTGGTTCAAAGATAACACTGAGGACACTGGAGGATGGCAGTACAAATATGGCTGGTTCAAAGATAACACTGAGGACACTGGAGGATGGCAGTACAAATATGGCTGGTTCAAAGATAACACTGAGGACATTGGAGGGTGGCAGTACAAATATGGCTGGTTCAAAGATAACACTGAGGACACTGGAGGATGGCAGTACAAATATGGCTGGTTCAAAGACAACACTGAGGACATTGGAGGATGGCAGTACAAATATGGCTGGTTCAAAGACAACACTGAGGTGATTGGAGGATGGCAGTACAAATATGGCTGGTTCAAAGACAACACTGAGGTGATTGGAGGATGGCAGTACAAATATGGCTGGTTCAAAGATAACACTGAGGACATTGGAGGGTGGCAGTACAAATATGGCTGGTTCAAAGACAACACTGAGGACATTGGAGGGTGGCAGTACAAATATGGCTGGTTCAAAGACAACACTGAGGACATTGGAGGGTGGCAGTACAAATATGGCTGGTTCAAAGATAACACTGAGGACATTGGAGGGTGGCAGTACAAATATGGCTGGTTCAAAGATAACACTGAGGACATTGGAGGGTGGCAGTACAAATATGGCTGGTTCAAAGACAACACTGAGGTGACTGGAGGATGGCAGTACAAATATGGCTGGTTCAAAGATAACACTGAGGTGATTGGAGGATGGCAGTACAAATATGGCTGGTTCAAAGATAACACTGAGGTGATTGGAGGATGGCAGTACAAATATGGCTGGTTCAAAGACAACACTGAGGTGACTGGAGGATGGCAGTACAAATATGGCTGGTTCAAAGACAACACTGAGGACATTGGAGGATGGCAGTACAAATATGGCTGGTTCAAAGATAACACTGAGGTGATTGGAGGATGGCAGTACAAATATGGCTGGTTCAAAGATAACACTGAGGTGATTGGAGGATGGCAGTACAAATATGGCTGGTTCAAAGACAACACTGAGGACATTGGAGGATGGCAGTACAAATATGGCTGGTTCAAAGATAACACTGAGGTGATTGGAGGATGGCAGTACAAATATGGCTGGTTCAAAGATAACACTGAGGTGATTGGAGGATGGCAGTACAAATATGGCTGGTTCAAAGATAACACTGAGGTGATTGGAGGATGGCAGTACAAATATGGCTGGTTCAAAGATAACACTGAGGTGACTAGAGGATGGCAGTACAAATATGGCTGGTTCAAAGACAACACTGGGGTGACTAGAGGATGGCAGTACAAATATGGCTGGTTCAAAGATAACACTGGGCTGAAGGACACCATACTGCAGATTTGACAACACAAGGGTGAAGGGTACCACAGAGCATATATGACAACACAAGGGTGAAGGGCACCACAGAGCATATATGACAAGACTAGGGTGAAGGGCACCACATAGCATATATGACAAGACTAGGGTGAAGGGCACCACAGAGCATATATGACAACACAAGGGTGAAGGGTACCACAGAGCATATATGACAAGACTAGGGTGAAGGGCACCACAGAGCATATATGACAACACAAGGGTGAAGGGTACCACATAGCATATATGACAACACAAGGGTGAAGGGCACCACAGAGCATATATGACAACACAAGGGTGAAGGGCACCACAGAGCATATATGACAACACAAGGGTGAAGGGTACCACATAGCATATATGACAAGACTAGGGTTAAGGGCACCACATAGCATATATGACAAGACTAGGGTGAAGGGCACCACATAGCATATATGACAAGACTAGGGTGAAGGGTACCACATAGCATATATGACAAGACTAGGGTGAAGGGCACCACAGAGCATATATGACAACACAAGGGTGAAGGGTACCACATAGCATATATGACAAGACTAGGGTGAAGGGCACCACATAGCATATATGACAAGACTAGGGTGAAGGGCACCACAGAGCATATATGACAACACAAGGGTGAAGGGCACCACAGAGCATATATGACAAGACTAGGGTGAAGGGCACCACAGAGCATATATGACAAGACTAGGGTGAAGGGCACCACATAGAATATATGACAAGACTAGGGTGAAGGGTACCACAGAGCATATATGACAAGACTAGGGTGAAGGGCACCACAGAGCATATATGACAAGACTAGGGTGAAGGGCACCACAGAGCATATATGACAAGACTAGGGTGAAGGGCACCACAGAGCATATATGACAACACAAGGGTGAAGGGCACCACAGAGCATATATGACAAGACTAGGGTGAAGGGCACCACATAGCATATATGACAAGACTAGGGTGAAGGGCACCACATAGCATATATGACAAGACTAGGGTGAAGGGTACCACAGAGCATATATGACAAGACTAGGGTGAAGGGCACCACAGAGCATATATGACAAGACTAGGGTGAAGGGCACCATAAGACAACACTAGAATGAAAGACACTGAAGAGCAGAGAAGACTAATTGGTTAGAATAGACTAAAAGATTAGAGATAATTAAATAGCTGGACTTTATAAATGATTATATAAGAGAAGATAACACTGGACCAACAGATTAGAGATAATCACACAGACTAGATAAATGAGCAAGTACAGACCTGCTGCTGTGCCATTGCAGCTTGGTTGAGTGAAGGTTGAGCTATGAGCTGTAGCTGACTGCCCTGACCACCACCAGCACTCACAACCTGCAGCCCTGGGCCTGACATCAAAGTTGGTTGTGAGTGGATCAGCTGGCCTCCTTGTCCACTCTGGTACTGGAATCAACCAATCACAAACATGCTACACTTATCAAGACATTAGACAAATTTGACCAATCATAAATCATATTACAAAATGTAAATAAAAAAAAGAACTCAAATGATAAATTTTGGGAAACAACAATTTCCTATTTAATGTAAGCTCATATCTCTGAAATGATAACAGGTGAGCTACACCTTTAGACACAAAATAAAATATCTTTTAGCAAAATTAAAAATGGTTGCATCTAAAATAGGAAAATATGAACAACTTCTAAATGGCATTATAGCCAGAGCAATAGTGACCAGTGCAGTCTTGAAATGAAGAACTAATGATGGGCATTATTACAAGACCCTTGGCAGTCACATAGTTCAGTGGTTAGTCTTGAAATGAAGAACTAATGATGGGCATTATTACAAGACCCTTGGCAGTCACATAGTTCAGTGGTTAGTCTTGAAATGAAGAACTAATGATGGGCATTATTACAAGACCCTTGGCAGTCACATAGTTCAGTGGTTAGTCTTGAAATGAAGAACTAATGATGGGCATTATTACAAGACCCTTGGCAGTCACATAGTTCAGTGGTTAGTCTTGAAATGAAGAACTAATGATGGGCATTATTACAAGACCCTTGGCAGTCACATAGTTCAGTGGTTAGTCTTGAAATGAAGAACTAATGATGGGCATTATTACAAGACCCTTGGCAGTCACATAGTTCAGTGGTTAGTCTTGAAATGAAGAACTAATGATGGGCATTATTACAAGACCCTTGGCAGTCACATAGTTCAGTGGTTAGTCTTGAAATGAAGAACTAATGATGGGCATTATTACAAGACCCTTGGCAGTCACATAGTTCAGTGGTTAGTCTTGAAATGAAGAACTAATGATGGGCATTATTACAAGACCCTTGGCAGTCACATAGTTCAGTGGTTAGTCTTGAAATGAAGAACTAATGATGGGCATTATTACAAGACCCTTGGCAGTCACATAGTTCAGTGGTTAGTCTTGAAATGAAGAACTAATGATGGGCATTATTACAAGACCCTTGGCAGTCACATAGTTCAGTGGTTAGTCTTGAAATGAAGAACTAATGATGGGCATTATTACAAGACCCTTGGCAGTCACATAGTTCAGTGGTTAGTCTTGAAATGAAGAACTAATGATGGGCATTATTACAAGACCCTTGGCAGTCACATAGTTCAGTGGTTAGTCTTGAAATGAAGAACTAATGATGGGCATTATTACAAGACCCTTGGCAGTCACATAGTTCAGTGGTTAGTCTTGAAATGAAGAACTAATGATGGGCATTATTACAAGACCCTTGGCAGTCACATAGTTCAGTGGTTAGTCTTGAAATGAAGAACTAATGATGGGCATTATTACAAGACCCTTGGCAGTCACATAGTTCAGTGGTTAGTCTTGAAATGAAGAACTAATGATGGGCATTATTACAAGACCCTTGGCAGTCACATAGTTCAGTGGTTAGTCTTGAAATGAAGAACTAATGATGGGCATTATTACAAGACCCTTGGCAGTCACATAGTTCAGTGGTTAGTCTTGAAATGAAGAACTAATGATGGGCATTATTACAAGACCCTTGGCAGTCACATAGTTCAGTGGTTAGTCTTGAAATGAAGAACTAATGATGGGCATTATTACAAGACCCTTGGCAGTCACATAGTTCAGTGGTTAGTCTTGAAATGAAGAACTAATGATGGGCATTATTACAAGACCCTTGGCAGTCACATAGTTCAGTGGTTAGTCTTGAAATGAAGAACTAATGATGGGCATTATTACAAGACCCTTGGCAGTCACATAGTTCAGTGGTTAGTCTTGAAATGAAGAACTAATGATGGGCATTATTACAAGACCCTTGGCAGTCACATAGTTCAGTGGTTAGTCTTGAAATGAAGAACTAATGATGGGCATTATTACAAGACCCTTGGCAGTCACATAGTTCAGTGGTTAGTCTTGAAATGAAGAACTAATGATGGGCATTATTACAAGACCCTTGGCAGTCACATAGTTCAGTGGTTAGTCTTGAAATGAAGAACTAATGATGGGCATTATTACAAGACCCTTGGCAGTCACATAGTTCAGTGGTTAGTCTTGAAATGAAGAACTAATGATGGGCATTATTACAAGACCCTTGGCAGTCACATAGTTCAGTGGTTAGTCTTGAAATGAAGAACTAATGATGGGCATTATTACAAGACCCTTGGCAGTCACATAGTTCAGTGGTTAGTCTTGAAATGAAGAACTAATGATGGGCATTATTACAAGACCCTTGGCAGTCACATAGTTCAGTGGTTAGTCTTGAAATGAAGAACTAATGATGGGCATTATTACAAGACCCTTGGCAGTCACATAGTTCAGTGGTTAGTCTTGAAATGAAGAACTAATGATGGGCATTATTACAAGACCCTTGGCAGTCACATAGTTCAGTGGTTAGTCTTGAAATGAAGAACTAATGATGGGCATTATTACAAGACCCTTGGCAGTCACATAGTTCAGTGGTTAGTCTTGAAATGAAGAACTAATGATGGGCATTATTACAAGACCCTTGGCAGTCACATAGTTCAGTGGTTAGTCTTGAAATGAAGAACTAATGATGGGCATTATTACAAGACCCTTGGCAGTCACATAGTTCAGTGGTTAGTCTTGAAATGAAGAACTAATGATGGGCATTATTACAAGACCCTTGGCAGTCACATAGTTCAGTGGTTAGTCTTGAAATGAAGAACTAATGATGGGCATTATTACAAGACCCTTGGCAGTCACATAGTTCAGTGGTTAGTCTTGAAATGAAGAACTAATGATGGGCATTATTACAAGACCCTTGGCAGTCACATAGTTCAGTGGTTAGTCTTGAAATGAAGAACTAATGATGGGCATTATTACAAGACCCTTGGCAGTCACATAGTTCAGTGGTTAGTCTTGAAATGAAGAACTAATGATGGGCATTATTACAAGACCCTTGGCAGTCACATAGTTCAGTGGTTAGTCTTGAAATGAAGAACTAATGATGGGCATTATTACAAGACCCTTGGCAGTCACATAGTTCAGTGGTTAGTCTTGAAATGAAGAACTAATGATGGGCATTATTACAAGACCCTTGGCAGTCACATAGTTCAGTGGTTAGTCTTGAACTTCCAAGGACAAGAGCTCCAGGTTTATCCACAGTACAATGGGAAGGTCTAGCAATCTGGTGTGATCACCACCAGCCATATCATGTCAAATAGGTGATCTAGCAATCTGGTGTGATCACCACCAGCCATATCATGTCAAATAGGTGATCTAGCGATCTGGTGTGATCACCACCAGCCATATCATGTCAAATAGGTGATCTAGCAATCTGGTGTGATCACCACCAGCCATATCATGTCAAATAGGTGATCTAGCAATCTGGTGTGATCACCACCAGCCATATCATGTCAAATAGGTGATCTAGCAATCTGGTGTGATCACCACCAGCCATATCATGTCAAATAGGTGATCTAGCAATCTGGTGTGATCACCACCAGCCATATCATGTCAAATAGGTGATCTAGCAATCTGGTGTGATCACCACCAGCCATATCATGTCAAATAGGTGATCTAGCAATCTGGTGTGATCACCACCAGCCATATCATGTCAAATAGGTGATCTAGCAATCTGGTGTGATCACCACCAGCCATATCATGTCAAATAGGTGATCTAGCAATCTGGTGTGATCACCACCAGCCATATCATGTCAAATAGGTGATCTAGCAATCTGGTGTGATCACCACCAGCCATATCATGTCAAATAGGTGATCTAGCAATCTGGTGTGATCACCACCAGCCATATCATGTCAAATAGGTGATCTAGCAATCTGGTGTGATCACCACCAGTCATATCATGTCAAATAGGTGATCTAGCAATCTGGTGTGATCACCACCAGTCATATCATGTCAAATAGGTGATCTAGCGATCTGGTGTGATCACCACCAGCCATATCATGTCAAATAGGTGATCTAGCAATCTGGTGTGATCACCACCAGTCATATCATGTCAAATAGGTGATCTAGCAATCTGGTGTGATCACCACCAGCCATATCATGTCAAATAGGTGATCTAGCAATCTGGTGTGATCACCACCAGCCATATCATGTCAAATAGGTGATCTAGCAATCTGGTGTGATCACCACCAGCCATATCATGTCAAATAGGTGATCTAGCGATCTGGTGTGATCACCACCAGCCATATCATGTCAAATAGGTGATCTAGCAATCTGGTGTGATCACCACCAGTCATATCATGTCAAATAGGTGATCTAGCAATCTGGTGTGATCACCACCAGTCATATCATGTCAAATAGGTGATCTAGCGATCTGGTGTGATCACCACCAGCCATATCATGTCAAATAGGTGGTCTACCAATCTGGTGTGATCACTAGCTGTATCATGTCAAATAGGTGTACTACCAATCTGGTGTGATCACTAGCTGTATCATGTCAAATAGGTGGTCTACCAATCTGGTGTGATCACCAGCCATGTGTCAAATAAGTGGCTTTGTTCACTAAAGACAACCTGAAGGTTCCAGTTGCTAATTAAACACATCTGACCTTCAATCACCGACAAGACAAACCTCAAGTCTACAGGACAGACATGACCCTACTTTCAACTCTAATGACGATAACCAATAAACCTCAACTCTACTGACAGACAAGACAACTTACAATGACTGGGGACATGTTGGAGTTGAGCGACCTGAGGAGCACATTCTTAGCCAGGTCACCATGTGGGTTGCTTGTTTGATGTGAGATAACTGTCTGCCCAGATGGCAGCACAATCTGTTGTGATGGGGCAGCAGCACCCGCTGACATGATGGTGTGGGTCCCTGCTGCTAGGTTGGTCCGAATCACATTTCCTCCACTTGTATTAATCAACTGAGTTCCAACAAGTGGCTGGGTTAAGTTAATGGACTGTGGAAGACATTACACACACATATAAGGCTAATGACAAGTGGCTGGGTTAAGTTAATGGTCTGTGGAAGACATGACATACAATATCTGGCTAATGACAAGTGGCTGGGTTAAGTTAATGGACTGTGGAAGACATTACACACACATATAAGGCTAATGACAAGTGGCTGGGTTAAGTTAATGGACTGTGGAAGACATTACACACACATATAAGGCTAATGACAAGTGGCTGGTTCAAGTTAATGGACTGTGGAAGACATTACACACACATATAAGGCTAATGACAAGTGGCTGGTTCAAATTAATGGTCTGTGGAAGACATGACATACATGTATAAGGCTAATGACAAGTGGCTGGTTCAAGTTAATGGACTGTGGAAGACATGACATACATGTATATGGCTAATGACAAGTGGCTGGTTCAAGTTAATGGTCTGTGGAAGACATGACATACATGTATAAGGCTAATGACAAGTGGCTGGTTCAAGTTAATGGACTGTGGAAGACATGACATACATGTATAAGGCTAATGACAAGTGGCTGGTTCAAGTTAATGGACTGTGGAAGACATGACATACATGTATAAGGCTAATGACAAGTGGCTGGGCTAAGTTAATGGTCTGTGGAAGACATGACATACATGTATAAGGCTAATGACAAGTGGCTGGTTCAAGTTAATGGACTGTGGAAGACATGACATACATGTATAAGGCTAATGACAAGTGGCTGACATGACATACATGTATATGGCTAATGACAAGTGGCTGGGTCAAGTTAATGGACTGTGGAAGACATGACATATATGTATAAGGCTAATGACAAGTGGCTGACATGATATACATGTATATGGCTAATGACAAGTGGCTGGGTCAAGTTAATGGACTGTGGAAGACATGACACACATGTATAAGGCTAATGACAAGTGGCTGACATGACATAGATGTATAAGGCTAATGACAAGTGGCTGGTTCAAGTTAATGGACTGTGGAAGACATGATATACATGTATAAGGCTAATGACAAGTGGCTGACATGACATACATGTATATGGCTAATGACAAGTGGCTGACATGATATACATGTATATGGCTAATGACAAGTGGCTGGTTCAAGTTAATGGACTGTGGAAGACATGACATACATGTATAAGGCTAATGACAAGTGGCTGGTTCAAGTTAATGGACTGTGGAAGACATGACACACATGTATAAGGCTAATGACAAGTGGCTGACATGACATAGATGTATAAGGCTAATGACAAGTGGCTGGTTCAAGTTAATGGACTGTGGAAGACATGACATACATGTATATGGCTAATGACAAGTGGCTGACATGACATACATGTATATGGCTAATGACAAGTGGCTGGGTCAAGTTAATGGTCTGTGGAAGACATGACATACATGTATATGACTAATGACAAGTGGCTGACATGACATACATGTATATGGCTAATGACAAGTGGCTGGTTCAAGTTAATGGACTGTGGAAGACATGACACACATGTATAAGGCTAATGACAAGTGGCTGACATGACATACATGTATAAGGCTAATGACAAGTGGCTGGTTCAAGTTAATGGTCTGTGGAAGACATGACATACATGTATAAGGCTAATGACAAGTGGCTGACATGACATACATGTATATGGCTAATGACAAGTGGCTGACATGACATACATGTATATGGCTAATGACAAGTGGCTGACATGACATACATGTATATGGCTAATGACAAGTGGCTGACATGACATACATGTATATGGCTAATGACAAGTGGCTGACATGACATACATGTATATGGCTAATGACAAGTGGCTGACATGACATACATGTATATGGCTAATGACAAGTGGCTGACATGACATACATGTATATGACTAATGACAAGTGGCTGACATGACATACATGTATATGACTAATGACAAATGGCTGACATGACATACATGTATATGGCTAATGACAAGTGGCTGGTTCAAGTTAATGGTCTGTGGAAGACATGACATACATGTATAAGGCTAATGACAAGTGGCTGGTTCAAGTTAATGGACTGTGGAAGACATGACATACATGTATAAGGCTAATGACAAGTGGCTGGGCTAAGTTAATGGACTGTGGAAGACATGACACACACATATAAGGCTAATGACAAGTGTTGAATTATATAACTTTATATGAAGATAGCTTGATGTTGAATTATATAACTTATAGCAAATCTTATACCGAAACAGTTACCCAGAAATATAAATCAGATGGAGAGAACAGGAGAGACAAGAAGAATATGTTTACCTGAGACATGTGTTGAAGCTGTGAGTTGGTGATTACAACTCTCTTGCCTTCTGAAGTCTGTCAACATAGAATACAAGTGGTGAATATAATGTTCTGTCAACATAGAATACAAGTGGTGAATATAATGTTCTGTCAACACAAACAAAACAGAATATAATGTTCTATCAACACAAACAAAACAGAAAGTATCAGCTTGAATACAAGTGGTGAGTACAACATTCAGCAAAAGAAAAACAATGTGACAATGATGAAAACATTAGACCAGTTGTTAGTGGGATGGCTAATACTGTAACTAGACTGTTAAATGTATCTCAACAAACATGGCCAGAATTAGCAACACATACCTGAAAAATGGTTTGCTGACCACCCCCATCGGAACCAATGACATGTGGACCAAAGTTGACATTAACGACTTTAGGATTCTCTATATGGACCGAGCCTTGGGCCGGGAACATCCCTGCAGCCTGGTTGCCATAGATAGTTTGAGTAGCCAGGTTCTGGCTGGGTTGGAGAAGAGTCTGTAGGGGCAAGCTGTTGGGCAGCTGCAAGATAGAGAGATCTTTGTCTCTAGTTTCATTATAAGTACATAAAGGCATGGTGATGTGACAGCTCTCTTGTATTGAATGACATCACCATTAACTTATACATGTATATGAACACAAATAAGCACTGGTGATGTAACAGTTATCTTGTATTGAATGACATCATTGGGTGGTTAAACCAACTGTAAATGTGTACCTAACTTAACAAAGGACAATAAAGAGTAATGAATTATGTCACAATATGTACTGACAAGTCTGAACTAAGTCTCTGTCAAATATGGCATCAAGAACACATGTTGATGACTTCTTGGGAGTGAAACATCTGTCCTCCCACAACAAGTCTGACACATTATTTCTAATGTATGAGTAACACATTACAAGCTGTCCCTAAAGTCTGGACACATTACAGACTGCCACTAACGTCTGGACACATTATTTCTAATGTATGAGTAACACATTACAAGCTGTCCCTAACGTCTGGACACATTACAGACTGCCACTAACGTCTGGACACATTATTTCTAATGTATGAGTAACACATTACAAGCTGTCCCTAAAGTATGGACACATTATTTCTAATGTATGAGTAACACATTACAAGCTGTCCCTAAAGTCTGGACACATTACAGACTGCCACTAACGTCTGGACACATTATTTCTAATGTATGAGTAACATATTACAAGCTGTCCCTAAAGTCTGGACACATTACAGACTGCCACTAAAGTCTGGACACATTACAGACTGTCCCTAAAGTCTGGACACATTACAGACTGTCCCTAAAGTCTGGACACATTACAGACTGCCACTAAAGTCTGGACACATTACAGACTGCCACTAAAGTCTGGACACATTACAGACTGTCCCTAAAGTCTGGACACATTACAGACTGCCCCTAAAGTCTGGACACATTACAGACTGCCACTAAAGTCTGGACACATTACAGACTGCCACTAAAGTCTGGACACATTACAGACTGCCACTAAAGTCTGGACACATTACAGACTGCCACTAACGTCTGGACACATTACAGACTGCCCCTAAAGTCTGGACACATTACAGACTGCCCCTAAAGTCTGGACACATTACAGACTGCCACTAAAGTCTGGACACATTACAGACTGCCCCTAAAGTCTGGACACATTACAGACTGCCACTAAAGTCTGGACACATTACAAGCTGTCTCTAAACACTGAACACATTACAGACTGCCACTAAAGTCTGGACACATTACAAGCTGTCCCTAAAGTCTGAACACATTACAGACTGCCCCTAAAGTCTGGACACATTACAGACTGCCCCTAAAGTCTGGACACATTACAGACTGCCACTAAACCCTGAACACATTACAGACTGCCACTAAAGTCTGGACACATTACAGACTGCCACTAAAGTCTGGACACATTATAGACTGCCACTAAAGTCTGGACACATTACAGACTGCCACTAAAGTCTGGACACATTATAGACTGCCACTAAAGTCTGGACACATTACAGACTGCCACTAAAGTCTGGACACATTACAGACTGCCACTAAAGTCTGGACACATTACAGACTGCCACTAAAGTCTGGACACATTATAGACTGCCACTAAAGTCTGGACACATTACAGACTGCCACTAAAGTCTGGACACATTATAGACTGCCACTAAAGTCTGGACACATTACAGACTGCCACTAAAGTCTGGACACATTACAGACTGCCACTAAAGTCTGGACACATTACAGACTGCCACTAAAGTCTGGACACATTACAAGCTGTCCCTAAACCCTGAACACATTACAGACTGCCACTAAAGTCTGGACACATTACAGACTGCCACTAAAGTCTGGACACATTACAGACTGCCACTAAAGTCTGGACACATTACAAGCACATGTAGACAAAAATTGATATTTTCAAGAAATGAAATTTATCACCAATATTGTGTTCAATTGGAATATGAAATGTCTTTCTTCAATCTGATTGCTATCATTTGTGATACAAACATTGATGTACTTTGCAAAATTCATGTGAACTCAATGTCATCATGCACATTGCCATCATTTGTGATACAAACATTGATGTACTTTGCAAAATTCATGTGAACTCAATGTCATCATGCACATTGCCATCATTTGTGATACAAACATTGATGCACTTTGCAAAAATTCATGTGAACTCGATGTCATCATGCACATTGCCATCAATTCACTCTGCAAGCGTTCAATCAAGTATGTTATATCTTGTGACCTTCATTGAGTTCACCTTCAGCAGAACGCAGAAAAACAAGTCAAGGGGGCAGAGTGAACAAGGAGACCAGTCCATATGACCACATCTTCCAGTCAAGCTAGGGAAAGTCTCATTCAACCATATTCTATGTATTTTGTGTCTGTGTCCAGACTTTAGGGACACATCTCCCCTCTCACATCAAACCTGACTCATTATTTCCTACATATCTCCCCTCTCACATCAAACCTGACTCATTATTTCCTACACATCTCCCCTCTCACATCAAACCTGACTCATTATTTCCTCACATCTCCCCTCTCACACCAAACCTGACTCCTACATATCTCCCCTCTCACATCAAACCTGACTCATTATTTCCTACATATCTCCCCTCCCACACCAAACCTGACTCCTACATATCTCCCCTCTTACATCAAACCTGACTCATTATTTCCTCACATCTCCCCTCTCACATCAAACCTGACTCATTATTTCCTCACATCTCCCCTCTCACATCAAACCTGACTCATTATTTCCTACACATCTCCCCTCTCACATCAAACCTGACTCATTATTTCCTCACATCTCCCCTCTCACACCAAACCTGACTCCTACATATCTCCCCTCTCACATCAAACCTGACTCATTATTTCCTACATATCTCCCCTCCCACACCAAACCTGACTCCTACATATCTCCCCTCTTACATCAAACCTGACTCATTATTTCCTCACATCTCCCCTCTCACATCAAACCTGACTCATTATTTCCTCACATCTCCCCTCTCACATCAAACCTGACTCATTATTTCCTCACATCTCCCCTCTCACATCAAACCTGACTCATTATTTCCAAAGTCTAATGGAGCTGAGAACATCAATTGTTGCGACAAAACCCATTAGCAATCATTGTCTTGTCGTCTTCTTTTCTCTGATACCTAAAAGGTGTCGTGGCTTATATCATTTGTCGTTCTTGAGCTGCTCGAACTGTATGAATTAGTGATTTTCCTTAGTTGTTACATGTCTCTGTCACTGCATCTATCCATCTTCTTTTCTCTTTCACTGATACCTAAAAGGTGTCGTGGTTTATATCATTTGTCGTTCTTGAGCTGCTCGAACTGTCTGAATTAGTGATTTCCCTTTGTTGTTGCATGTCTCTGTCACTGCATCTATCCATCTTCTTCTGGGTTTTCCTCTTGGTCTTTTTCCATGCATTCTCGAGAAGAACGCCCTTGATGGTGATTGGTAAGGATTCATTCTGACCAGGTGGCCAAACCATTTAAATAATTGTTGTTCTATATATTCTTGGCAGGGTTTTGTTCCTACCATTTTTCTTATGGTTTCATTTGGTATTCTATCTCTTCTTGTGTTGTTTGTTACTTTTCTCAAGCATCGTATCTCACATGTATTGATCTTTCTTAAATGAGATTTAGAAAGGGTCCATGTTTGACTTTCATAGCACAAATTTGGTATGAAAATGCTATTTATCATTTGTTGTTTAGCTGGCATAGAAATGTTTGGATGTCTTAGCAATGGTGAAAGCTGGTATGCGACAGCATTTGCTTTCTGTGTTCTCATGTCAAGTCTCTCTGTCTAGTTTTCCATCTTTCATTGTCTTGTCATTCCCTAATAAGCAGAGAGATCAATATACCTGCCGTGCCAAGCTCTAAAGTCCCCACTATATACTTCAACCAAGGAAGAGAGCTATCACCTGCCATGCCAAGCTCTAAAGTCCCCACTATATACATCCTCCAACCAAGGAAGAGAGCTATCACCTGCCATGCCAAGCTCTAAAGTCCCCACTATATACATCCCCCAACCAAGGAAGAGAGCTATCACCTGCCATGCCAAGCTCTAAAGTCCCCACTATATACTTCAACCAAGGAAGAGAGCTATCACCTGCCATGTCAAGCTCTAAAGTCCCCTCTATATACTTCAACCAAGGAAGAGAGCTATCACCTGCCATGCCAAGCTCTAAAGTCCCCACTATATACTTCAACCAAGGAAGAGAGCTATCACCTGCCATGCCAAGCTCTAAAGTCCCCACTATATACTTCAACCAAGGAAGAGAGCTATCACCTGCTGTGCCAAGCTCTAAAGTCCCCTCTATATACTTCAACCAAGGAAGAGAGCTATCACCTGCCATGCCAAGCTCTAAAGTCCCCACTATATACATCCCCCAACCAAGGAAGAGAGCTATCACCTGCCATGCCAAGCTCTAAAGTCCCCACTATATACTTCAACCAAGGAAGAGAGCTATCACCTGCCATGCCAAGCTCTAAAGTCCCCACTATATACTTCAACCAAGGAAGAGAGCTATCACCTGCCATGCCAAGCTCTAAAGTCCCCACTATATACTTCAACCAAGGAAGAGAGCTATCACCTGCCATGCCAAGCTCTAAAGTCCCCTCTATATACTTCAACCAAGGAAGAGAGCTATCACCTGCACAAGCTATGTCCAGCTAACACTGTAAGGATTCTCTTTCAAGTAACACTTTTGTCCCATGAGCTTTCCATAAAATGAGGAAGATACTGTGCAATCCATTTTTGACAATGGAAAAAAGAAAAAGAGTTCTTAAATGTTATGTGGCCATGTAATGAGAAGGGAACAGCTGGAATATATTGTGACAACTAGGAAAATTGAGGGATGAAGAGATAGAGGGAAGCAAACAGAAAAAATACCAGACGGCTTAAGAGAATGGCTTGGCAACAAATTAAATGATAAATAACTGCCGAGATCAAAAGAGGCAGACCAAGACTAACATGGACGAGTAACATCAAAAGATAGACAAGTCAACCATTGACAACCTGCACTATCAAAGCAAGAGACAGAGCGGAATGGCGCTCCATGGTAGCCAACCTTCGATGCTGAGACACCACTCAATGATGATGAACACTTATAAGATCACACGTTATGTGGCAACCATTTTTTTCTATGAACATGCATTCACACACAAGCAGCATTAAAGGTCAAAGTTGATGACCCTAGGAGGAGGGAACCTCACCTGTGTCATTGGGAATGATGGGGCTATATGAAGTAGTTTGGTGTTCTGCTGTTGTTGCTGGACAACAGATGCAGCACTAGGATGGTGGCCAGCCACTGTCTGGATGCCTGCACTGACATACTGGTGTGTTGCTGGAGCCAGATAAGCCACAGTGCCACACAGACTGGCTCCTGCTTGCTGGACTGCACTATTAGACATGTTGCCATGCTGTAGCTGTGCGGGAATGCTGTGGAACACACAAGTCCTTCATTGTTAGAGAGCACATGCAACGATGGTCATCTTGAAACGCACTCAACATGGACACAGTGACAAGTTTGACAATCTTTATAAACTACTAGCAACCAGTTTGACAATCTTTATAAACTACTAGCAACCAGTTTGACACGCCCGTGCACAGCCGTGGCCTGAAAGGGGAGTAAAGAATAGTGGTGCTGTACCCTACCAGGCATGTTCGTAAGAGGCGAGAAAGGAGGGTTGGGCATGGCACTGGCTATCCCATACTGTAAAAAAAAAATAAGCCAAAAAAACTTCCCAAATATGGACAAGTCAAAGAGAGAAAAAGTAAATCCACCTTCCAGGAAAAATTAGGGCTCTCTGTCTAAGAGTCGTATGATGAAAGCCGGAGAAAGCCGTAAGGAGTCTGGGTTGCCGACTCAACCCTTTTTCAACCAGGAAATCCTCCAGAATTGGCACCTGGAATGTATGTACCCTAAACGAACAGGGAAAAACTGCTCAGGTAGTAGCAGAAATGACAAACTACAAGACAGATATTCTGGGAATGTGTGAAACAAGATGGCTAGGAACGGAAAGAATAAAACTAAATACAGGAGAGGTGATTTTATCATCAGGACACCAGGAACCTGGAGCACAACATAGTGAAGGGGTAGCTATAATGCCATCAAGGAATGCACAGAAGACACTAATAGAATGGGAAGCAGTAGGACCGAGACTAATGAGAGCAACATTTAAAACAACCAAAAACAAAATAAAATTACACATTATCCAATGCTATGCACCAACCAACGATAAGGATAATTTAGTTAAAGATAGTTTCTATAAACAGCTACAATGTCAGATGGATGCAAGACGAGCCAAGGATATTATAATCTTGATGGGAGACCTAAATACTAAAGTAGGATCAGACAACAGAGGCATCGAAGCGATTATGGGAAAACATGTACTTGGAGATATAAATGAGAATGGAGCGATATTTGTGAATTTCTGCGCCCTTAATCAAGTGAGCCTAGGAGGAACAATATTCCAACATAAAAGAATACACAAAGCTGCATGGGTGTCACCAGATCATAGAACAGAAAATCAAATTGATCACATATGTATTAATAATAAGTTTAAGTCATCCTTGCAGGATGTAAAAGTATATAGAGGGGCAGATATAGCTTCTGATCATCATCTTCTGTTAGCCAAACTTAAAATTAAACTAAAAAGGTATACTACAGCGAATAAGGGTAGAAAGTATTTCAATGTAGGGTTTCTTAAAGAACAAGGAATTAAAGATAAATTCGCAGTCACAATATCAAACAAATACAAAGTCATCCAACAACTAGAAAATACAATAAATATAGAAGATCATTGGAAACAGGTAAAAAATATATGGAAAGAGACATGCGAAGAAACACTGGGGAAAAGAGAACGCCAGAATAAGGCATGGATGACAGCAGAGACCCTGGATAAAATTAAAGAAAGAAAGAACAAGAAAGCAGACATAAATAAAAGCAAAACGAGAAGTAATAAAGCCAAGACACAGGAAGCTTACACAGAGGTGAACAAAGAAGTGAGAAGATGCATTAAAAGGGATAAGAGGAAATATATAGATGAACTAGCTAAAGAGACAGAAGAAGCAGCAAATAAAGGGAATATGAAAAAAACTGTACAACAGCACAAAGAAATTAAGTGGAAAATACAAACCGATCAATGCCTTTATTAAAGATAAGAAAGGAAATCTGCTTAGTAATATAAGGGAACAAATGGAGAGATGGAAAGAGCATTTTGAAGAACTTTTGAACAGACCTGGCTCAAATAATCCTCCAGATATACTACCAGCAGAAGAAGAGTTACACGTTAACTGTGGAAAACCAAGCAAAGAAGAAATAATGAAAGCCATCAAACTATAAAAAAAATGGTAAAGCCACATGACCAGATGAAATTCCTTCGGAAGCCATCAAAGCAGATATTAACACCTCTACCAAGATGTTACATGATCTATTGGATACAATTTGGGAGAGGGAAGAAATACCTAAAGACTGGAAAGAAGGTTATATGATCAAACTACCAAAGAAAGGAAGTTTACAGGAGTGCACAAATTATAGGGGAATTATGCTACTATCAGTGCCAGGAAAAATATTAAGCAGAATCATTCTGGAGAGACTAAAAGAGGCCATAGAGAAACATTTGAGAGATGAACAAGCAGGTTTTAGGAAGAACAGATCATGTGTTGATCAAATAACTACTCTACGTATAATAGTTGAACAAAGTTTAGAACTAAAATCCCCACTTTATAATGGACTCATAGATTACGAAAAGGCATTTGATAGTTTAGACAGAAGAATGCTTTGGAAGTTGCTGAGTCATTACGGAATCCCCATAAAGTTTATTAACCTGATAAAAACAATGTATGAAGGAACGAAATGTAGTGTGGTGCATGAAGGACAGCTTACAGAAGCATTTGAAATAAGAACAGGAGTAAGGCAATGATGCCTCCTGTCTCCATTTCTCTTTCTACTGGCCATAGATTGGATTATGAAAATAACTCAAAACAACAGAAATGGGATCCAGTGGTCACTGACCAAACAACTTGATGATTAAGACTTTGCTGATGACATAGCTCTCCTATCACACAGCCATCAAAAGATGCAGGATAAAATGAGTATATTAGAGGAGAGATCACAACAGCTAGGACTAAAGATTAATAGAGATAAGACCAACATTATGAGAATTAATGCAGTTATTATATAATATAATTATAAATCCACATTTCAAAGGCTTCAATTTTCTGCTCTTTTTTCTAATTCAATGTCCATGTTCCTGCACCATACAGGAAGGTAGTAAATATAGCATTTTGCTATTTGTAGATTTTATTTCTGGTGTTATTTCCTTTGATGTGAGTCTATTTCTCATGTTAAAATTACTTTTGTTTATGTCTTATATTTCCCATCATTTGTTATAACATATCCAAGATAGCTGTGTTCTTGGACTCTTGCCATCTCCTTCAATATCTCCGTGTACATTTGCTGTATTTTCTCACACAATAATCATTCATCTCCAAGCCATATTCCTTGCTTGTCTGCTTTATTTTGTTCACTAGTTGTTGTAGGCTTTCTAGATTTTCTCCTTTTAATACACTATCATCAGCACATCTTAGATTATTGATTCGTCCAGTAGTGTTCAGTCCTGGCATCCCCATGTCTTAAAGATCGGCTCAGTGTATAGGTTAAATAGACATAGTGATAGAATACTGCCCTATAAGTTAAATAGACATGATGATAGAATACTGCCCTATAAGTTAAATAGACATGATGATAGAATACTGCCCTATAAGTTAAATAGACATGGTGATAGAATACTGCCCTATAAGTTAAATAGACATGATGATAGAATACTGCCCTATAAGTTAAATAGACATGATGATAGAATACTGCCCTATAAGTTAAATAGACATGGTGATAGAATACTGCCCTATCAGTGTATAAGTTAAATAGACATGATGATAGAATACTGCCCTATAAGTGTATAAGTTAAATAGACATGATGATAGAATACTGCCCTATAAGTTAAATAGACATGATGATAGAATACTGCCCTATCAGTGTATAAGTTAAATAGACATGATGATAGAATACTGCCCTATCAGTGTATAAGTTAAATAGACATGATGATAGAATACTGCCCTATAAGTTAAATAGACATGATGATAGAATACTGCCCTATAAGTTAAATAGACATGATGATAGAATACTGCCCTATAAGTTAAATAGACATGGTGATAGAATACTGCCCTATAAGTTAAATAGACATGATGATAGAATACTGCCCTATAAGTTAAATAGACATGATGATAGAATACTGCCCTATAAGTTAAATAGACATGATGATAGAATACTGCCCTATAAGTTAAATAGACATGATGATAGAATACTGCCCTATAAGTTAAATAGACATGGTGATAGAATACTGCCCTATAAGTTAAATAGACATGATGATAGAATACTGCCCTATAAGTTAAATAGACATGATGATAGAATACTGCCCTATAAGTTAAATAGACATGATGATAGAATACTGCCCTATAAGTTAAATAGACATGATGATAGAATACTGCCCTATAAGTTAAATAGACATGATGATAGAATACTGCCCTATCAGTGTATAAGTTAAATAGACATGATGATAGAATACTGCCCTATCAGTGTATAAGTTAAATAGACATGATGATAGAATACTGCCCTATAAGTTAAATAGACATGATGATAGAATACTGCCCTATAAGTTAAATAGACATGATGATAGAATACTGCCCTATAAGTTAAATAGACATGGTGATAGAATACTGCCCTATAAGCTAAATAGACATGATGATAGAATACTGCCCTATAAGTTAAATAGACATGATGATAGAATACTGCCCTATAAGTTAAATAGACATGATGATAGAATACTGCCCTATAAGTTAAATAGACATGGTGATAGAATACTGCCCTATAAGTTAAATAGACATGATGATAGAATACTGCCCTATAAGTTAAATAGACATGATGATAGAATACTGCCCTATCAGTGTATAAGTTAAATAGACATGATGATAGAATACTGCCCTATAAGTTAAATAGACATGGTGATAGAATACTGCCCTATAAGTTAAATAGACATGGTGATAGAATACTGCCCTATCAGTGTATAAGTTAAATAGACATGATGATAGAATACTGCCCTATAAGCTAAATAGACATGGTGATAGAATACTGCCCTATAAGTTAAATAGACATGGTGATAGAATACTGCCCTATAAGTTAAATAGACATGATGATAGAATACTGCCCTATAAGCTAAATAGACATGGTGATAGAATACTGCCCTATAAGTTAAATAGACATGATGATAGAATACTGCCCTATAAGTTAAATAGACATGGTGATAGAATACTGCCCTATAAGTTAAATAGACATGATGATAGAATACTGCCCTATAAGTTAAATAGACATGATGATAGAATACTGCCCTATAAGTTAAATAGACATGATGATAGAATACTGCCCTATAAGTTAAATAGACATGGTGATAGAATACTGCCCTATAAGTTAAATAGACATGATGATAGAATACTGCCCTATAAGTTAAATAGACATGGTGATAGAATACTGCCCTATAAGTTAAATAGACATGATGATAGAATACTGCCCTATAAGTTAAATAGACATGATGATAGAATACTGCCCTATAAGTTAAATAGACATGATGATAGAATACTGCCCTATAAGTTAAATAGACATGGTGATAGAATACTGCCCTATCAGTGTATAAGTTAAATAGACATGATGATAGAATACTGCCCTATAAGCTAAATAGACATGATGATAGAATACTGCCCTATAAGTTAAATAGACATGATGATAGAATACTGCCCTATCAGTGTATAAGTTAAATAGACATGATGATAGAATACTGCCCTATAAGTTAAATAGACATGATGATAGAATACTGCCCTATAAGTTAAATAGACATGATGATAGAATACTGCCCTATAAGTTAAATAGACATGATGATAGAATACTGCCCCATAAGTTAAATAGACATGATGATAGAATACTGCCCTATAAGTTAAATAGACATGATGATAGAATACTGCCCTATAAGTTAAATAGACATGATGATAGAATACTGCCCTATAAGTTAAATAGACATGATGATAGAATACTGCCCTATAAGTTAAATAGACATGGTGATAGAATACTGCCCTATAAGTTAAATAGACATGATGATAGAATACTGCCCTATAAGTTAAATAGACATGATGATAGAATACTGCCCTATAAGTGTATAAGTTAAATAGACATGGTGATAGAATACTGCCCTATCAGTGTATAAGTTAAATAGACATGGTGATAGAATACTGCCCTATAAGTGTATAAGTTAAATAGACATGATGATAGAATACTGCCCTATCAGTGTATAAGTTAAATAGACATGGTGATAGAATACTGCCCTATAAGTTAAATAGACATGATGATAGAATACTGCCCTATAAGTGTATAAGTTAAATAGACATGATGATAGAATACTGCCCTATCAGTGTATAAGTTAAATAGACATGATGATAGAATACTGCCCTATAAGTTAAATAGACATGATGATAGAATACTGCCCTATAAGTTAAATAGACATGGTGATAGAATACTGCCCTATAAGTTAAATAGACATGATGATAGAATACTGCCCTATAAGTTAAATAGACATGATGATAGAATACTGCCCTATAAGTTAAATAGACATGATGATAGAATACTGCCCTATCAGTGTATAAGTTAAATAGACATGATGATAGAATACTGCCCTATAAGTTAAATAGACATGATGATAGAATACTGCCCTATAAGTGTATAAGTTAAATAGACATGATGATAGAATACTGCCCTATCAGTGTATAAGTTAAATAGACATGATGATAGAATACTGCCCTATAAGTGTATAAGTTAAATAGACATGGTGATAGAATACTGCCCTATCAGTGTATAAGTTAAATAGACATGGTGATAGAATACTGCCCTATAAGTGTATAAGTTAAATAGACATGATGATAGAATACTGCCCTATAAGTTAAATAGACATGATGATAGAATACTGCCCTATAAGTTAAATAGACATGGTGATAGAATACTGCCCTATAAGTTAAATAGACATGATGATAGAATACTGCCCTATAAGTTAAATAGACATGATGATAGAATACTGCCCTATAAGTTAAATAGACATGATGATAGAATACTGCCCTATAAGTTAAATAGACATGGTGATAGAATACTGCCCTATAAGTGTATAAGTTAAATAGACATGATGATAGAATACTGCCCTATCAGTGTATAAGTTAAATAGACATGGTGATAGAATACTGCCCTATCAGTGTATAAGTTAAATAGACATGGTGATAGAATACTGCCCTATAAGTTAAATAGACATGGTGATAGAATACTGCCCTATAAGTTAAATAGACATGATGATAGAATACTGCCCTATCAGTGTATAAGTTAAATAGACATGGTGATAGAATACTGCCCTATAAGTTAAATAGACATGGTGATAGAATACTGCCCTATAAGTTAAATAGACATGATGATAGAATACTGCCCTATAAGTTAAATAGACATGATGATAGAATACTGCCCTATAAGTTAAATAGACATGATGATAGAATACTGCCCTATAAGTTAAATAGACATGGTGATAGAATACTGCCCCATAAGTTAAATAGACATGGTGATAGAATACTGCCCCATAAGTTAAATAGACATGATGATAGAATACTGCCCTATAAGTTAAATAGACATGATGATAGAATACTGCCCTATAAGTTAAATAGACATGATGATAGAATACTGCCCTATAAGTTAAATAGACATGATGATAGAATACTGCCCTATAAGTTAAATAGACATGATGATAGAATACTGCCCTATAAGTTAAATAGACATGGTGATAGAATACTGCCCTATAAGTTAAATAGACATGGTGATAGAATACTGCCCTATAAGTTAAATAGACATGGTGATAGAATACTGCCCCATAAGTTAAATAGACATGATGATAGAATACTGCCCTATAAGTTAAATAGACATGATGATAGAATACTGCCCTATAAGTTAAATAGACATGATGATAGAATACTGCCCTATAAGTGTATAAGTTAAATAGACATGGTGATAGAATACTGCCCTATAAGTTAAATAGACATGATGATAGAATACTGCCCTATCAGTGTATAAGTTAAATAGACATGGTGATAGAATACTGCCCTATAAGTTAAATAGACATGGTGATAGAATACTGCCCTATAAGTTAAATAGACATGGTGATAGAATACTGCCCTATAAGTTAAATAGACATGGTGATAGAATACTGCCCTATCAGTGTATAAGTTAAATAGACATGATGATAGAATACTGCCCTATAAGTGTATAAGTTAAATAGACATGATGATAGAATACTGCCCTATAAGTTAAATAGACATGATGATAGAATACTGCCCTATAAGTTAAATAGACATGATGATAGAATACTGCCCTATAAGTTAAATAGACATGATGATAGAATACTGCCCTATAAGTTAAATAGACATGATGATAGAATACTGCCCTATCAGTGTATAAGTTAAATAGACATGATGATAGAATACTGCCCTATAAGTTAAATAGACATGATGATAGAATACTGCCCTATCAGTGTATAAGTTAAATAGACATGATGATAGAATACTGCCCTATCAGTGTATAAGTTAAATAGACATGATGATAGAATACTGCCCTATAAGTTAAATAGACATGATGATAGAATACTGCCCTATAAGTTAAATAGACATGATGATAGAATACTGCCCTATCAGTGTATAAGTTAAATAGACATGATGATAGAATACTGCCCTATAAGTTAAATAGACATGATGATAGAATACTGCCCTATCAGTGTATAGACATGATGATAGAATACTGCCCTATAAGTTAAATAGACATGATGATAGAATACTGCCCTATCAGTGTATAGACATGATGATAGAATACTGCCCTATAAGTTAAATAGACATGATGATAGAATACTGCCCTATAAGTTAAATAGACATGGTGATAGAATACTGCCCTATAAGTTAAATAGACATGGTGATAGAATACTGCCCTATAAGCTAAATAGACATGGTGATAGAATACTGCCCCATAAGTTAAATAGACATGATGATAGAATACTGCCCTATAAGCTAAATAGACATGGTGATAGAATACTGCCCCATAAGTTAAATAGACATGATGATAGAATACTGCCCTATAAGCTAAATAGACATGGTGATAGAATACTGCCCCATAAGTTAAATAGACATGATGATAGAATACTGCCCTATAAGTTAAATAGACATGATGATAGAATACTGCCCTATAAGTTAAATAGACATGATGATAGAATACTGCCCTATCAGTGTATAGACATGATGATAGAATACTGCCCTATAAGTTAAATAGACATGATGATAGAATACTGCCCTATAAGTTAAATAGACATGATGATAGAATACTGCCCTATAAGTTAAATAGACATGATGATAGAATACTGCCCTATAAGTTAAATAGACATGATGATAGAATACTGCCCTATAAGTTAAATAGACATGATGATAGAATACTGCCCTATAAGTTAAATAGACATGATGATAGAATACTGCCCTATAAGTTAAATAGACATGATGATAGAATACTGCCCTATCAGTGTATAAGTTAAATAGACATGATGATAGAATACTGCCCTATAAGTTAAATAGACATGGTGATAGAATACTGCCCTATAAGTTAAATAGACATGGTGATAGAATACTGCCCTATAAGTTAAATAGACATGGTGATAGAATACTGCCCTATAAGTTAAATAGACATAGTGATAGAATACTGCCCTATAAGTTAAATAGACATGATGATAGAATACTGCCCTATAAGTTAAATAGACATAGTGATAGAATACTGCCCTATAAGCTAAATAGACATGATGATAGAATACTGCCCTATAAGTTAAATAGACATGGTGATAGAATACTGCCCTATAAGCTAAATAGACATGATGATAGAATACTGCCCTATAAGTGTATAAGTTAAATAGACATGATGATAGAATACTGCCCTATAAGTTAAATAGACATGATGATAGAATACTGCCCTATCAGTGTATAAGTTAAATAGACATGATGATAGAATACTGCCCTATAAGTTAAATAGACATGATGATAGAATACTGCCCTATAAGTGTATAAGTTAAATAGACATGATGATAGAATACTGCCCTATAAGTTAAATAGACATGGTGATAGAATACTGCCCTATAAGTTAAATAGACATGGTGATAGAATACTGCCCTATAAGTTAAATAGACATGGTGATAGAATACTGCCCTATAAGTTAAATAGACATGGTGATAGAATACTGCCCTATAAGTTAAATAGACATGATGATAGAATACTGCCCTATAAGTTAAATAGACATGATGATAGAATACTGCCCTATAAGTTAAATAGACATGGTGATAGAATACTGCCCTATAAGTTAAATAGACATGATGATAGAATACTGCCCTATAAGTTAAATAGACATGATGATAGAATACTGCCCTATAAGTTAAATAGACATGGTGATAGAATACTGCCCTATAAGTTAAATAGACATGATGATAGAATACTGCCCTATAAGTTAAATAGACATGATGATAGAATACTGCCCTATAAGTTAAATAGACATGGTGATAGAATACTGCCCTATAAGTTAAATAGACATGGTGATAGAATACTGCCCTATAAGTTAAATAGACATGGTGATAGAATACTGCCCTATAAGTTAAATAGACATGATGATAGAATACTGCCCTATAAGTGTATAAGTTAAATAGACATGATGATAGAATACTGCCCTATAAGTTAAATAGACATGGTGATAGAATACTGCCCTATAAGTTAAATAGACATGGTGATAGAATACTGCCCTATAAGTTAAATAGACATGATGATAGAATACTGCCCTATAAGTGTATAAGTTAAATAGACATGATGATAGAATACTGCCCTATAAGTTAAATAGACATGGTGATAGAATACTGCCCTATAAGTTAAATAGACATGGTGATAGAATACTGCCCTATAAGTTAAATAGACATGGTGATAGAATACTGCCCTATACGTTAAATAGACATGATGATAGAATACTGCCCTATCAGTGTATAGACATGATGATAGAATACTGCCCTATAAGTTAAATAGACATGATGATAGAATACTGCCCTATCAGTGTATAAGTTAAATAGACATGATGATAGAATACTGCCCTATCAGTGTATAAGTTAAATAGACATGGTGATAGAATACTGCCCTATCAGTGTATAAGTTAAATAGACATGATGATAGAATACTGCCCTATCAGTGTATAAGTTAAATAGACATGATGATAGAATACTGCCCTATCAGTGTATAAGTTAAATAGACATGATGATAGAATACTGCCCTATCAGTGTATAAGTTAAATAGACATGATGATAGAATACTGCCCTATCAGTGTATAAGTTAAATAGACATGATGATAGAATACTGCCCTATCAGTGTATAAGTTAAATAGACATGATGATAGAATACTGCCCTATCAGTGTATAAGTTAAATAGACATGATGATAGAATACTGCCCTATAAGTTAAATAGACATGGTGATAGAATACTGCCCTATAAGTTAAATAGACATGATGATAGAATACTGCCCTATAAGTTAAATAGACATGGTGATAGAATACTGCCCTATCAGTGTATAAGTTAAATAGACATGATGATAGAATACTGCCCTATCAGTGTATAAGTTAAATAGACATGATGATAGAATACTGCCCTATCAGTGTATAAGTTAAATAGACATGATGATAGAATACTGCCCTATCAGTGTATAGACATGATGATAGAATACTGCCCTATAAGTTAAATAGACATGATGATAGAATACTGCCCTATCAGTGTATAAGTTAAATAGACATGATGATAGAATACTGCCCTATCAGTGTATAAGTTAAATAGACATGATGATAGAATACTGCCCTATCAGTGTATAGACATGATGATAGAATACTGCCATATCAGTGTATAGACATGATGATAGAATACTGCCCTATAAGTTAAATAGACATGATGATAGAATACTGCCCTATCAGTGTATAGACATGATGATAGAATACTGCCATATCAGTGTATAGACATGATGATAGAATACTGCCATATCAGTGTATAGACATGATGATAGAATACTGCCCTATCAGTGTATAGACATGATGATAGAATACTGCCATATCAACGTATAGACATGATGACAGAATACTGCCATATCAACGTATAGACATGGTGACAGAATACTGCCATATCAACGTATAGACATGATGACAGAATACTGCCATATCAACGTATAGACATGGTGACAGAATACTGCCATATCAACGTATAGACATGGTGACAGAATACTGCCATATCAACGTATAGACATGATGACAGAATACTGCCATATCAACGTATAGACATGATGACAGAATACTGCCATATCAACGTATAGACATGATGACAGAATACTGCCATATCAACGTATAGACATGGTGACAGAATACTGCCCAATCTTACTCCTCTTTTTATATCAATAAGTACAGAGTTCTTATTGTTGTACCATAGTTGTGTGTTGCCTGTATCAATCTTATGTGAGCACCATGCAGGTGTTTATCTTCCAGGCATTCTATTAGTTGTTAATGGCTCCAGAATGCTTACAATTAATTTAGTAGCAGACTCAAAGATGAAGCACTTACTGAATCTGTAACTGGCCTGCCATCATGTCTTGCTGCGCTGGGTGGTGCAGATGTTGAGCAGCACCGTGAATGTCTGCGCTGAGATTAGATGCACCAGCACGGAGACCACCTGATTCTTGTGAGATGACATCGTCTGAGTGGATGCCATCTAAAAATATGTCAGCCCATGACTGCAACGGAGAAATAGGTCAGGAAAAATTCAGCATAGTTTTTTTTTTATGTCTGTGTGGACAGACAAATATTTGTATAGTTTTTTATATTGATACAGACAAACAGACAAATGTTTGTAGAGTTTTGTATATCGATACAGACAAACAGACAAATGTTTGTAGAGTTTTTTAATATTGATACAGACAAACAGACAAATGTTTGTAGAGTTTTTTAATATTGATACAGACAAATGTTTGTAGAGTTTTTTAATATTGATACAGACAAACAGACAAATGTTTGTAGAGTTTTTTATATTGATACAGACAGACAAATGTTTGTAGAGTTTTTTATATTGATACAGACAAACAGACAAATGTTTGTAGAGTTTTTATATTGATACAGACAAACAGACAAATGTTTGTAGAGTTTTTTAATATTGATACAGACAAATGTTTGTAGAGTTTTTTATATTGATACAGACAAATGTTTGTAGAGTTTTTTTATATTGATAACAGACAAATGTTTGTAGAGTTTTTTTATATTGATACAGACAAACAGACAAATATTTGTAGAGTTTTTTAATATTGATACAGACAAACAGACAAATGTTTGTAGAGTTTTTTAATATTGATACAGACAAATGTTTGTAGAGTTTTTTTATATTGATACAGACAAACATACAAATGTTTGTAGAGTTTTTTAATATTGATACAGACAAACAGACAAATGTTTGTAGAGTTTTTTTATATTGATACAGACAAATGTTTGTAGAGTTTTTTTATATTGATACAGACAAATGTTTGTAGAGTTTTTAATATTGATACAGACAAACAGACAAATGTTTGTAGAGTTTTTTTATATTGATAACAGACAAATGTTTGTAGAGTTTTTTTATATTGATACAGACAAATGTTTGTAGAGTTTTTTTATATTGATACAGACAAATGTTTGTAGAGTTTTTTAATATTGATACAGACAAACAGACAAATGTTTGTAGAGTTTTTTTATATTGATAACAGACAAATGTTTGTAGAGTTTTTTTATATTGATACAGACAAACAGACAAATATTTGTAGAGTTTTTTAATATTGATACAGACAAACAGACAAATGTTTGTAGAGTTTTTTAATATTGATACAGACAAATGTTTGTAGAGTTTTTTTATATTGATACAGACAAACAGACAAATGTTTGTAGAGTTTTTTTATATTGATACAGACAAATGTTTGTAGAGTTTTTTATATTGATACATACAAACAGACAAATGTTTGTAGAGTTTTTTAATATTGATACAGACAAATGTTTGTAGAGTTTTTTATATTGATACAGACAAATGTTTGTAGAGTTTGTTTTATATTGGTACAGACAAATATTTAGAGTATTTGTCCAAATGCTTAAGTATTTATGTTTATACTGACAGTCAAAGGACACATATCCACAAACTGCTAAGACAGCTCTTGAATATTAGGCTAGGACTAAGCTGCATGCCACATAACACAAAGAAGATCTGAAGCAAGTGTTTTGGTTATAGGTCTGCAAGTAGAAGTCAGACTTGGATATTGGTGACAAAGGAGAACACAAACCTAAGAAACTGGACAAAATAGTCAAAGTTAATGATGCCAGAGGAAAACAGGTGAGACACCATAACATGTAGTTTGTTCTGCTGCCATTCTAACACTGGCCACATCAGCAAAGGGAGATGTTGCTAGGCAAAGACAATGTTGGACATGCAAGATCAACAACAACAACCTGTTTCTAGCTGTCTGTAAAGACAAAAGAGACAACTATTATACAACATTCACAAAAAAGCTACCATATACAACATTCACAAAAAAGCTACCATTATACAACATTCATAAAAAAGCTACCATTATACAACATTCACAAAAAAGCTACCATTATACAACATTCACAAAAAAGCTACCATTATACAACATTCATAAAAAAGCTACCATTATACAACATTCATAAAAAAGCTACCATTATACAACATTCACAAAAAAGCTACCATTATACAACATTCACAAAAAAGGTACCATTCTACAACATTCACAATAAACCTGCCATTATACAACATTCACAAAAAATTGTGAATGTACAATGAGATGAAACATAAACAACTCACAACAAAGAGAGCAATACCATCATGATTCTTATCTAGGATATCAACAAGCAAAGACAAAATACAAATCTTTGCTACACAGATTAGAAGTCAAAAACAACAACACAGTCAACAACCACAACGTTAAAACAGTCAACAACAACAACCACAATGTTAAAAAAGTCAACAACAACAATGTTAAAACAGTCAACAACAACAAACACAATGTTAAAAAAGTCAACAACAACAATGTTAAAACAGTCAACAACAACAAACACAATGTTAAAAAAGTCAACAACAACAATGTTAAAACAGTCAACAACAACAACAACCACAATGTTAAAACAGTCAACAACAACCACAATGTTAAAAAAGTCAACAACCACAATGTTAAAACAGTCAACAACAACAACCACAATGTTAAAAAAGTCAACAACAACAATGTTAAAACAGTCAACAACAACAACCACAATGTTAAAACAGTCAACAACAACAACCACAATGTTAAAAAAGTCAACAACAACAACAACCACAATGTTAAAAAAGTCAACAACCACAATGTTAAAACAGTCAACAACAACAACCACAATGTTAAAACAGTCAACAACAACAACCACAATGTTAAAACAGTCAACAACCACAATGTTAAAAAAGTCAACAACAACAATGTTAAAACAGTCAACAACAACAAACACAATGTTAAAAAAGTCAACAACAACAATGTTAAAACAGTCAACAACAACAACAACCACAATGTTAAAACAGTCAACAACAACTACAATGTTAAAAAAGTCAACAACCACAATGTTAAAACAGTCAACAACAACAACCACAATGTTAAAAAAGTCAACAACAACAATGTTAAAACAGTCAACAACAACAACCACAATGTTAAAACAGTCAACAACAACAACCACAATGTTAAAAAAGTCAACAACAACAACAACCACAATGTTAAAAAAGTCAACAACCACAATGTTAAAACAGTCAACAACAACAACCACAATGTTAAAACAGTCAACAACAACAACCACAATGTTAAAACAGTCAACAACCACAATGTTAAAACAGTCAACAACAACAACAACCACAATGTTAAAACAGTCAACAACCACAATGTTAAAACAGTCAACAACAACAACAACATTAAAAAAGTCAACAACCACAATGTTAAAACAGTCAACAACAACAACGTTAAAAAAGTCAACAACCACAATGTTAAAACAGTCAACAACAACAACAACGTTAAAACAGTCAACAACAACAACAACGTTAAAAAAGTCAACAACCACAATGTTAAAACAGTCAACAACAACAACGTTAAAAAAGTCAACAACCACAATGTTAAAACAGTCAACAACAACAACAACAACGTTAAAAAAGTCAACAACCACAATGTTAAAACAGTCAACAACAACAACAAAGTTGAAACAATTGAGCTTCAAACTTACAATGTCACTAGCATCTTGTCCCCTGAAAAAGATTTCAATAAAAAAACTGATGAGCAGAGAGTGTGTTAATGGATAGGATGAAAATTGTGTATGTTATTATTTTGTTTTGTCATTAGTAGGCAGGTGTCTGTTTTGTTATTAATGGGTAGTAGGCAGGTGTTTGTTTTGTCATTAATGGGTAGTAGGCAGGTGTTTGTTTTGTCATTAATGGGTAGTAGGCAGGTGTCTGTTTTGTCATTAATGGGTAGTATGCAGGTGTTTGTTTTGTCATTAACGGGTAGTAGCCAGGTGTTTGTTTTGTCATTAACGGGTAGTAGCCAGGTGTTTGTTTTGTCATTAACGGGTAGTAGCCAGGTGTTTGTTTTGTCATTAACGGGTAGTAGCCAGGTGTTTGTTTTGTCATTAACGGGTAGTAGCCAGGTGCTTGTTTTGTCATTAACGGGTAGTAGCCAGGTGCTTGTTTTGTCATTAACGGGTAGTAGCCAGGTGTTTGTTTTGTCATTAACGGGTAGTAGCCAGGTGTTTGTTTTGTCATTAATGGGTAGTAGCCAGGTGTTTGTTTTGTCATTAATGGGTAGTAGCCAGGTGTTTGTTTTGTCATTAATGGGTAGTAGGCAGGTGTTTGTTTTGTCATTAATGGGTAGTAGCCAGGTGTTTGTTTTGTCATTAATGGGTAGTAGGCAGGTGTTTGTTTTGTCATTAATGGGTAGTAGGCAGGTGTTTGTTTTGTCATTAATGGGTAGTAGCCAGGTGTTTGTTTTGTCATTAATGGGTAGTAGCCAGGTGTTTGTTTTGTCATTAATGGGTAGTAGCCAGGTGTTTTGTCATTAATGGGTAGTAGCCAGGTGTTTGTTTTGTCATTAATGGGTAGTAGCCAGGTGTTTGTTTTGTCATTAATGGGTAGTAGCCAGGTGTTTGTTTTGTCATTAATGGGTAGTAGCCAGGTGTTTGTTTTGTCATTAATGGGTAGTAGCCAGGTGTTTGTTTTGTCATTAATGGGTAGTAGCCAGGTGTTTGTTTTGTCATTAATGGGTAGTAGCCAGGTGTTTGTTTTGTCATTAATGGGTAGTAGCCAGGTGTTTGTTTTGTCATTAATGGGTAGTAGCCAGGTGTTTGTTTTGTCATTAATGGGTAGTAGCCAGGTGTTTGTTTTGTCATTAATGGGTAGTAGCCAGGTGTTTGTTTTGTCATTAATGGGTAGTAGCCAGGTGTTTGTTTTGTCATTAATGGGTAGTAGCCAGGTGTTTGTTTTGTCATTAATGGGTAGTAGCCAGGTGTTTGTTTTGTCATTAATGGGTAGTAGCCAGGTGTTTGTTTTGTCATTAATGGGTAGTAGCCAGGTGTTTGTTTTGTCATTAATGGGTAGTAGCCAGGTGTTTGTTTTGTCATTAATGGGTAGTAGCCAGGTGTTTGTTTTGTCATTAATGGGTAGTAGCCAGGTGTTTGTTTTGTCATTAATGGGTAGTAGCCAGGTGTTCGTCCATCTTTCAAGTTTTCCTAGGGCATCTTGCATTCTGGATCTGGCCAGTGACATAGATACTTCTCGTGCCCATATCGACAGATCATATACGTACATCAAGCGTATTCTGTGTGGAATGTCCATTACAATGTCATCTATGGAGATTAGGAAAAGTGTTGGGGAAAATACTCCACCTTGTGGAACACCTTGTTCAATTTTGGTTTTCAAACCTAGTTGACCTTGTACTTGTTCTGTTCTGTCTTGTGGGTATTGAGATGTTCAGCTTGATAAATGGCCTCGGATACCAAATCTGAGAAGCTTGTCCTTTAATCCTTCTCTCCATACCATATCAAAAGCCTTCTCCATGTCGACCCACACTGTCAGTGTGTGTTTCTTTTCTTGTAGAGCATCTTTTATTTCCTGTGCAATGTAGGTAATCAGGTAAACATTTACATAAACACTGTTGACACAAATATTTACATAAACACTGCTGACACAAACATTTACATAAACACTGCTGACACAAACATTTACATAAACACTGCTGACACAAACATTTACATAAACACTGCTGACAGAAACATTTACATAAACACTGCTGACACAAACATTTACATAAACATTGTTGACACAAACATTTACATAAACACTGCTGACACAAACATTTACATAAAACACTGCTGACAGAAACATTTACATAAACACTGCTGACACAAACATTTACATAAACATTGTTGACACAAACACAAGCAACAAAGACTTACTTGAGATAATCTGAGGCTGTGGAGAAGGAAAAGTCTGAGACATCGCCATCCATGACTTCTTGAATCAAGACCTGAAATGTTCCACACAGTTATTGAGTTATTGGCGGGTCACCATCATTGCACTCTGAACATGTCCATTCCCTCCTCAGCATGTTCTGCAGTTTCCAGCAGCTGATGACTCCAGTTCTGTGTTGGTTGATAAGTCCATTTATACGCCCACTACATTTCTCGTTTCTGGCTGTGCCCATCTTAAATCCCACTTCTTTCATCCAAAGGAGTGATGTGGACTTATGGTTGTCGATGTCCAGTGCCCTTCCCACTACTCGGAGGGCACTGCTGATGTCCACTCAATCCATTGGTTGACCATCTTCAACAACAGCACAGCAAGCCAACCTGTCTGCTCTTTCATTTCCTTGTACTATCGCATGTCCAGGGACGAAGGCAAAGGTGACCTTACGTATTTTTTACTTCTGCAATGACTCTATCCATTGCCTACATACAGTGCCCGCCTTCACTTTTCTTATCATACTCATCGAATCACTTAATATGCAGGAGTGGGTATAGTCTTGTGACTCTAACCAGATGAATGCCCTGGTCACTGCCATCACCTCCATCGTCATGCTACTCATGTTTATAACTTATGCACCACTGTCTTCTTTGACTATTCTGCTTGCCGAGCATCTGTAAATGCCCATGCACTACTTTGGTGTCTTATTACAGATCCATTTGTATAGATGACTGCATCTTCCTCATTGGTGCTATTCCAGATGAGACCATTGACCACGACTGAGTTCTGCTCCCTACATTTCCTGTTGAGCGTGACAATACACAAGAATGTCCCCTTGAATGAAGCAGGCTCTGGTATCCACTCCTCACCAACACTGATATTGGTAAGACCACAGACCTGTTTGATGGCATCTTCTGCTTGTCCCACCCATGATTTGCCTTTTTTTCCCTGTATTGAGCTTGTGGTGCAATGGATGCTCGTTATCTGCACTTATCTTCAGGTGTGCTCGTGCCCTCCAGACCTTGATCCTGTCATCCATGGTTGGAAAGACAAGAAGATACCTCATTGTTACACAGGGAGTGTCCCTCATACACCCCAAGATAATGCGCATAGCTTCATTATGTATTTCTCCAGCCTATCAGTTTGCATTGTACTGACAATAAGAAATGTTAGGCCATACTCAATTGGTGCAAGGACTAGTCCCTGGAACAGAAGGGTAAGTAGGCTTGATGTTAGCAGCTGCCATGACCTTCAAGATGGCTAATCCTTTGCAGGCTTTTGTTATCACATGGTTGACATGGTCCCTAGAACACAGGCTGCAATCAAATCCAACTCTGAGGTACGTCATCAACCTGTCCCGGGTCACCTCATCAGCTCTCATTCGTACCACCGGTGTTTCCGTGTTAACAATATGATTGTTAAGGGAGAACCATGCAACTGATGCTTTATTAGGATTAACCAAGGCATCTGATACTCTGCACCAGGAAGAGATGTGATCGTGTTCGTTTTGCAGTGTGGAGACGATTTCCCATATGTCTCTTCCCTGTCGTTATACCAGAGTGCCATCAGTTGCACACACTGACAAGAACAGCCATATTGGTTATTGAGATACATCCCTTTATAAGAGAAGTCAGAAACATTCACTAAGTTGTATATAAAGCTCAATGCAGTTAAGCAGTTTGCTACTAAATGTTAATAAGTTTGTTATACAAAGCCTGGATACTCACCAATAGGGGGGGCTATCTAACATTGGGGAAAGTGTGAACATCTAACCGCTTCTTCCTCATTGCAGATAAGCATCCTGTCAGCACAGAAGTAGATCCGTCAATGTGTATGGATGATCTCACATGAGAAATCCTTGCTTGCATTCAGTTTTAACTGAAACCTACACAAATAAACGGTTAAATGTGATGGGCTTGTTTATATGTTAGTAGATAACATTCAACAAGGGGATTGTATCTGAGTGCTGGATTGTGTTTGAGAGCTGGATAGATGGAGATTGTGTTTGAGAGCTGGATAGATGGAGATTGTGTTTGAGAGTTGGATAGATGGAGATTGTGCTTGAGAGTTGGATAGATGGAGATTGTGCTTGAGAGTTGGATAGATGGAGATTGTGCTTGAGAGTTGGATAGATGGAGATTGTGTTTGAGAGTTGGATAGATGGAGATTGTGTTTGAGAGTTGGATAGATGGAGATTGTGTTTGAGAGTTGGATAGATGGAGATTGTGTTTGAGAGTTGGATAGATGGAGATTGTGTTTGAGAGTTGGATAGATGGAGATTGTGTTTGAGAATTGGATAGATGGAGATTGTGTTTGAGAGCTGGATAGATGGAGATTGTGTTTGAGAGTTGGATAGATGGAGATCTCGGCACCATCAACAGCAACAAACTCAAACAGTGACAATCTCAGCACCATCAACAGCAACAAACTCAAACAGTGACAATCTCAACACCATCAACAGCAACAAACTCAAACAGTGACAATCTCAGCACCATCAACAGCAACAAACTCAAACAGTGACAATCTCAGCACCATCAACAGCAACAAACTCAAACAGTGACAATCTCAGCACCATCAACAGCACCAAACTCAAACAGTGACAATCTCATCACCATCAACAGCAACAAACTCAAACAGTGACAATCTCAGCACCATCAACAGCACCAAACTCAAAGAGTGACAAGTTCAGCAGCATCAACAAAGATGGATCTCTACCTTAACCTTGAACTTTGATGTTTGTAATGAACTTTTGACCCTAAATAAATGTCAAGTTACAATAATATATGCGTCACATGACACCCATGTACTTTAGTGGCCAGAATTAATATTGGAAGTCTATATTAAATAGTGGAACAGAGTGTGGTATTAGCCTGGGTATTGAAGTTATCTAATGCTGGCTTTAGGGTAGATTTAACTTTAGCATTGAAGTCATTATCAATTGGTAGACAATAGGGTAACATTAACTGGGGCATTTTAAATCATTAACAAATAGTGGAATATAAAGTAACATTGACTGGGGTATCTGAAGTCACCATATGGTTGAGTACAGGGTAGCATTTACCAACATACAATTTGAAATGTTTGCAATGTGTTTATAGACTCGTAGGTTGTACATGTGTGCTAAGGTCATGCTGCAAGTAAAGTCTTAAGGAGTGTGATAACATCACAGAAGAGAATGGTAGCAAACTGACAAAGTTAGGGAGTGTCATAGCATCACAGAAGAGAATGGTAGCAAACTGACAAAGTTAGGGATTGTCATAACATCACAGAAGAGAATGGTAGCAAACTGACAAAGTTAGGGAGTGTCATAGCATCACAGAAGAGAATGGTAGCAAACTGACAAAGTTAGGGAGTGTCATAACATCACAGAAGAGAATGGTAGCAAACTGACAAAGTTAGGGAGTGTCATAGCATCACAGAAGAGAATAGTAGCAAACTGACAGAGTTAGGGAGTGTCATAACATCACAGAAGAGAATGGTAGCAAACTGACAAAGTTAGGGAGTGTCATAACATCACAGAAGAGAATGGTAGCAAACTGACAGAGTTAAGGAGTGTCATAACATCACAGAAGAGAATGGTAGCAAACTGACAGAGTTAGGGAGTGTCATAACATCACAGAAGAGAATGGTAGCAAACTGACAAAAGTTAGGGAGTGTCATAACATCACAGAAGAGAATGGTAGCAAACTGACAAAGTTAGGGAGTGTCATAACATCACAGAAGAGAATGGTAGCAAACTGACAAAGTTAGGGAGTGTCATAACATCACAGAAGAGAATGGTAGCAAACTGACAGAGTTAGGGAGTGTCACAACATCACAGAAGAGAATGGTAGCAAACTGACAGAGTTAGGGAGTGTCATAACATCACAGAAGAGAATGGTAGCAAACTGACAGAGTTAGGGAGTGTCATAACATCACAGAAGAGAATGGTAGCAAACTGACAAAGTTAGGGAGTGTCATAACATCACAGAAGAGAATGGTAGCAAACTGACAAAGTTAGGGAGTGTCATAGCATCACAGAAGAGAATGGTAGCAAACTGACAAAGTTAGGGAGTGTCATAACATCACAGAAGAGAATGGTAGCAAACTGACAAAGTTAGGGAGTGTCATAGCATCACAGAAGAGAATGGTAGCAAACTGACAAAGTTAGGGAGTGTCACAACATCACAGAAGAGAATGGTAGCAAACTGACAGAGTTAAGGAGTGTCATAACATCACAGAAGAGAATGGTAGCAAACTGACAGAGTTAGGGAGTGTCATAACATCACAGAAGAGAATAGTTTCAAACTGACAAAGTTAGGGAGTGTCATAACATCACAGAAGAGAATAGTTTCAAACTGACAAAGTTAGGGAGTGTCATAACATCACAGAAGAGAATAGTTTCAAACTGACAAAGTTAGGGAGTGTCATAACATCACAGAAGAGAATAGTTTCAAACTGACAGAGTTAAGGAGTGTCATAACATCACAGAAGAGAATGGTTTCAAACTGACAGAGTTAGGGAGTGTCATAGCATCACAGAAGAGAATGGTAGCAAACTGACAAAGTTAGGGAGTGTCATAACATCACAGAAGAGAATGGTAGCAAACTGACAAAGTTAGGGAGTGTCACAACATCACAGAAGAGAATGGTAGCAAACTGACAGAGTTAGGGAGTGTCATAACATCACAGAAGAGAATGGTAGCAAACTGACAAAGTTAGGGAGTGTCACAACATCACATAAGAGAATGGTAGCAAACTGGAGAATGGTAGCAAACTGACAAAGTTAGGGAGTGTCATAACATCACAGAAGAGAATAGTTCAAACTGACAGAGTTAGGGAGTGTCATAACATCACAGAAGAGAATGGTAGCAAACTGACAAAGTTAGGGAGTGTCATAACATCACAGAAGAGAATGGTAGCAAACTGACAAAGTTAGGGAGTGTCATAACATCACAGAAGAGAATGGTAGCAAACTGACAAAGTTAGGGAGTGTCATAACATCACAGAAGAGAATAGTAGCAAACTGACAAAGTTAGGGAGTGTCATAACATCACAGAAGAGAATAGTTTCAAACTGACAAAGTTAGGGAGTGTCATAACATCACAGAAGAGAATAGTTTCAAACTGACAGAGTTAAGGAGTGTCATAACATCACAGAAGAGAATGGTTTCAAACTGACAGAGTTAGGGAGTGTCATAGCATCACAGAAGAGAATGGTAGCAAACTGACAAAGTTAGGGAGTGTCATAACATCACAGAAGAGAATGGTAGCAAACTGACAAAGTTAGGGAGTGTCACAACATCACAGAAGAGAATGGTAGCAAACTGACAGAGTTAGGGAGTGTCATAACATCACAGAAGAGAATGGTAGCAAACTGACAAAGTTAGGGAGTGTCACAACATCACATAAGAGAATGGTAGCAAACTGGAGAATGGTAGCAAACTGACAAAGTTAGGGAGTGTCATAACATCACAGAAGAGAATAGTTCAAACTGACAGTTAGGGAGTGTCATAACATCACAGAAGAGAATGGTAGCAAACTGACAAAGTTAGGGAGTGTCATAACATCACAGAAGAGAATGGTAGCAAACTGACAAAGTTAGGGAGTGTCATAACATCACAGAAGAGAATGGTAGCAAACTGACAAAGTTAGGGAGTGTCATAACATCACAGAAGAGAATAGTAGCAAACTGACAAAGTTAGGGAGTGCCATAACATCACAGAAGAGAATGGTAGCAAACTGACAAAGTTAGGGAGTGCCATAGCATCACAGAAGAGAATGGTAGCAAACTGACAAAGTTAGGGAGTGTCATAACATCACAGAAGAGAATGGTAGCAAACTGACAAAGTTAGGGAGTGTCATAGCATCACAGAAGAGAATGGTAGCAAACTGACAAAGTTAGGGAGTGTCATAGCATCACAGAAGAGAATGGTAGCAAACTGACAGAGTTAGGGAGTGTCATAGCATCACAGAAGAGAATGGTAGCAAACTGACAAAGTTAGGGAGTGTCATAGCATCACAGAAGAGAATGGTAGCAAACTGACAAAGTTAGGGAGTGTCATAACATCACAGAAGAGAATGGTAGCAAACTGACAAAGTTAGGGAGTGTCATAGCATCACAGAAGAGAATGGTAGCAAACTGACAGAGTTAGGGAGTGTCATAGCATCACAGAAGAGAATGGTAGCAAACTGACAAAGTTAGGGAGTGTCATAGCATCACAGAAGAGAATGGTAGCAAACTGACAAAGTTAGGGAGTGTCATAACATCACAGAAGAGAATGGTAGCAAACTGACAAAGTTAGGGAGTGTCATAGCATCACAGAAGAGAATGGTAGCAAACTGACAAAGCTAGGGAGTGTCATAGCATCACAGAAGAGAATGGTAGCAAACTGACAAAGTTAGGGAGTGTCATAACATCACAGAAGAGAATGGTAGCAAACTGACAAAGTTAGGGAGTGTCATAACATCACAGAAGAGAATGGTAGCAAACTGACAAAGTTAGGGAGTGTCATAGCATCACAGAAGAGAATGGTAGCAAACTGACAGAGTTAGGGAGTGTCATAGCATCACAGAAGAGAATGGTAGCAAACTGACAAAGTTAGGGAGTGTCATAACATCACAGAAGAGAATAGTTTCAAACTGACAGAGTTAGGGAGTGTCATAACATCACAGAAGAGAATGGTAGCAAACTGACAAAGTTAGGGAGTGTCATAACATCACAGAAGAGAATGGTAGCAAACTGACAAAGTTAGGGAGTGTCATAACATCACAGAAGAGAATGGTAGCAAACTGACAAAGTTAGGGAGTGTCATAACATCACAGAAGAGAATAGTTTCAAACTGACAGAGTTAGGGAGTGTCATAACATCACAGAAGAGAATAGTTTCAAACTGACAGAGTTAGGGAGTGTCATAACATCACAGAAGAGAATGGTAGCAAACTGACAAAGTTAGGGAGTGCCATAACATCACAGAAGAGAATGGTAGCAAACTGACAAAGTTAGGGAGTGTCATAACATCACAGAAGAGAATGGTAGCAAACTGACAAAGTTAGGGAGTGTCATAGCATCACAGAAGAGAATGGTAGCAAACTGACAAAGTTAGGGAGTGTCATAGCATCACAGAAGAGAATGGTAGCAAACTGACAAAGTTAGGGAGTGTCATAACATCACAGAAGAGAATGGTAGCAAACTGACAAAGTTAGGGAGTGTCATAACATCACAGAAGAGAATGGTAGCAAACTGACAAAGTTAGGGAGTGTCATAACATCACAGAAGAGAATGGTAGCGAACTGACAAAGTTAGGGAGTGTCATAACATCACAGAAGAGAATGGTAGCAAACTGACAAAGTTAGGGAGTGCCATAGCATCACAGAAGAGAATGGTAGCAAACTGACAAAGTTAGGGAGTGTCATAACATCACAGAAGAGAATGGTAGCAAACTGACAGAGTTAGGGAGTGTCATAACATCACAGAAGAGAATAGTTTCAAACTGACAGAGTTAAGGAGTGTCATAACATCACAGAAGAGAATAGTTTCAAACTGACAGAGTTAGGGAGTGTCATAACATCACAGAAGAGAATAGTTTCAAACTGACAGAGTTAGGGAGTGTCATAACATCACAGAAGAGAATAGTTTCAAACTGACAGAGTTAGGGAGTGTCATAACATCACAGAAGAGAATAGTTTCAAACTGACAAAGTTAGGGAGTGTCATAACATCACAGAAGAGAATAGTTTCAAACTGACAGAGTTAGGGAGTGTCATAACATCACAGAAGAGAATAGTTTCAAACTGACAAAGTTAGGGAGTGTCATAACATCACAGAAGAGAATTGTTTCAAACTGACAGAGTTAGGGAGTGTCATAACATCACAGAAGAGAATAGTTTCAAACTGACAGAGTTAGGGAGTGTCATAGCATCACAGAAGAGAATGGTAGCAAACTGACAAAGTTAGGGAGTGTCATAACATCACAGAAGAGAATGGTAGCAAACTGACAAAGTTAGGGAGTGTCACAACATCACAGAAGAGAATGGTAGCAAACTGACAGAGTTAGGGAGTGTCATAACATCACAGAAGAGAATGGTAGCAAACTGACAAAGTTAGGGAGTGTCACAACATCACATAAGAGAATGGTAGCAAACTGGAGAATGGTAGCAAACTGACAAAGTTAGGGAGTGTCATAACATCACAGAAGAGAATAGTTCAAACTGACAGAGTTAGGGAGTGTCATAACATCACAGAAGAGAATGGTAGCAAACTGACAAAGTTAGGGAGTGTCATAACATCACAGAAGAGAATGGTAGCAAACTGACAAAGTTAGGGAGTGTCATAACATCACAGAAGAGAATGGTAGCAAACTGACAAAGTTAGGGAGTGTCATAACATCACAGAAGAGAATAGTAGCAAACTGACAAAGTTAGGGAGTGTCATAACATCACAGAAGAGAATAGTTTCAAACTGACAAAGTTAGGGAGTGTCATAACATCACAGAAGAGAATAGTTTCAAACTGACAGAGTTAAGGAGTGTCATAACATCACAGAAGAGAATGGTTTCAAACTGACAGAGTTAGGGAGTGTCATAACATCACAGAAGAGAATGGTAGCAAACTGACAAAGTTAGGGAGTGTCATAACATCACAGAAGAGAATGGTAGCAAACTGACAAAGTTAGGGAGTGTCATAACATCACAGAAGAGAATGGTAGCAAACTGACAAAGTTAGGGAGTGTCATAACATCACAGAAGAGAATAGTTTCAAACTGACAGAGTTAGGGAGTGTCATAACATCACAGAAGAGAATAGTTTCAAACTGACAGAGTTAGGGAGTGTCATAACATCACAGAAGAGAATGGTAGCAAACTGACAAAGTTAGGGAGTGCCATAACATCACAGAAGAGAATGGTAGCAAACTGACAAAGTTAGGGAGTGCCATAGCATCACAGAAGAGAATGGTAGCAAACTGACAAAGTTAGGGAGTGTCATAACATCACAGAAGAGAATGGTAGCAAACTGACAAAGTTAGGGAGTGTCATAGCATCACAGAAGAGAATGGTAGCAAACTGACAAAGTTAGGGAGTGTCATAGCATCACAGAAGAGAATGGTAGCAAACTGACAAAGTTAGGGAGTGTCATAACATCACAGAAGAGAATGGTAGCAAACTGACAAAGTTAGGGAGTGTCATAACATCACAGAAGAGAATGGTAGCAAACTGACAAAGTTAGGGAGTGTCATAACATCACAGAAGAGAATGGTAGCGAACTGACAAAGTTAGGGAGTGTCATAACATCACAGAAGAGAATGGTAGCAAACTGACAAAGTTAGGGAGTGCCATAGCATCACAGAAGAGAATGGTAGCAAACTGACAAAGTTAGGGAGTGTCATAACATCACAGAAGAGAATGGTAGCAAACTGACAGAGTTAGGGAGTGTCATAACATCACAGAAGAGAATAGTTTCAAACTGACAGAGTTAAGGAGTGTCATAACATCACAGAAGAGAATAGTTTCAAACTGACAGAGTTAGGGAGTGTCATAACATCACAGAAGAGAATAGTTTCAAACTGACAGAGTTAGGGAGTGTCATAACATCACAGAAGAGAATAGTTTCAAACTGACAGAGTTAGGGAGTGTCATAACATCACAGAAGAGAATAGTTTCAAACTGACAAAGTTAGGGAGTGTCATAACATCACAGAAGAGAATAGTTTCAAACTGACAGAGTTAGGGAGTGTCATAACATCACAGAAGAGAATAGTTTCAAACTGACAAAGTTAGGGAGTGTCATAACATCACAGAAGAGAATTGTTTCAAACTGACAGAGTTAGGGAGTGTCATAACATCACAGAAGAGAATAGTTTCAAACTGACAGAGTTAGGGAGTGTCATAGCATCACAGAAGAGAATGGTAGCAAACTGACAAAGTTAGGGAGTGTCATAACATCACAGAAGAGAATGGTAGCAAACTGACAAAGTTAGGGAGTGTCACAACATCACAGAAGAGAATGGTAGCAAACTGACAGAGTTAGGGAGTGTCATAACATCACAGAAGAGAATGGTAGCAAACTGACAAAGTTAGGGAGTGTCACAACATCACATAAGAGAATGGTAGCAAACTGGAGAATGGTAGCAAACTGACAAAGTTAGGGAGTGTCATAACATCACAGAAGAGAATAGTTCAAACTGACAGAGTTAGGGAGTGTCATAACATCACAGAAGAGAATGGTAGCAAACTGACAAAGTTAGGGAGTGTCATAACATCACAGAAGAGAATGGTAGCAAACTGACAAAGTTAGGGAGTGTCATAACATCACAGAAGAGAATAGTAGCAAACTGACAAAGTTAGGGAGTGCCATAACATCACAGAAGAGAATGGTAGCAAACTGACAAAGTTAGGGAGTGCCATAGCATCACAGAAGAGAATGGTAGCAAACTGACAAAGTTAGGGAGTGTCATAACATCACAGAAGAGAATGGTAGCAAACTGACAAAGTTAGGGAGTGTCATAGCATCACAGAAGAGAATGGTAGCAAACTGACAAAGTTAGGGAGTGTCATAGCATCACAGAAGAGAATGGTAGCAAACTGACAGAGTTAGGGAGTGTCATAGCATCACAGAAGAGAATGGTAGCAAACTGACAAAGTTAGGGAGTGTCATAGCATCACAGAAGAGAATGGTAGCAAACTGACAAAGTTAGGGAGTGTCATAACATCACAGAAGAGAACGGTAGCAAACTGACAAAGTTAGGGAGTGTCATAGCATCACAGAAGAGAATGGTAGCAAACTGACAGAGTTAGGGAGTGTCATAGCATCACAGAAGAGAATGGTAGCAAACTGACAAAGTTAGGGAGTGTCATAGCATCACAGAAGAGAATGGTAGCAAACTGACAAAGTTAGGGAGTGTCATAACATCACAGAAGAGAATGGTAGCAAACTGACAAAGTTAGGGAGTGTCATAGCATCACAGAAGAGAATGGTAGCAAACTGACAAAGTTAGGGAGTGTCATAGCATCACAGAAGAGAATGGTAGCAAACTGACAAAGTTAGGGAGTGTCATAACATCACAGAAGAGAATGGTAGCAAACTGACAAAGTTAGGGAGTGTCATAACATCACAGAAGAGAATGGTAGCAAACTGACAAAGTTAGGGAGTGTCATAGCATCACAGAAGAGAATGGTAGCAAACTGACAGAGTTAGGGAGTGTCATAGCATCACAGAAGAGAATGGTAGCAAACTGACAAAGTTAGGGAGTGTCATAACATCACAGAAGAGAATGGTAGCAAACTGACAGAGTTAGGGAGTGTCATAACATCACAGAAGAGAATGGTAGCAAACTGACAAAGTTAGGGAGTGTCATAACATCACAGAAGAGAATGGTAGCAAACTGACAAAGTTAGGGAGTGTCATAACATCACAGAAGAGAATGGTAGCAAACTGACAAAGTTAGGGAGTGTCATAACATCACAGAAGAGAATAGTTTCAAACTGACAGAGTTAGGGAGTGTCATAACATCACAGAAGAGAATAGTTTCAAACTGACAGAGTTAGAGAGTGTCATAACATCACAGAAGAGAATGGTAGCAAACTGACAAAGTTAGGGAGTGCCATAACATCACAGAAGAGAATGGTAGCAAACTGACAAAGTTAGGGAGTGCCATAGCATCACAGAAGAGAATGGTAGCAAACTGACAAAGTTAGGGAGTGTCATAACATCACAGAAGAGAATGGTAGCAAACTGACAAAGTTAGGGAGTGTCATAGCATCACAGAAGAGAATGGTAGCAAACTGACAAAGTTAGGGAGTGTCATAGCATCACAGAAGAGAATGGTAGCAAACTGACAAAGTTAGGGAGTGTCATAACATCACAGAAGAGAATGGTAGCAAACTGACAAAGTTAGGGAGTGTCATAACATCACAGAAGAGAATGGTAGCAAACTGACAAAGTTAGGGAGTGTCATAACATCACAGAAGAGAATGGTAGCAAACTGACAAAGTTAGGGAGTGCCATAACATCACAGAAGAGAATGGTAGCAAACTGACAAAGTTAGGGAGTGCCATAGCATCACAGAAGAGAATGGTAGCAAACTGACAAAGTTAGGGAGTGCCATAGCATCACAGAAGAGAATGGTAGCAAACTGACAAAGTTAGGGAGTGTCATAACATCACAGAAGAGAATGGTAGCAAACTGACAGAGTTAGGGAGTGTCATAACATCACAGAAGAGAATAGTTTCAAACTGACAGAGTTAGGGAGTGTCATAACATCACAGAAGAGAATAGTTTCAAACTGACAGAGTTAGGGAGTGTCATAACATCACAGAAGAGAATAGTTTCAAACTGACAGAGTTAGGGAGTGTCATAACATCACAGAAGAGAATAGTTTCAAACTGACAAAGTTAGGGAGTGTCATAACATCACAGAAGAGAATAGTTTCAAACTGACAAAGTTAGGGAGTGTCATAACATCACAGAAGAGAATAGTTTCAAACTGACAGAGTTAGGGAGTGTCATAACATCACAGAAGAGAATAGTTTCAAACTGACAGAGTTAGGGAGTGTCATAACATCACAGAAGAGAATGGTTTCAAACTGACAGAGTTAGGGAGTGCCATAACATCACAGAAGAGAATGGTAGCAAACTGACAAAGTTAGGGAGTGCCATAGCATCACAGAAGAGAATGGTAGCAAACTGACAAAGTTAGGGAGTGTCATAACATCACAGAAGAGAATGGTAGCAAACTGACAAAGTTAGGGAGTGTCATAGCATCACAGAAGAGAATGGTAGCAAACTGACAAAGTTAGGGAGTGTCATAGCATCACAGAAGAGAATGGTAGCAAACTGACAAAGTTAGGGAGTGTCATAACATCACAGAAGAGAATGGTAGCAAACTGACAAAGTTAGGGAGTGTCATAACATCACAGAAGAGAATGGTAGCAAACTGACAAAGTTAGGGAGTGTCATAACATCACAGAAGAGAATGGTAGCAAACTGACAAAGTTAGGGAGTGCCATAACATCACAGAAGAGAATGGTAGCAAACTGACAAAGTTAGGGAGTGCCATAGCATCACAGAAGAGAATGGTAGCAAACTGACAAAGTTAGGGAGTGTCATAACATCACAGAAGAGAATGGTAGCAAACTGACAGAGTTAGGGAGTGTCATAACATCACAGAAGAGAATAGTTTCAAACTGACAGAGATAAGGAGTGTCATAACATCACAGAAGAGAATAGTTTCAAACTGACAGAGTTAGGGAGTGTCATAACATCACAGAAGAGAATAGTTTCAAACTGACAGAGTTAGGGAGTGTCATAACATCACAGAAGAGAATAGTTTCAAACTGACAGAGTTAGGGAGTGTCATAACATCACAGAAGAGAATAGTTTTCAAACTGACAAAGTTAGGGAGTGTCATAACATCACAGAAGAGAATAGTTTCAAACTGACAGAGTTAGGGAGTGTCATAACATCACAGAAGAGAATAGTTTCAAACTGACAAAGTTAGGGAGTGTCATAACATCACAGAAGAGAATTGTTTCAAACTGACAGAGTTAGGGAGTGTCATAACATCACAGAAGAGAATAGTTTCAAACTGACAGAGTTAGGGAGTGTCATAGCATCACAGAAGAGAATGGTAGCAAACTGACAAAGTTAGGGAGTGTCATAACATCACAGAAGAGAATGGTAGCAAACTGACAAAGTTAGGGAGTGTCACAACATCACAGAAGAGAATGGTAGCAAACTGACAGAGTTAGGGAGTGTCATAACATCACAGAAGAGAATGGTAGCAAACTGACAAAGTTAGGGAGTGTCACAACATCACATAAGAGAATGGTAGCAAACTGGAGAATGGTAGCAAACTGACAAAGTTAGGGAGTGTCATAGCATCACAGAAGAGAATGGTAGCAAACTGACAGAGTTAGGGAGTGTCATAGCATCACAGAAGAGAATGGTAGCAAACTGACAAAGTTAGGGAGTGTCATAGCATCACAGAAGAGAATGGTAGCAAACTGACAAAGTTAGGGAGTGTCATAACATCACAGAAGAGAATGGTAGCAAACTGACAAAGTTAGGGAGTGTCATAGCATCACAGAAGAGAATGGTAGCAAACTGACAGAGTTAGGGAGTGTCATAGCATCACAGAAGAGAATGGTAGCAAACTGACAAAGTTAGGGAGTGTCATAGCATCACAGAAGAGAATGGTAGCAAACTGACAAAGTTAGGGAGTGTCATAACATCACAGAAGAGAATGGTAGCAAACTGACAAAGTTAGGGAGTGTCATAGCATCACAGAAGAGAATGGTAGCAAACTGACAAAGTTAGGGAGTGTCATAGCATCACAGAAGAGAATGGTAGCAAACTGACAAAGTTAGGGAGTGTCATAACATCACAGAAGAGAATGGTAGCAAACTGACAAAGTTAGGGAGTGTCATAACATCACAGAAGAGAATGGTAGCAAACTGACAAAGTTAGGGAGTGTCATAGCATCACAGAAGAGAATGGTAGCAAACTGACAAAGTTAGGGAGTGTCATAGCATCACAGAAGAGAATGGTAGCAAACTGACAGAGTTAGGGAGTGTCATAGCATCACAGAAGAGAATAGTTTCAAACTGACAGAGTTAGGGAGTGTCATAACATCACAGAAGAGAATGGTAGCAAACTGACAAAGTTAGGGAGTGTCATAACATCACAGAAGAGAATGGTAGCAAACTGACAAAGTTAGGGAGTGTCATAACATCACAGAAGAGAATGGTAGCAAACTGACAAAGTTAGGGAGTGTCATAACATCACAGAAGAGAATAGTTTCAAACTGACAGAGTTAGGGAGTGTCATAACATCACAGAAGAGAATGGTAGCAAACTGACAAAGTTAGGGAGTGTCATAACATCACAGAAGAGAATGGTAGCAAACTGACAAAGTTAGGGAGTGCCATAACATCACAGAAGAGAATGGTAGCAAACTGACAAAGTTAGGGAGTGCCATAGCATCACAGAAGAGAATGGTAGCAAACTGACAAAGTTAGGGAGTGTCATAACATCACAGAAGAGAATGGTAGCAAACTGACAAAGTTAGGGAGTGTCATAGCATCACAGAAGAGAATGGTAGCAAACTGACAAAGTTAGGGAGTGTCATAGCATCACAGAAGAGAATGGTAGCAAACTGACAAAGTTAGGGAGTGTCATAACATCACAGAAGAGAATGGTAGCAAACTGACAAAGTTAGGGAGTGTCATAACATCACAGAAGAGAATGGTAGCAAACTGACAAAGTTAGGGAGTGTCATAACATCACAGAAGAGAATGGTAGCAAACTGACAAAGTTAGGGAGTGCCATAGCATCACAGAAGAGAATGGTAGCAAACTGACAAAGTTAGGGAGTGCCATAGCATCACAGAAGAGAATGGTAGCAAACTGACAAAGTTAGGGAGTGCCATAGCATCACAGAAGAGAATGGTAGCAAACTGACAAAGTTAGGGAGTGTCATAACATCACAGAAGAGAATGGTAGCAAACTGACAAAGTTAGGGAGTGTCATAGCATCACAGAAGAGAATGGTAGCAAACTGACAAAGTTAGGGAGTGTCATAGCATCACAGAAGAGAATGGTAGCAAACTGACAGAGTTAGGGAGTGTCATAACATCACAGAAGAGAATGGTAGCAAACTGACAAAGTTAGGGAGTGTCATAACATCACAGAAGAGAATGGTAGCAAACTGACAAAGTTAGGGAGTGTCATAACATCACAGAAGAGAATGGTAGCAAACTGACAAAGTTAGGGAGTGCCATAGCATCACAGAAGAGAATGGTAGCAAACTGACAAAGTTAGGGAGTGCCATAGCATCACAGAAGAGAATGGTAGCAAACTGACAAAGTTAGGGAGTGTCATAACATCACAGAAGAGAATGGTAGCAAACTGACAGAGTTAGGGAGTGTCATAACATCACAGAAGAGAATAGTTTCAAACTGACAGAGTTAGGGAGTGTCATAACATCACAGAAGAGAATAGTTTCAAACTGACAGAGTTAGGGAGTGTCATAACATCACAGAAGAGAATAGTTTCAAACTGACAGAGTTAGGGAGTGTCATAACATCACAGAAGAGAATAGTTTCAAACTGACAGAGTTAGGGAGTGTCATAACATCACAGAAGAGAATAGTTTCAAACTGACAAAGTTAGGGAGTGTCATAACATCACAGAAGAGAATAGTTTCAAACTGACAGAGTTAGGGAGTGTCATAACATCACAGAAGAGAATAGTTTCAAACTGACAAAGTTAGGGAGTGCCATAACATCACAGAAGAGAATGGTAGCAAACTGACAGAGTTAAGGAGTGTCATAACATCACAGAAGAGAATGGTTTCAAACTGACAGAGTTAGGGAGTGTCATAACATCACATATTCTCACTTTGACTATTCTTGTATAAAGTTATGATGTCATCCTCTCACTTTGTCTATTCTTGTATAAAGCTATGATGTCATCCTCCCACTGTGTCTATTCTTGTATAAAGCTATGATGTCATCCTCTCACTTTGTCTATTCTTGTATAAAGTTATGATGTCATCCTCTCACTTTGTCTATTCTTGTATAAAGCTATGATGTCATCCTCCCACTGTGTCTATTCTTGTATAAAGCTATGATGTCATCCTCTCACTTTGTCTATTCTTGTATAAAGCTATGATGTCATCCTCTCACTTTGTCTATTCTTGTATAAAGCTATGATGTCATCCTCTCACTTTGTCTATTCTTGTATAAGCTATGATGTCATCCTCTCACTTTGACTATTCTTGTATAAAGCTATGATGTCATCCTCTCACTTTGACTATTCTTGTATAAAGCTATGATGTCATCCTCTCACTTTGTCTATTCTTGTATAAAGCTATGATGTCATCCTCTCACTTTGACTATTCTTGTATAAAGCTATGATGTCATCCTCTCACTTTGACTATTCTTGTATAAAGCTATGATGTCATCCTCTCACTTTGTCTATTCTTGTATAAAGCTATGATGTCATCCTCTCACTTTGACTATTCTTGTATAAAGCTATGATGTCATCTTCTCACTTTGTCTATTCTTGTATAAAGCTATGATGTCATCTTCTCACTTTGTCTATTATTGTATAAAGCTATGATGTCATCCTCTCACTTTGTCTATTCTTGTATAAAGCTATGATGTCATCCTCTCACTTTGTCTATTCTTGTATAAAGCTATGATGTCATCCTCTCACTTTGTCTATTCTTGTATAAAACTATGATCTCATCCTCTCACTTTGTCTATTCTTGTATAGGAGGAGATCAACACTTTCTTTGACAAACTATCCAAATAGTAGATCACATGTTTCATCATATATTCGTATATATCTGGTAGAACTTTTAATTTAAAATACTTGTCATAACATGACTTGTCAGCATCGGTGAGACTCCCGGAAGTTCGTGATAGTTGGGAGCGTCTTATAGTCTGTTGTTTGATGTGTGATAGTGATGGTCTAATCACCAACTAATTACTACATCAAGCTTGGGCAGATGGTGCTCGTAAACCTGGGACAGCCGACCATCTAAAGGCAGAATCCCCCTACAGAAAAGACAATCTGCTGCCTTGCAGGAAGATTGGGGACAATCAAAGGCTAAGGAAAACAAACCTGAATAAAATGCTGGCTGAAATCGGATGCACTGGGCCACTGGCGCAGAACACGGTGCAAAGTTTTAACAAGTAATCAATCAGACTGGATCTAACTGACTCTAATTATGATAGAAACTGCCGCTGACCGGAAGGGCTTCAAGAAACAACTGAATATAATACACTGGAATGCGGAGGGCATATACCACAAGAAACAAGCTCTAACAATCAGACAAGCAGAGGAGGAGATAGATGTTGCTTGCATCCAGGAAACTCACCTTAATCCTCAGCACAGATTTATGATCAGGGCTACCAAACATTTAGACAAGACAGGAAGGTCACAAGGGTGGAACTCTTATACTTATTAAAAATTCCATCCCAACAAAACTGATAGATGTAGTCACAAACGGAGAGGCAGAGATCATTGATACAGATCTATACGTTAACTCCGCTAGTATAAGGATATTTAACATATACTGTCCAAATAACAAATTACTGAAGCTGGAGTCAATGGAAATAACACCATCCAAGTGTCTGGTAGTAGGAGACTTTAACAGCCACTCTGAAAGATGGGGATATAAGGAGTTCAATGTGCGAGGTGAAGAAGTGGAAGAATGAGAATTAAACAACAACCTATTCCTCATAAACTCTAGAGAGGAACCCCAACCTTCTACTCAAGAAGATGGAAAACAATATCAGCTCCCGAGCTAGCATTTGCAACTGGAGACATATCCATCAAATAACCAGAAAAGTGCTGAACCAACTTGGAGATAGTGACCATAGACCAGTCAAACTTTCAGTGGCTCTTGCTCACAAACAGGAGGTACAAATACCTCTTCCCCGCTGGAACTATAAGAGAGCAGATTGGGCAAAGTTTGTCAGGCTCACTTATGCATATACTGCGCCTATCAACACCCACGAAAAGAAGGTCAATAATATGATAGAGCGGTTAACAAATGGAATCCTGAGAGCTGCTAAAGAATCCATTCCTAGAGGAGCAAGAAGAAACTACAAGCCATACTGGAGCAAGGAAATACAACGACTGGAAGAGGAACTGGACTCTGCCAGAGAACTAGCTGAAACATCACACAGCACAGAGAGCAACATTGCCTACAAAGCAGTCTCTGCCAAATACAGACGTGAGGTCATGATATCAGCCAGACAGAGATGGATAGACAAAACAGAGAGCCTTAATCTAGACAAAAATGATCATAAACTATGGAAACTTGCGAAAGCTCTGAGCGACGAAAACAACTGCCGACTTCCAATATCATTAGCACACAACCAGAACATCCTCACAGGCAAAAGGGCAGCAAATCTACTGATAGAGACTTACAAAAACATTAGAAGAATAAACATTCCAATAGACAAACAGAAAGCTGCAAGACGGGAAAACCAAGATGCAAAACGCATGCCTTTAGCACCGGAAGAGCATCAGACGACCATCTTTACCCCAACTGAATTAGATGTTGCCCTCAAAGGTTTGAAGCTCAAGAGTTCCCCTGGTAAAGATGGAACCTCCAACGAAATGCTCCTAAATCTGGGACAGAAAACCAAGAGCCAGCTTCTAAGGATAATAAATGCTGGCTGGAAGAGAGGTCATGTGCCGGCAATCTGGAAAGAAGCTATTATCGTGCCCATCCTCAAGTGTGGAAAAGACCCACTAGACCCAAGTAGCTATAGACCAATTAGCCTACTGAGCTGCCTGAGTAAACTCATGGAAAGGCTGGTTAACAGAAGACTTATGTGGCATTTGGAGACAAAACAACAAATCGTACCACAACATAGTGTCTTCCGTCAGCACAGATCAACTGAAGACCTGATCACCTGCATCGCACAGGAAATAGAGGATGCTCTACAAGAAAAGAAACATACACTGGCAGTGTGGGTCGACATGGAGTAGGCTTTTGATAGGGTATGGTGAGAAGGTTTAAAGAACAAGCTTTTTAGACTTGGCATCCAGAGTCGTTTATTCAATTGGGTCTCTCAATACCTTCAGGATAGAACGGCCAGAGTACAAGTTCAAGGTCAACTAAGTAAGGTCTCTATCGAACAAGGTGTCCCACAAGGCAGAGTCTTGTCTCCAACACTCTTTTTAATTTTCATAAATGACATCGTAATGGACATTCCACCCAGAATACACTCAGCAATATACGCAGATGATCTGGCGTTATGGGCTCGCAAGGAAAGTATGTCGGTGGCTGGATCCAGGATGCCCTAGGTGAACTTGAAAAATGGACGAACACCTGGTTCTTACCAATTAACAAAAAAACTACATATACAATTTTCAGCCTATCAAGAAACACACTCTCTGCAAACTTGAAGATAAAAGACCATACACTCCCTATTGACCAAAACCCAACATATCTTGGCGTCACCACGAATCGCAGAATGACATGAAAAATCAGATAGAGCAAGAAAAAAGCCAGAAAACGAACAAATATTATGAAGAAATTGCAGGAACGGACTGGAGAGCAGACAGCAATATTTTGAAACGACTATACGTAGGAAGAATCAGATCAGTTCTAGAGTATGGCTATGGCTTCCAATCACACCTTAGCAAAATTAACAGAACACACAGAACCAAGCTGCCCGTATCATCACTGGTGCTATGAAATCTACACCTATCAAGACTCTAAAAGCAGTGACAAGTTTACAACCCTTAGATGACAGACGGGTCACTAAAGTATTGCAACAAGCGGAGAATATAGAAGGTTCCTTAGCCACCCATGCACCAAAGAATAACTGGTTTCGGATTGTTTGACTAAAGAGGAGCAACTTCGCTGCAATTGACAATGAACTAACTACCGGAGACCCAGTACTTTCCCAAACAATTTCGAAACTCTTGGGCCTATCTGATATGTCTCCTCATGGGAAACATAAAATACCAGAACTTAATGAAAATATAACAGGAATCATGAAAAAAAGGCACCCAGACACAGAAAGAAAACATGTGGCAGAAAAACACATTCACGATACCTACCCACAGGACTCTTGGTCCCATATATACACAGATGGCTCTGCTACAAATGCCACCAGAAATGGAGGGGAGGTGTGTTCTTGACGCTGAATAATCAGGACGAGATCACCAAGTCAATAGCTACTGGAAAATTCTCAAACAACTTTAAAGCAGAAACTGAGGACCTCAGAGATGCTGCAACACTGACTACTCAACACAAAAATAACATGCACAATAAATTGTGATTCTGACTGATGATGCACTGTCTAAAAAGCCCTAAGAACAATGAACTCGATGACTTGAGACAACCCTGGACCAACTATGCAATAACTTCCAGAGAGTAGTCATTCAGTGGATACCTTCACACTGTAATATACATGGCAACAAACGTGCAGACAAATTAGCTAAAGAGGGAGGGAGATTAAAATAAGAGAACCATCCGCTCAGTTATGATGAAGCCAAATCCATCCTCAAAAGTCAGTTCCATGAAAAATGGAAACGTGAACACCCAAAGCATAATGAGATGGATGGTTACCACCAACTATCAAGGAGGGATCAAGTCATCATACTTCGCCTATGCACTGGCCACAATAGAATGAGAAATTACATGTTCACCAATTCAAAATAGGTACAACCAACCTATGCTACTGTACTCTTGACAATATGACTACAAAACATGTTCTACAGGATTGCCCCCAGTACACAGACCTGAGAAGAGCAATGTGGTCCACACCCACCTCTCTGGAAGAGAAACTATATGTGGCAATCGACTCACTTAAATAGACAGCTAACTTCATGAGAGAGTCTGGAATCCTACTCCGAGTCTTGATCGCAGAGAGAGAGAGAGAGATCCTCTCACTTTGTCTATTCTTGTACAAAGCTATAATGTCATCTAATAGTTACCCTCTCACTTTGTCTATTCTTGTTTAAAGCTATAATGTCATCTAATAGTTACCCTCTCACTTTGTCTATTTTTGTATAAAGCTATAATGTCATCTAACAGTTACCCTCTCACTTTGACTATTCTTGTATAAAGCTATGATGTCATCTAACAGTTACCCTCTCACTTAGACTATTCTTGTATAAAGCTATGATGTCATCTAACAGTTATCCTCTCACTTTGTCTATTCTTGTATAAAGCTATGATGTCATCTAACAGTTACCCTCTCACTTAGACTATTCTTGTATAAAGCTATGATGTCATCTAACAGTTATCCTCTCACTTTGTCTATTCTTGTATAAAGCTATGATGTCATCTAACAGTTACCCTCTCCCTTTGTCTATTCTTGTATAAGCTATAATGTCATCTAACAGTTACCCTCTCACATTGTTCTATTCTTGTATAAAGCTATAATGTCATCTAACAGTTACCCTCTCACTTTGTTCTATTCTTGTATAAAGCTATAATGTCATCTAACAGTTACCCTCTCACTTTGTCTATTCTTGTATAAAGCTATAATGTCATCTAATAGTTACCCTCACACATTGTTCTATTCTTGTATAAAGCTATAATGTCATCTAACAGTTACCCTCTCACTTTGTCTATTCTTGTATAAAGCTATAATGTCATCTAACAGTTACCCTCTCACATTGTTCTATTCTTGTATAAAGCTATAATGTCATCTAACAGTTACCCTCTCACTTTGTCTATTCTTGTATAAAGCTATAATGTCATCTAATAGTTACCCTCACACATTGTTCTATTCTTGTATAAATCTATGATGTCATCTAACAGTTACCCTCTCACTTTGTCTATTCTTGTATAAAGCTATGATGTCATCTAACAGTTACCCTCTCACTTTGTCTATTCTTGTATAAAGCTATGATGTCATCTAACAGTTACCCTCTCACTTTGTCTATTCTTGTATAAAGCTATAATGTCATCTAATAGTTACCCTCACATTGTCTATTCTTGTATAAAGCTATGATGTCATCTAACAGTTACCCTCTCACTTAGACTATTCTTGTATAAAGCTATGGTGTCATCTAACAGTTACCCTCTCACTTAAGACTATTCTTGTATAAAGCTATAATGTCATCTAATAGTTACCCTCTCACATTGTTCTATTCTTGTATAAATCTATGATGTCATCTAACAGTTACCCTCTCATGTTGTATTCTACCACCAGCCTCTGTTGCCGCCTCTTGATCTATGCACATGATATTCTCCTTTATTATATTAGTTTGTCTTCTCATTCCATCCAATTCGACCTATTCTTCTATAAATCCACATTTCTAAGCCTTCGATCTCTGTTCTGTTTTTCTAACCTTGTCTGTAACAACAATTTGGTTAGTATAACATAGTATTGTGTCTATTTTGTTATAATCATGTGTAACTAACTGAACGTTGTCTGTAACAACAACAATTTGGTAAGTATAACATAGTATTGTGTCTATTTTGTTATAATCATGTGTAACTAACTGAACATTGTCTGTAACAAAAACAATTTGGTTAGTATAACATAGTATTGTGTCTATTTTGTTATAATCATGTGTAACTAACTGAACATTGTCTGTAACAACAACAATTTGGTTAGTATAACATAGTATTGTGTATATTTTGTTATAATCATGTGTAACTAACTGAACATTGTCTGTAACAACAACAATTTGGTTAGTATAACATAGTATTGTGTCTATTTTGTTATAATCATGTGTAACTAACTGAACGTTGTCTGTAACAACAACAATTTGGTAAGTATAACATAGTATTGTGTCTATTTTGTTATAATCATGTGTAACTAACTGAACGTTGTCTGTAACAACAACAATTTGGTAAGTATAACATAGTATTGTGTCTATTTTGTTATAATCATGTGTAACTAACTGAACGTTGTCTGTAACAACAACAATTGGTTAGTATAACATAGTACTGTGTCTATTTTGTTATAATCATGTGTAACTAACTGAACGTTGTCTGTAACAACAACAATTTGGTAAGTATACATAGTATTGTGTCTATTTTGTTATAATCATGTGTAACTAACTGAACGTTGTCTGTAACAACAATAATTTGGTAAGTATAACATAGTACTGTGTCTATTTTGTTATAATCATGTGTAACTAACTGAACGTTGTCTGTAACAACAATAATTTGGTAAGTATAACATAGTACTGTGTCTATTTTGTTATAATCATGTGTAACTAACTGAACGTTGTCTGTAACAACAATAATTTGGTAAGTATAACATAGTACTGTGTCTATTTTGTTATAATCATGTGTAACTAACTGAACGTTGTCTGTAACAACAATAATTTGGTAAGTATAACATAGTACTGTGTCTATTTTGTTATAATCATGTGTAACTTAACAAACTGAACGTGAGTACAAATAAAAAATCCAGAATCAACAAAATCTCAATAGCATGAGAATAAGTAAACTATGAGGATGTCACTGAAAGATAACAGATTAATGAGTGGGAAAGTAAACAATCAAGATATTTGGAGTGAGAATAGTGCTCACTTATTAATACATAAGAAACTACTAGTGAGTCAGAACTAGCATGTGACAAGCTGTCATACGTAATTATATCATAATATGGAACTACTTAGTGAGTCAGAACTAGCATGTGACAAGCTGTCATACGTAATTATATCATAATAGGGAACTACTTAGTGAGTCAGAACTAGCATGTGACAAGCTGTCATACGTAATTATATCATAATAGGGAACTACTTAGTGAGTCAGAACTAGCATGTGACAAGCTGTCATACGTAATTATATCATAATAGGGAACTACTTAGTGAGTCAGAACTAGCATGTGACAAGCTGTCATACGTAATTATATCATAATAGGGAACTACTTAGTGAGTCAGAACTAGCATGTGACAAGCTGTCATACGTAATTACACCATAATAGGAACTACTTAGTGAGTCAGAACTAGCATGTGACAAGCTGTCATACGTAATTATATCATAATAGGGAACTACTTAGTGAGTCAGAACTAGCATGTGACAAGCTGTCATACGTAATTACATCATAATAGGGAACTACTTAGTGAGTCAGAACTAGCATGTGACAAGCTGTCATACGTAATTACATCATAATAGGGAACTACTTGGTGAGTCAGAACTAGCATGTGACAAGCTGTCATACGTAATTACATCATAATAGGGAACTACTGGTGAGTCAGAACTAGCATGTGACAAGCTGTCATACGTAATTACATCATAATAGGGAACTACTTGGTGAGTCAGAACTAGCATGCAACATGAGCTGAGATTTCTTAGCCACAAGAAGAAAACACAGGACGCACACCTGACAGGCTGGGTGATCAAGCTGTTAAAACTACCTTATGTAAACAACAAAATATAAATAAAAGGTAAAGCACAAAAAAAGCAAAAACTAGCTATTACAGATGTCACACACTTTATGTTGTGCAAGCATTCTGTAAGTGGGCTGCCCACACAACATATAATTATAGAATTTGCCACCTGCTTCTAACGTGAGCTAAAAATTATATTATTCTATAATTAAAATGTTGAATTCAATGACTAATATTGTTAACACATGATAATAATAATAACATCTGATTTCAGCTCTGAAATAAGCAAAGACAAATAGCTCAAGATAAACATGTTTCACAGATGTGATTGTTGTCTCTTATTTAGTCACTTGTCGTGAAATATACGCTGACTCCCTCAGCCATTAAAAGAGTCATACAATGGCAGACATGCAGTCAGCACTGAAAGCTTCAATGATTTCGTTTGAAATACCTCCACAGGCTGAGGCTCCATCATAAAGTATGATAAAGGCGTAATTACACTCCTGACCACCGAACTTTGTGCCTGTACCTGACAGTTGTCACATGTTTTGAGATTTATTTCGTCACCATATACCAAATAGATAATGAGTTTTCCTTTGATATATGAATACCATCAACAGATTTCATAATTATGATATTATCTTAATTATCTAGAAGGAGCAAGCACAACAAATGTGTGCAGACTACAAACCACCACGATCGACCAGTCTCACCCATCCTCCCTCTGGCCCTCTCTTCTATTCTTACGGTGCTGCTCAGCTGCTGCGCTTCCCCCCCCAAACTATTGATATTAATAACAATTAAACTTGAAAACATCAAATCTACGAGCACAAATAAGATCTGCCGGAGCGGCGTGTTGAGAGAACTGGATGTAGTCTAGTAGCCATGAGAGAGCGCAGGCACACGACGAGCTGACTAAATCATCAAATAAATCATCTATGCTGAGAGCATCCTCCACGTCCACCATATATATCCAAAGCTCAATCTGGACTAGATTCGTCAACGGCTGAAAGTAGAGTTCTCAGAGACGACGGGCCAAGTTAAAACGCGAGACATTCTTCACGGAGAGAGGAAAAGAATTGAGAAAGTGAAATGTAGCAAGACTCACCGTCGTCCCGTCACCTCCAGACGGCTCAAACGGGGACTACACGGGGAACTACATGGACCAATGTCACCCTCCTGACCTTTGACCTATTTACTACTTGCACACGTTTTCAACAATCTATTCCTCAAATTAAGATCCCCGTATATGTTAGTTGTAAAATTATGTACTTTCTGTGTGAGTGGAGAACGTGGACATGACAACATTTTGCTAAATTAGTTTTTATTAGAACTTATTTTTGTGTACCAGACCCCGACATTAACAACGTCACTAGGCGTGACGGCCGCCGTGTAGGGATTACTACGCCAGGTTAAAAATAGAGTGTGTAGTTCCTACAACAACGTGTCAAATGTTGGAGTGTGTAGTACACGGTGTGTGGAATTTATGTGTTATACACGGGTTGTGTGTAGTACACGGTGTGTGGGATTTTGTGTGTTATACACGGGTTGTGGTAGTACACGGTGTGTGGAATTTGTGTGTTATACACGGGTTGTGTGTAGTACACGGTGTGTGTTGTTTGCGACGTGTGTGGTACATGATGTGTGGAATTTGTGCTGTACAAGGGTTGTGTGCTGTATACGGTGTGTGAATGTGTGTTGTATGAGATGTGTTTGTTACTTGTATATGTAAGCATGTGTTGTATGCGACATTGTGTAGTACATAATGTGTGGAAATTGTGTGTTGTACACGGGTTGTGTGTAGTACACGGTGTGTGGAATTTGTGTGCTGTATGCGACGTGTATAGTACGTGTTGTGTATTATTGTACGTGTAGTACATGGTGTGTTTATCTTGTGTTGTATATGATGTATGTAATTTGTTGTACATGGTGTTTGTTGATCTTGTGTTGTACCCGATGTATGTAATTTGTTGTACTGGTGTGTTGATCTTGTGTTGTACACGATGTATATAATTTGTTGTACATGGTGTGTGTAGATCTGTGTTGTACACGATGTATGTAATTTGTTGTACATGGTGTGTAGATCTTGTGTTGTACACGATGTATGTATTTGTTGTACATGGTGTGTAGATCTTGTGTTGTACACGATGTATGTAATTTGTGTACATGGTGTGTGTAGATCTTGTGTTGTACACGATGTATGTAATTTGTTGTACATGGTGTGTTTTATGCAATGCGTGCAGTCCAAGGGGTGTATGAAAAATTGTGGTATATAAACGGTATGTTAAGTTTGTATGTAGCACAGAATGCGTGCACTACACGGTGTGTGGGTGTATTGTATATAGTTCACCGTGTGTGTTGAAAAATAATAGCGGGACCCGATTTCTTGGAAACTAAACTAAGTAGATTGACTTAACAAGGGCTGAAAGGTTATGGAGTGTTTTAGAGAGTCCTCTCATCGGCTACTTCATGTTTGTAGGAGTCGTTGATCACAATCAAATGAGACGATTCTTTCCTGCCATTGTGTTTTTGTGAGTTGGATTTTCTTCTGCTGTGTTTGCAATTACTCCTCTGTCACGTCCGCCACCCCCCCCCCCCCCCACACAACACACACACACAGACGGAAGTGACATTAGCTCTATAGCAGATGCGTAGTTTGGTGTTGACAGAAAATGGCGATGTCTGTGCATTGCAGCCAACTAGATCTGACTTGAGTGCGACATTTCATGGCTTGTTTTCTTCCGCGGTCCATACTGGCTTGGCTTTGTTAGCTGTAGCTTGGCTTTGTTAGCCTGTAGCTTGGCTTTGTTAGCCTGTAGCTGGCTTTGTTAGCCTGTAGCTTGGCTTTGTTAGCCTGTAGCTGGCTTTGTTAGCCTGTAGCTTGGCTTTGTTAGCCTGTAGCTTGGCTTTGTTAGCCTGTAGCTTGGCTTTGTTAGCCTGTAGCTTCGCTGAGACAGCACGACAAGGTGGGATCTTCATCAATTCTGACTTACTAACTCTAGATTACCCAGTCAGCTATGAGTTACTGACCAAGCTTTCAAACCATCCGTTGCCCGACTTTGACCTATGCTCTTTGACAAAGTGGGCCGTGTCTCTATACCATCCGTCCATTTCATCCTTTGCCGTTCTCAAATGTCTCCGCCTTCCGTGGTTTCAGATATGGGTTTTGTCAGAACTGATGAGCGTGTGACCGTTGGTTTAGCTACACGGTGATAAGGGGTGCAGGCACGGCGTCTAACAGCAACAGAGCTGGAAGCTGCCAGCAACTCATAGCTGATAGCTTGCGCCAAGATCGACGAACCAGTACCCACCCTGCCTATTCGAGGTGCCCCTAGTAACAGGCTAGTTTGGCAAAGCGAGTGGGGAAGGAAATCCAGTGCTCAAAAGTGTCGTGCTAAAGTCGGATGCCCTGGTCGACATGCGCAAATAAACAACACAATTCATGTACGCCCACTTATCATCTTTTAAGGACGGATGACTAAAAGTAGTGATCCATGAGTGGTTGAGTAGTCACATGGGTGGTCGTCGGAAAGAAAAGAAGAGATTCAATGAAAATGACCAGTCAAGACAGTTACTTCCCTTCTTCTGAGAGTTCACCCATGAAGTGTGCGGGGATGCTTTGTGTCGCCAGTTTACGACAGCGTCGCGATATCTACGCCTTTCGGCCCGACACATCTTCTGCTTGGATGGCTAGATTTGTTTCACATTTTGTGCCCGGACAACGGCCAGTTTTGGCCTGAAACTCTCCAAGGTTCTTGCTCCAGTGTGAGGGCTCAGTATCTCACAACCCAGGGAGCGGGGGAGGGTCAAGTCACGAAGAAACGAGTTCGATTTGCGCAAATTCCCACCGGAAACGACCCCGGGACCTTCCAGTTCAGAGGTCAACGTCCTAGACACCCTCCCCCCGTCCCACGACCAGAGTGAAGAATTTGTGATGTTGTTCCGTGTCACAAGCTGATGTGCAAACTCCTGGAGAAAGTGCTGCCATTACTCCAGCCGTGTTGCTGACGCTCGTTGTCACAGAGAATGCAGGAATGTCTGCTGACATAAAACAGAACTTTTGAGTCGGCTGCTGTAATGCTGACATAAAACAGAACTTTTGAGTCGGCTGCTGTAATGCTGACATAAAACAGAACTTTGAGTCGGCTGCTGTAATGCTGACATAAACAGAACTTTGAGTCGGCTGCTGTAATGCTGACATAAAACAGAACTTTTGAGTCGGCTGCTGTAATGCTGACATAAAACAGAACTTTTGAGTCGGCTGCTGTAATGCTGACATAAAACAGAACTTTGAGTCGGCTGCTGTAATGCTGACATAAAACAGAACTTTGAGTCGGCTGCTGTAATGCTGACATGAAACAGAACTTTGAGCCGGCTGCTGTAATGCTGACATAAAACAGAACTTTGAGCCGACTGCTGTAATGCTGACATAAAACAGAACTTTGAGCCGGCTGCTGTAATGCTGACATAAAACAGAACTTTGAGCCGACTGCTGTAATGCTGACATAAAACAGAACTTTGAGCCGGCTGCTGTAATGCTGACATAAAACAGAACTTTGAGCGACTGCTGTAATGCTGACATGAAACAGAACTTTGAGCCGGCTGCTGTAATGCTGACATAAAACAGAACTTTGAGCCGGCTGCTGTAATGCTGACATAAAACAGAACTTTTGATTCGGCTGCTGTAATGCTGACATGAAACAGAACTTTGAGCCGGCTGCTGTAATGCTGACATAAAACAGAACTTTGAGCCGGCTGCTGTAATGCTGACATAAAACAGAACTTTGAGCCGGCTGCTGTAATGCTGACATGAAACAGAACTTTGAGCCGGTTGCTGTAATGCTGACATGAAACAGAACTTTGAGCCGGCTGCTGACATGAAAGACTAGATGCTATGACCTGTCCTAGGTGATACTGTACTGGAGTTTATCTTGTGGAGTGAATGTATCAGGCGCAGCTTTTCTTAAACCTGACTAGTGTCACTCGCACCATTCTCGCGGCTTAATTTTGGTACTGCTCAATCTTTCTACTCAATGTTGCTACTCAATGTGCTACTCAATGTTGCAACTCAAAGTTGCTACTCAATGTTGCTACTCAATGTTGCTACTCAATGTTGCTACTCAATCTTGCTACTCAATGTTGCTACTCAATGTTGCTACTCAATGTTGCTACTCAACGTTGCTACTCAATGTTGCTACTCAATGTTGCTACTCAATGTTGCTACTCAGTCTCGCTACTTAATCTTGCTACTCAATGTTGCTACTCAATGTTGCTACTCAATGTTGCTACTCAATGTTGCTACTCAATGTTGCTACTCAGTCTCGCTACTTAATCTTGCTACTCAATGTTGCTACTCAGTCTCGCTACTTAATCTTGGTACTGCTCAATGTTGCTACTCAATGTTGCTACTCAATGTTGCTACTCAATGTTGCTACTCAATGTTGCTACTCAATGTTGCTACTCAATGTTGCTACTCAGTCTCGCTACTCAATGTTGCTACTCAATGTTGCTACTCAATGTTGCTTCTCAATGTTGCTACTCAGTCTTGCTGCTCAATGTTGCTACTCAATGATGCTACTCAGTCTTGCTGCTCAATGTTGCTACTCAATGTTGCTACTCAATCTTGCTGCTCAATGTTGCTACTCAATGTTGCTACTCAGTCTTGCTACTCAATGTTGCTACTCAATGTTGCTACTCAATGTTGCTGCTCAATGTTACTACTCAATGTTGCTACTCAATGTTGCTACTCAGTCTTGATGCTCAATGTTACTACTCAATCTTGCTGCTCAATGTTGCTACTCAATGTTGCTACTCAGTCTTGCTACTCAATGTTGCTACTCAATGTTGCTACTCAATCTTGCTGCTCAATGTTGCTACTCAATGTTGCTACTCAATCTTGGTACTCAATGTTGCTACTCAATGTTGCTACTCAATGTTGCTGCTCAATGTTACTACTCAATGTTGCTACTCAATGTTGCTACTCAGTCTTGATGCTCAATGTTGCTACTCAATGTTGCTGCTCAATGTTGCTACTCAATGTTGCTACTCAGTCTTGCTACTCAATCTTGCTGCTCAATGTTGCTACTCAACCTTGCTACTCAATCTTGCTACTCAATGTTGCTACTTAATCTTGCTACTCAGTCTTGCTACTCAATGTTGCTACTCAGTCTTGCTACTTAATCTTGCTACTCAATGTTGCTACTCAGTCTTGCTACTCAATGTTGCTACTCAGTCTCGCTACTCAGTCTTGCTACTCAATGTTGCTACTCAGTCTTGCTACTTAATCTTGCTACTCAATGTTGCTACTCAGTCTTGCTACTCAATGTTGCTACTCAGTCTCGCTACTTAATCTTGCTACTCAATGTTGCTACTCAATGTTGCTACTCAATGTTGCTACTCAATGTTGCTACTCAATGTTGCTACTCAATGTTGCTAATCAATCTTGCTACTCAATCTGCTACTCAATGTTGCTACTCAATGTTGCTGCTCAATGTTGCTACTCAATGTTGCTACTCAATGTTGCTACTCAGTCTCGCTACTTAATCTTGGTACTGCTCAACCTTGCTACTCAATCTTGCTACTCAATGTTGCTACTCAATGTTGCTACTCAATGTTGCTACTCAATGTTGCAACTCAATGTTGCTACTCAATGTTGCTACTCAATGTTGCTACTCAACCTTGCTGCTCAATCTTGCTGCTCATCTTGCTACTCAATCTTGCCGCTCAATCTTGCTACTTAATGTTGCTACTCAATCTTGCTACTTAATGTTGCTACTCAATCTTGCTACTCAACCTTGCTACTCAACCTTGCTACTCAACCTTGCTACTAAACCTTGCTACTCAATGTTGCTACTCAACCTTGCTACTCAATGTTGCTGCTCAACCTTGCTACTCAATGTTGCTACTCAACCTTGCTACTCAATGTTGCTGCTCAACCTTGCTACTCAATGTTGCTACTCAATCTTGCTACTCAATGTTGCTACTCAGTCTTGCTGCTCAATCTTGCTACTCAATGTTGCTACTCAATGTTGCTGCTCAATGTTGCTACTCAGTCTTGCTGCTCAACCTTGCTACTCAATGTTGCTACTCAATGTTGCTACTCAATGTTGCTACTCAATGTTGCTACTCAATGTTGCTGCTCAACCTTGCTACTCAATGTTGCTACTCAGTCTTGCTGCTCAATCTTGCTACTCAATGTTGCTACTCAATGTTGCTACTCAATGTTGCTACTCAATGTTGCTGCTCAATGTTGCTACTCAGTCTTGCTGCTCAATGTTGCTACTCAATGATGCTACTCAGTCTTGCTGCTCAATGTTGCTACTCAATGTTGCTACTCAATCTTGCTGCTCAATGTTGCTACTCAATGTTGCTACTCAATCTTGCTACTCAATGTTGCTACTCAATGTTGCTACTCAATGTTGCTGCTCAATGTTACTACTCAATGTTGCTACTCAATGTTGCTACTCAGTCTTGATGCTCAATGTTGCTACTCAATCTTGCTGCTCAATGTTGCTACTCAATGTTGCTACTCAGTCTTGCTACTCAATGTTGCTACTCAATCTGCTGCTCAATGTTGCTACTCAATGTTGCTACTCAATCTTGCTACTCAATGTTGCTACTCAATGTTGCTACTCAATGTTGCTGCTCAATGTTACTACTCAATGTTGCTACTCAATGTTGCTACTCAGTCTTGATGCCCAATGTTGCTACTCAATCTTGCTGCTCAATGTTGCTACTCAATGTTGCTACTCAGTCTTGCTACTCAATCTTGCTGCTCAATGTTGCTACTCAACCTTGCTACTCAATCTTGCTACTCAATGTTGCTACTCAATCTGCTACTCAGTCTTGCTACTCAATGTTGCTACTCAGTCTTGCTACTCAGTCTTGCTACTCAATGTTGCTACTCAATGTTGCTACTCAGTCTTGCTACTCAATGTTGCTACTCAGTCTTGCTGCTAATGTTGCTACTCTATGTTGCTACTCAGTCTTGCTACTCAATGTTGCTACTCAGTCTTGCTACTCAATGTTGCTACTCAATGTTGCTACTTAATCTTGCTACTCAATGTTGCTACTCAGTCTTGCTGCTCAATGTTGCTACTCAATCTTGCTACTCAATGTTGCTACTCAATCTTGCTACTCAGTCTTGCTGCTCAATCTTGCTACTCAGTCTTGCTACTCAATGTTGCTACTCAATGTTGCTACTCAATCTTGCTACTCAATGTTGCTACTTAATCTTGCTACTCAATGTTGCTACTCAACCTTGCTACTAATCTTGCTACTCAATGTTGCTACTCAATCTTGCTACTCAATGTTGCTACTCAATGTTGCTACTCAATGTTGCTACTTAATCTTGCTACTCAATGTTGCTACTTAATCTTGCTACTCAATGTTGCTACAACCTTGCTACTTAATCTTGCTACTCAAGTTGCTACTCAGTCTTGCTACTCAATCTTGCTACTCAATGTTGCTACTCAGTCTTGCTCTTGCTGCTCAATCTTGCTATTCAGTCATGCTGCTCAATCTTGCTGCTCAATCTTGCGGCTCAATCTTGCTACTTAGTGCTGTATCCTGTTTGTAGTAAATTTTCTCCCAAACATAATCTTTTTACAACCGGTGTATTTAGTGGTAGATTTAGAGTGACCTTGGAATACTTGTGCTCAGCCTGCTAGCGTGTCTCTGTGTGCTGGCGTGTCTCTGTTTGTGTTGATAGCGTGTCTCTGTGTTGCTGGCGTGTCTCTGTGTTTGCTGGCGTGTCTCTGTTTGTGTTGTTGGCATGTCTCTGTGTTGCTGGAGTGTCTCTGTTTGTGTTGCTAGCGTGTCTCTGTGTTGCTGGCGTGTCTCTGTTTGTGTTGCTGGCATGTCTCTGTGTTGCTAGCGTGTCTCTGTGTTGCTGGCGTGTCTCTGTGTTACTGGCGTGTCTCTGTTTGTGTTGCTGGCATGTCTCTGTGTTGCTAGCGTGTCACTGTGTTGCTAGCGTGTCTCTGTGTTGCTGGCATGTCTCTGTGTTGCTGGCATGTCTCTGTGCTGCTAGCGTGTCTCTGTATTGCTAGCGTGTCTCTGTGTTACTGGCGTGTCTCTGTGTTGCTAGCGTGTCTCTGTTTGTGTTGCTAGCGTGTCTCTGTTTGTGTTGCTAGCATGTCTCTGTGTTGCTAGCGTGTCTCTGTTTGTGTTGATGGCGTGTCTCTGTGTTGCTAGCGTGTCTCTGTGTTGCCAGCGTGTCTCTGTGTTACTGGCGTGTCTCTGTGTTGCTAGCGTATCTCTGTTTGTGTTGCTAGCGTGTCTCTGTTTGTGTTGCTAGCGTGTCTCTGTGTTGCTAGCGTGTCTCTGTTTGTGTTGATGGCGTGTCTCTGTGTTGCTAGCGTGTCTCTGTGTTGCTAGCGTGTCTCTGTGTTGCTAGCGTGTCTCTGTGTTGCTAGCGTGTCTCTGTGTTGCTAGCGTATCTCTGTGTTGCTAGCATGTCTCTGTGTTGTAGCGTGTCTCTGTGTTGCTGGCACTCTGTGTTGTGGCATGTCTGTGTACTAGCGTGTCTCTGTGTTGCTAGCGTGTCTCTGTGTTGCTAGCGTGTCTCTGTATTGCTAGCGTGTCTCTGTGTTGCTAGCGTGTCTCTGTTTGTATTGCTGGCGTGTCTCTGTTTGTGTCGCTTGCGTGTCCCTGTTTTTGTTGCTAGCGTGTCACTGTTTGTGTTGCTAGCGTGTCTCTGTGTTGCTAGCGTGTCGTTGTTGGTGTTTGCTAGCGTGTCACTGTCTTTGTTGCTAGCGTGTCATTGTTGTGTTGCTAGCGTGTCTCTGTGTTGCTAGCGTGTCTCTGTGTTGCTAGCGTGCCACTGTTTAATTTGCTGGCATGTCTCCGTTTGTGTTGCTGGCATGTCTCTATTTGTGCTGCTAGCGTGTCTCTGTGTTGCTAGCGTGTCTCTGTGTTGCTAGCGTGTCTCTGTGTTGCTAGCGTGTATCTGTGTTACTAGCGTGTCTCTGTGTTGCTAGCGTGTCACTGTTTAATTTGCTGGCATGTCTCCGTTTGTGTTGCTGGCATGTCTCTATTTGTGTTGCTAGCGTGTCTCTGTGTGTTGATAGCGTGACTCTGTGTTGCTAGCGTGACTCTGTGTTGCTAGCGTATCTCTATTTGTGTTGCTAGCGTGTCTCTGTTTATGTTGCTAGCGTGTCTCTGTTTATGTTGCTAGCGTGTCTCTGTGTTACTAGCGTGTCTCTGTGTTGCTAGCGTGTCTCTGTGTTGCTAGCGTGTCTCTATTTATGTTGCTAGCGTGTCTCTGTGTTACTAGCGTGTCTCTGTGTTGCTAGCGTGTCTCTGTTTATGTTGCTAGCGTGTCTCTGTGTTGCTAGCGTGTCTCTGTCGTTGCTAGCGTGTATCTGTGTTACTAGCGTGTCTCTGTGTTGCTAGCGTGTCACTGTTTTAATTTGCTGGCATGTCTCCGTTTGTGTTGCTGGCATGTCTCTATTTGTGTTGCTAGCGTGTCTCTGTGTTGATAGCGTGACTCTGTGTTGCTAGCGTGACTCTGTGTTGCTAGCGTATCTCTATTTGTGTTGCTAGCGTGTCTCTGTTTATGTTGCTAGCGTGTCTCTGTTTATGTTGCTAGCGTGTCTCTGTGTTACTAGCGTGTCTCTGTGTTGCTAGCGTGTCTCTGTGTTGCTAGCGTGTCTCTATTTATGTTTGCTAGCGTGTCTCTGTGTTACTAGCGTGTCTCTGTGTTGCTAGCGTGTCTCTGTTTATGTTACTAGCGTGTCTCTGTGTTGCTAGCGTGTCTCTGTGTTATTAGCGTGTCTCTGTGTTACTAGCGTGTCTCTGTGTTACTAGCGTGTCTCTGTGTTACTAGCGTGTCTCTGTGTTGCTAGCGTGTCTCTGTTTGTCAGAAAGATACAGAGCTTACTTCGGTAGATGTCGATCCAGCAAAATGACAAAAGACAAATCTCGTGTTTAGATCTGGATATCAGTTTTAGGAGAAGCGCGAGCAGCACTGACGTCACAGTCACAACGTTTGTCGACCTTGACTATTCTGCCTTTACAAATATAAAGATGTGGGAAGATAACATCATACACTGGACAAGGTGTGACCGCCAAGGTTGGAAACAAATGATGAAGTGTCCGTCAGGTATGGCCACCGAAGCTACAGAAGTGAGGAATGGATAAGCTGCTGTAGAGCCAGGCAGGACTCTCTTGGCAGGGAGAATTGCTTCCATGACGTCACAGTGTGAGGGTGGGCGAGTGAGATATCACAAACAAGATACCACGAGAAAGCCAGCTCACTGACGTCACAAATTGAGGGTGGGCGAGTGAGATATCACAAACAAGATACCACGAGAAAGCTAGCTCACTGACGTCACAGTGTGAGGGTGGGCGAGTGAGATATCACAAACAAAATACCACGAGAAAGCTAGCTCACTGACGTCACAGTGTGAGGGTGGGCGAGTGAGATATCACAAACAAAATACCACGAGAAAGCTAGCTCACTGACGTCACAGTTTGAGGGTGGGCGAGTGAGATATCACAAACAAGATACCACGAGAAGGCCAGCTCACTGACGTCACAAATTGAGGTGGGCGAGTGAGATATCACAAACAAGATACCACGAGAAGGCCAGCTCACTGACGTCACAAATTGAGGGTGGACGAGTGAGATATCACAAACAAGATACCACGAGAAGGCCAGCTCACTGACCAAGCCCTAAATTAACCAGGTTATCGTGACGTAACTGTATACGCTGAGACGCGTGGGCCGCAGATATCAATGATTGATAGTCCAGTCAATGGACACTCCTTGTTTGCACACCTTTAGGCTGCGTCAGATCCATGTCGGACCCTGTCGGACCCTGTCGGACCCTGTCATCTGTTTGATTATTCTCTAGTCGCTCTGCTTCTGTCTCATTAAATTAGACTTCAGCATATAAGTGCTGACCACCCATTTCTCTTGAATATCTCTGCCTAGTCTCCAGGGCCTACAACTCTATCTGGCGGGAAAACATTCCAGGCCCTACAACTCTATCTGGCGTTAAAACATTCCAGGCACTACAACTCTATCTGGCGTTAAAACATTCCAGGGCCAACAACTCTATCTGGCGGAAAAACATTCCAGGGCCTACAACTCTATCTAGTGTTAAAACATTCCAGGCACTACAACTCTATCTGGCGTTAAAACATTCCAGGGCCTACAACTCTATCTAGTGTTAAAACATTCCAGGGCCAACAACTCTATCTGGCGGAAAAACATTCCAGAGCCTACAACTCTATCTAGTGTTAAAACATTCCAGGGCCCACAACTCTATCTGGCGTTAAAACATTCAAAGGCCCACAACTCTATCTGGCGTTTAAAACATTCCAGGGCCTACAACTCTATCTAGTGTTAAAACATTCCAGGGCCCACAACTCTATCTGGCGTTAAAACATTCAAAGGCCACAACTCTATCTGGCGTTAAAACATTCCAGGGCCTACAACTCTATCCAGTGTTAAAACATTCCAGGGCCCACAACTCTATCTGGCGTTAAAATATTCAAAGGCCCACAACTCTATCTGGCGTTTAAAACATTCCAGGGTCCACAGCTCTATCTGGCGTGAAAACATTCCAGGGTCCACAGCTCTATCTGGCGTGAAAACATTCCAGGGCCTACAACTCTATCTGGCGTTAAAACATTCCAGGGTCCACAGCTCTATCTGGCGTGAAAACATTCCAGGGTCCACAGCTCTATCTGGCGTGAAAACATTCCAGGGTCCACAGCTCTATCTGGCGTTAAAACATTCCAGGGTCCACAGCTCTATCTGGCGTGAAAACATTCCAGGGCCTACAACTCTATCTGGCGTTAAAACATTCCAGGGTCCACAACTCTATCTGGCGTGAAAACATTCCAGGGCCTACAACTCTATCTGGCGTTAAAACATTCCAGGGCCTACAACTCTATCTGGCGTTAAAACATTCCAGGACCCACAACTCTATCTGGCGTTAAAACATTCCAGGGCCTACAACTCTATCTGGCGTTAAAACATTCCAGGGCCTACAACTCTATCTGGCGTTAAAACATTCCAGGACCCACAACCCTATCTGGCGTTAAAACATTCCAGGGCCTATATCTCTATCTGGAGTTAAAACATTCCAGGGCCTACAACTCTATCTGGCGTTAAAACATTCCAGGACCCACAACTCTATCTGGCGGGAAAACATTCCAAGGCCCACAACTCTATCTGGCGGGCCAACATTCCAGGGTCCACAACTCTATCTGGCGTTAAAACATTCCAGGACCCACAACTCTATCTGGCGTGAAAACATTCAAAGGCCCACAACTCTATCTGGCGTTAAAACATACAAAGGCCCATAACTCAATCTGGCATTAAAACATTCAAAGGCCCACAACTCTATCTGGCGTTAAAACATTCCAGGGCCCACAACTCTATCTGGCGTTAAAACATTCCAGGGCCCACAACTCTATCTGGCGTTAAAACATTCCAGGGCCCACAACTCTATCTGGCGTTAAAACATTCAAAGGCCCACAACTCTATCTGGCGTTAAAACATTCCAGGGCCTACAACTCTATCTGGCGTTAAAACATTCAAAGGCCCACAACTCTATCTGGCGTTAAAACATTCAAAGGCCCATAACTCTATCTGGCGTTAAAACATACAAAGGCCCACAACTCTATCTGGCGTTAAACATTCCAGGGCCCACAACTCTATCTGGCGGGAAAACATTCAAAGGCCCACAACTCTATCTGGCGTTAAAACATTCAAAGGCCCACAACTCTACCTGGCGTTAAAACATTCCAGGGCCCACAACTCTATCTGGCGTTAAAACATTCCAGGGCCCACAACTCTATCTGGCGGGAAAACATTCCAGGGCCCACAACTCTATCTGGCGTTAAAACATTCCAGGGCCCACAACTCTATCTGGCGTTAAAACATTCCAGGGCCCACAACTCTATCTGGCGGGAAAACATTCCAAGTTTTATTTTTTCCGGGAAAACCATTCTACGGTAGCACATCTTGATCTATAACAACAACAATGAATAACACATTTGAACCCACAGCAACAATAACAACTATAACAACAATAACAACTATAACAACAACAATGAATAACACATTTGAATCAACAGCAACAATAACAACTATAAAAACAATAACAACAACAACAACTATAACAAATTTTGGATCCATAACAAAACAACAATGACATCAAATACAAGTAATTATTCCACGCCCCTTCTATTGACCTTCGAGTATCGAGGGGTGACATATAGTTGACACCTGTTTCGGCTCTTCTCTTCTCCCACTACACCCTGTCAACTAAACTTTTATTTTTCCCACTTCTCCAAAGTCGGGAATAATAGAACAAAGAAGTATGTGTTAGCACTCGGAAAAATTGACAGACAAACAACAATAGAAAAAAACGAAGAACAATATATGGTCCGAAGTGGGATCGAACCCGTACTCAGTGGCACCGCGCCTTGCCACGAGAAGCCGAACGCTTGGCACACTGCCACGTAGCCAACTAAAAAATTGGCTATTGCAGCAGTGTCTTACACGAAAGGCGTTCTCAATGACTATAGCATAGGGTAACGATCACAGACCGGAAATAAATTGTATATTTGTACTTTCCTATTAATGCAAGTATCTCCCAGTAGGGCTGAATACTTGTGTTGTAAACATTTTCTCCAAAGTCGCCTTTTCGTCTGATGTTCTAATAGTTGATGCCTTGTTACGTGACCTTGTCACGCGACTGTTGTTCCTTTAAGTATTCTATGGCAGGAATTATTCCTAGCTTTTTTTCTCAGTTCTTCATTTCTGATCTTGTCTCTCAGGCTGTTTTCCTGCCATTGGTCTAACACATTTCATCTCTGTAGATGTAATTTTTTAAATATTGTTCTTGCATCTAGGGTCCAGGTCTGGCATTGGTAGTACAACGTTGGATTGTATTGTAAAGTGCCCGTTTTGCCTGTCGAGTTATTTCCTTGTTGGACAATAGTGGTGATAGCTGTCTAATAATTATTTGACAAGCTTTCATGCAAAACTGAGTCTATTTCTGATGTTTTACAATTACCGTTATGTTGGAGTTCTGTTTTTTTTAAATTTTTATTTTGCGATGCTCATAACATCTGCCTTCATGGTTTTAGTGATGCTTTGGATGCCCGAGTCGTTAAGTCTATTTGATCGTCTTGTAGGTTTTAACTGTCAGTGTTATCGAGCTGATCATCATCACTGGGTGCAGTCTTCACATCCATGTTGGCTACTCTCTCTCTCTCTCTCTCTCTCTCTTGTCTTGATCATCATCATTGGGTGCAGTCTTCATATCAATGGTTGGCTACTCTCTCTCTCTCTCTCTCTCTCTCTCTCTCTCTCTCTCTTGTCTTGATCATCATCATTGGGTGCAGTCTTCATACCAATGGTTGGCTACTCTCTCTCTCTTGTCTTGATCATCATCATTGGGTGCAGTCTTCATATCAATGGTTGGCTACTCTCTCTCTCTCTCTCTCTTGTCGTGATCATCATCGTTGGGTGCAGTCTTCATATCAATGGTTGGCTACTCTCTCTCTCTCTCTCTCTCTCTTGTCGTGATCATCATCGTTGGGTGCAGTCTTCATATCAATGGTTGGCTACTCTCTCTCTCTCTCTCTCTCTCTCTCTCTTGTCGTGATCATCATCGTTGGGTGCAGTCTTCATATCAATGGTTGGCTACTCTCTCTCTCTCTCTCTCTCTCTCTCTTGTCCTGATCATCATCGTTGGGTGCAGTCTTCATATCAATGGTTGGCTACTCTCTCTCTCTCTCTCTCTTGTCGTGATCATCATCATTGGGTGCAGTCTTCATATCAATGGTTGGCTACTCTCTCTCTCTTGTCTTGATCATCATCATTGGGTGCAGTCTTCATATCAATGGTTGGCTACTCTCTCTCTCTCTCTCTCTCTTATCTTGATCATCATCGTTGGGTGCAGTCTTCATATCAATGGTTGGCTACTCTCTCTCTCTTGTCTTGATCATCATCTTTTGGTGCAGTCTTCATATCAATTGTTGGCTACTCTCTCTCTCTCTTGTCTTGATCATCATCTTTGGGTGCAGTCTTCATATCAATGGTTGGCTACTCTATCTCTCTCTCTCTCTCTCTTATCTTGATCATCATAGTTGGGTGCAGTCTTCACATCAATGGTTGGCTACTCTCTCTCTCTCTTGTCGTGATCATCATCGTTGGGTGCAGTCTTCATATCAATGGTTGGCTACTCTCTCTCTCTCTCTCTCTCTCTCTCTTGTCTTGATCATCATAGTTGGGTGCAGTCTTCATATCAATGGTTGGCTACTCTCTCTCTCTCTCTCTCTTGTCGTGATCATCATCATTGGGTGCAGTCTTCATATCAATGGTTGGCTACTCTCTCTCTCTCTCTCTCTCTCTCTCTCTCTCTTGTCTTGATCATCATCGTTGGGTGCAGTCTTCATATCAATGGTTGGCTACTCTCTCTCTCTCTCTCTCTTGTCGTGATCATCATCATTGGGTGCAGTCTTCATATCAATGGTTGGCTACTCTCTCTCTCTCTCTCTCTCTCTCTCTCTTGTCTTGATCATCATCATTGGGTGCAGTCTTCATATCAATGGTTGGCTACTCTTTCTCTTGTCTTGATCATCATAGTTGGGTGCAGTCTTCACATCAATGGTTGGCTACTCTTTCTCTTGTCTTGATCATCATAGTTGGGTGCAGTCTTCATATCAATGGTTGGCTACTCTCTCTCTCTCTCTCTTGTCGTGATCATCATCATTGGGTGCAGTCTTCATATCAATGGTTGGCTACTCTCTCTCTCTCTCTTGTCGTGATCATCATCGTTGGGTGCAGTCTTCATATCAATGGTTGGCTACTCTCTCTCTCTCTCTCTCTCTCTCTTGTCGTGATCATCATCGTTGGGTGCAGTCTGCATATCAATGGTTGGCTACTCTCTCTCTCTCTCTCTCTCTCTCTCTCTCTCTCTTGTCGTGATCATCATCGTTGGGTGCAGTCTTCATATCAATGGTTGGCTACTCTCTCTCTCACTCTCTCTCTCTTGTCGTGATCATCATCATTGGGTGCAGTCTTCATATCAATGGTTGGCTACTCTCTCTCTCTTGTCTTGATCATCATCATTGGGTGCAGTCTTCATATCAATGGTTGGCTACTCTCTCTCTCTCTCTCTTATCTTGATCATCATCGTTGGGTGCAGTCTTCATATCAATGGTTGGCTACTCTCTCTCTCTTTTGTCTTGATCATCATCTTTGGGTGCAGTCTTCATATCAATGGTTGGCTACTCTCTCTCTGTCTCTCTTGTCTTGATCATCATCATTGGGTGCAGTCTTCATACCAATGGTTGGCTACTCTCTCTCTCTCTTATCTTGATCATAATAGTTGGGTGCAGTCTTCATATCAATGGTTGGCTACTCTCTCTCTCTCTCTCTCTCTCTCTTGTCTTGATCATCATCATTGGGTGCAGTCTTCATATCTAAGGTTGGCTACTCTCTCTCTCTCTCTCTCTCTCTCTCTCTTGTCTTGATCATCATCATTGGGTGCAGTCTTCATATCAATGGTTGGCTACTCTATCTCTCTCTTGTCTTGATCATCATCGTTGGGTGCAGTCTTCATATCAATGGTTGGCTACTCTCTCTCTCTTGTCTTGATCATCATCATTGTGTGCAGTCTTCATATCAATGGCTTGGCTACTCTCTCTCTCTTGTCTTGATCATCATCATTGTGTGCAGTCTTCACATCAATGGTTGGCTACTCTCTCTCTCTCTTGTCTTGACCATCATCGTTGGGTGCAGTCTTCATATCAATGGTTGGCTACTCTCTCTCTCTCTCTTGTCTTGATCATCATCGTTGGGTGCAGTCTTCATATCAATGGTTGGCTACTCTCTCTTTTGTCTTGATCATCATAGTTGGGTGCAGTCTTCATATCAATGGTTGGCTACTCTCTCTCTCTCTCTCTTGTCTTGATCATCATCATTGGGTGCAGTCTTCATATCAATGGTTGGCTACTCTCTCTCTTATCTTGATCATCATAGTTGGGTGCAGTCTTCATATCAATGGTTGGCTACTCTCTCTCTCTCTCTCTTGTCGTGATCATCATCGTTGGGTGCAGTCTTCATATCAATGGTTGGCTACTCTCTCTCTTATCTTGATCATCATAGTTGGGTGCAGTCTTCATATAAATGGTTGGCTACTCTCTCTCTCTTGTCTTGATCATCATCATTGGGTGCAGTCTTCATATCAATGGTTGGCTACTCTCTCTCTTATCTTGATCATCATAGTTGGGTGCAGTCTTCATATCAATGGTTGGCTACTCTCTCTCTTGTCGTGATCATCATCGTTGGGTGCAGTCTTCATATCAATGGCTAGCTATTCTCTCTCTCTCTCTCTCTCTTGTCTTGATCATCATCGTTGGGTGCAGTCTTCATATCAATGGTTGGCTACTCTCTCTCTCTCTCTTGTCGTGATCATCATCGTTGGGTGCAGTCTTCATATCAATGGTTGGCTACTCTCTCTCTCTTGTCTTGATCATCATCATTGGGTGCAGTCTTCACATCAATGGTTGGCTACTCTCTCTCTCTCTCTCTCTCTCTCTTGTCTTGATCATCATCATTGGGTGCAGTCTTCATATCAATGGTTGGCTACTCTCTCTCTCTTGTCTTGATCATCATCGTTGGGTGCAGTCTTCATATCAATGGTTGGCTACTCTCTCTCTCTTGTCTTGATCATCATCGTTGGGTGCAATCTTCATATCAATGGTTAGCTACTCTCTCTCTCTCTCTTGTCTTGATCATCATCATTGGGTGCAGTCTTCATATCAATGGTTGGCTACTCTCTCTCTCTTGTCTTGATCATCATCATTGGGTGCAGTCTTCATATCAATGGTTGGCTACTCTCTCTCTCTCTCTTGTCGTGATCATCATCGTTGGGTGCAGTCTTCATATCAATGGTTGGCTACTCTCTCTCTCTCTCTCTCTTGTCTTGATCATCATCATTGAATGCAGTCTTCATATCAATGGTTGGCTACTCTCTCTCTCTCTTGTCTTGATCATCATCGTTGGGTGCAATCTTCATATCAATGGTTGGCTACTCTCTCTCTCTTGTCTTGATCACCATCATTGGGTGCAGTCTTCATATCAATGGTTGGCTACTCTCTCTCTCTCTCTCTCTCTCTCTTGTCTTGATCATCATCATTGGGTGCAGTCTTCATATCAATGGTTGGCTACTCTCTCTCTCTCTTGTCTTGATCATCATCATTGGGTGCAGTCTTCACATCAATGGTTGGCTACTCTCTCTCTCTCTCTCTTGTCTTGATCATCATCATTGGGTGCAGTCTTCATATCAATGGTTGGCTACTCTCTCTCTCTTGTCTTGATCATCATCGTTGGGTGCAGTCTTCATATCAATGGTTAGCTACTCTCTCTCTCTCTCTCTCTCTTGTCTTGATCATCATCGTTGGGTGCAGTCTTCATATCAATGATTGGCTACTCTCTCTCTCTCTTGTCTTGATCATCATCGTTGGGTGCAGTCTTCATATCAATGGTTGGCTACTCTCTCTCTCTTGTCTTGATCATCATCGTTGGGTGCAGTCTTCATATCAATGGTTGGCTACTCTCTCTCTCTCTTGTCTTGATCATCATCGTTGGGTGCAGTCTTCATATCAATGGTTGGCTACTCTCTCTCTTGTCTTGATCATCATAGTTGGGTGCAGTCTTCATATCAATGGTTGGCTACTCTCTCTCTCTTGTCTTGATCATCATCATTGTGTGCAGTCTTCATATCAATGGTTGGCTACTCTCTCTCTCTTGTCTTGATCATCATCGTTGGGTGCAGTCTTCATATCAATGGTTGGCTACTCTCTCTCTCTTGTCTTGATCATCATCGTTGGGTGCAGTCTTCATATCAATGGTTGGCTACTCTCTCTCTCTTGTCTTGAGCATCATCATTTGGTGCAGTCTTCATATAAATGGTTTGGCTACTCTCTCTCTCTTGTCTTGATCATCATCGTTGGATGCAGTCTTCATATCAATGGTTGGCTACTCTCTCTCTCTTGTCTTGATCATCATCGTTGGGTGCAGTCTTCATATCAATGGTTGGCTACTCTCTCTCTCTTGTCTTGATCATCATCGTTGGGTGCAGTCTTCATATCAATGGTTGGCTACTCTCTCTCTTGTCTTGATCATCATAATTGGGTGCAGTCTTCATATCAATGGTTGGCTACTCTCTCTCTTATCTTGATCATCATAGTTGGGTGCAGTCTTCATATCAATGGTTGGCTACTCTCTCTCTCTTGTCTTGATCATCATCATTGTGTGCAGTCTTCATATCAATGGTTGGCTACTCTCTGTCTCTCTTGTCTTGATCATCATCATTGTGTGCAGTCTTCATATCAATGGTTGGCTACTCTCTCTCTCTCTTGTCTTGATCATCATCATTGTGTGCAGTCTTCATATCAATGGTTGGCTACTCTCTCTCTCTCTCTCTCTTGTCTTGATCATCATAGTTGGGTGCAGTCTTCATATCAATGGTTGGCTACTCTCTCTCTCTCTCTCTTGTCTTGATCATCATCATTGGGTGCAGTCTTCATATCAATGGTTGGCTACTCTCTCTCTTATCTTGATCATCATAGTTGGGTGCAGTCTTCATATCAATGGTTGGCTACTCTCTCTCTCTCTCTCTCTCTCTCTCTCTCTTGTCGTGATCATCATCGTTGGGTGCAGTCTTCATATCAATGGTTGGCTACTCTCTCTCTTATCTTGATCATCATAGTTGGGTGCAGTCTTCATATAAATGGTTGGCTACTCTCTCTCTCTTGTCTTGATCATCATCATTGGGTGCAGTCTTCATATCAATGGTTGGCTACTCTCTCTCTTATCTTGATCATCATAGTTGGGTGCAGTCTTCATATCAATGGTTGGCTACTCTCTCTCTTGTCGTGATCATCATCGTTGGGTGCAGTCTTCATATCAATGGCTAGCTATTCTCTCTCTCTCTCTCTCTCTCTCTCTTGTCTTGATCATCATCGTTGGGTGCAGTCTTCATATCAATGGTTGGCTACTCTGTCTCTCTCTCTTGTCGTGATCATCATCGTTGGGTGCAGTCTTCATATCAATGGTTGGCTACTCTCTCTCTCTTGTCTTGATCATCATCATTGGGTGCAGTCTTCATATCAATGGTTGGCTACTCTCTCTCTCTTATCTTGATCATCATCATTGGGTGCAGTCTTCATATCAATGGTTGGCTACTCTCTCTCTCTCTTGTCTTGATCATCATCGTTGGGTGCAGTCTTCATATCAATGGTTGGCTACTCTCTCTCTCTTGTCTTGATCATCATCGTTGGGTGCAATCTTCATAGCAATGGTTAGCTACTCTCTCTCTCTCTTGTCTTGATCATCATCATTGGGTGCAGTCTTCATATCAATGGTTGGCTACTCTCTCTCTCTTGTCTTGATCATCATCATTGGGTGCAGTCTTCATATCAATGGTTGGCTACTCTCTCTCTTATCTTGATCATCATAGTTGGGTGCAGTCTTCATATCAATGGTTGGCTACTCTCTCTCTCTCTCTTGTCGTGATCATCATCGTTGGGTGCAGTCTTCATATCAATGGTTGGCTACTCTCTCTCTTATCTTGATCATCATAGTTGGGTGCAGTCTTCATATAAATGGTTGGCTACTCTCTCTCTCTTGTCTTGATCATCATCATTGGGTGCAGTCTTCATATCAATGGTTGGCTACTCTCTCTCTTATCTTGATCATCATCATTGGGTGCAGTCTTCATATCAATGGTTGGCTACTCTCTCTCTCTCTCTCTTGTCTTGATCATCATCGTTGGGTGCAATCTTCATAGCAATGGTTAGCTACTCTCTCTCTCTCTTGTCTTGATCATCATCATTGGGTGCAGTCTTCATATCAATGGTTGGCTACTCTCTCTCTCTTGTCTTGATCATCATCATTGGGTGCAGTCTTCATATCAATGGTTGGCTACTCTCTCTCTTATCTTGATCATCATAGTTGGGTGCAGTCTTCATATCAATGGTTGGCTACTCTCTCTCTCTCTTGTCTTGATCATCATCGTTGGGTGCAGTCTTCATATCAATGGTTGGCTACTCTCTCTCTCTTGTCTTGATCATCATCGTTGGGTGCAATCTTCATAGCAATGGTTAGCTACTCTCTCTCTCTCTTGTCTTGATCATCATCATTGGGTGCAGTCTTCATATCAATGGTTGGCTACTCTCTCTCTCTTGTCTTGATCATCATCATTGGGTGCAGTCTTCATATCAATGGTTGGCTACTCTCTCTCTCTCTCTCTTGTCTTGATCATCATAGTTGGGTGCAGTCTTCATATCAATGGTTGGCTACTCTCTCTCTTGTCTTGATCATCATCGTTGAGTGCAGTCTTCATATCAATGGTTGGCTACTCTCTCTCTTATCTTGATCATCATAGTTGGGTGCAGTCTTCATATCAATGGTTGGCTACTCTCTCTCTCTCTTGTCTTGATCATCATCGTTGGGTGCAGTCTTCATATCAATGGTTGGCTACTCTCTCTCTCTCTCTTGTCTTGATCATCATCATTTGGTGCAGTCTTCATATCAATGGTTTGGCTACTCTCTCTCTCTTGTCTTGATCATCATCGTTGGGTGCAGTCTTCATATCAATGGTTGGCTACTCTCTCTCTCTCTCTTGTCTTGATCATCATCGTTGGGTGCAGTCTTCATATCAATGGTTGGCTACTCTCTCTCTCTTTTCTTGATCATCATCGTTGGGTGCAGTCTTCATATCAATGGTTGGCTACTCTCTCTCTCTTGTCTTGATCATCATCGTTGGGTGCAGTCTTCACATCAAAGGTTGGCTACTCTCTCTCTCTTGTCTTGATCATCATCGTTGGGTGCAATCTTCATAGCAATGGTTAGCTACTCTCTCTCTCTCTTGTCTTGATCATCATCATTGGGTGCAGTCTTCATATCAATGGTTGGCTACTCTCTCTCTCTTGTCTTGATCATCATCATTGGGTGCAGTCTTCATATCAATGGTTGGCTACTCTCTCTCTTATCTTGATCATCATAGTTGGTGCAGTCTTCATATCAATGGTTGGCTACTCTCTCTCTCTCTCTTGTCGTGATCATCATCGTTGGGTGCAGTCTTCATATCAATGGTTGGCTACTCTCTCTCTTATCTTGATCATCATAGTTGGGTGCAGTCTTCATATAAATGGTTGGCTACTCTCTCTCTCTCTTGTCTTGATCATCATCATTGGGTGCAGTCTTCATATCAATGGTTGGCTACTCTCTCTCTCTTGTCTTGATCATCATCGTTGGGTGCAATCTTCATAGCAATGGTTAGCTACTCTCTCTCTCTCTTGTCTTGATCATCATCATTGGGTGCAGTCTTCATATCAATGGTTGGCTACTCTCTCTCTCTTGTCTTGATCATCATCATTGGGTGCAGTCTTCATATCAATGGTTGGCTACTCTCTCTCTTATCTTGATCATCATAGTTGGGTGCAGTCTTCATATCAATGGTTGGCTACTCTCTCTCTCTCTCTTGTCGTGATCATCATCGTTGGGTGCAGTCTTCATATCAATGGTTGGCTACTCTCTCTCTTATCTTGATCATCATAGTTGGGTGCAGTCTTCATATAAATGGTTGGCTACTCTCTCTCTCTTGTCTTGATCATCATCATTGGGTGCAGTCTTCATATCAATGGTTGGCTACTCTCTCTCTCTTATCTTGATCATCATCATTGGGTGCAGTCTTCATATCAATGGTTGGCTACTCTCTCTCTCTCTCTCTTGTCTTGATCATCATCGTTGGGTGCAATCTTCATAGCAATGGTTAGCTACTCTCTCTCTCTCTTGTCTTGATCATCATCATTGGGTGCAGTCTTCATATCAATGGTTGGCTACTCTCTCTCTCTTGTCTTGATCATCATCATTGGGTGCAGTCTTCATATCAATGGTTGGCTACTCTCTCTCTTATCTTGATCATCATAGTTGGGTGCAGTCTTCATATCAATGGTTGGCTACTCTCTCTCTCTCTTGTCTTGATCATCATCATTGGGTGCAGTCTTCACATCAATGGTTGGCTACTCTCTCTCTCTCTCTCTTGTCTTGATCATCATCATTGGGTGCAGTCTTCATATCAATGGTTGGCTACTCTCTCTCTCTTGTCTTGATCATCATCGTTGGGTGCAGTCTTCATATCAATGGTTAGCTACTCTCTCTCTCTCTCTCTCTCTTGTCTTGATCATCATCGTTGGGTGCAGTCTTCATATCAATGATTGGCTACTCTCTCTCTCTCTTGTCTTGATCATCATCGTTGGGTGCAGTCTTCATATCAATGGTTGGCTACTCTCTCTCTCTTGTCTTGATCATCATCGTTGGGTGCAGTCTTCATATCAATGGTTGGCTACTCTCTCTCTCTCTTGTCTTGATCATCATCGTTGGGTGCAGTCTTCATATCAATGGTTGGCTACTCTCTCTCTTGTCTTGATCATCATAGTTGGGTGCAGTCTTCATATCAATGGTTGGCTACTCTCTCTCTCTTGTCTTGATCATCATCATTGTGTGCAGTCTTCATATCAATGGTTTGGCTACTCTCTCTCTCTTGTCTTGATCATCATCGTTGGGTGCAGTCTTCATATCAATGGTTGGCTACTCTCTCTCTCTTGTCTTGATCATCATCGTTGGGTGCAGTCTTCATATCAATGGTTGGCTACTCTCTCTCTCTTTTCTTGATCATCATCGTTGGGTGCAGTCTTCATATCAATGGTTGGCTACTCTCTCTCTCTTGTCTTGATCATCATCGTTGGGTGCAGTCTTCACATCAAAGGTTGGCTACTCTCTCTCTTGTCTTGATGGTGCTAGTTGTCACCTGCTACCAGTCCACTTTAATCTTGGTCTGCCTCGTACCTTCCCTTCCAGGTTGGCATTTAGAATGTATGATCATACGTGAATGAAAGCTCATTGGATCATATCTGCCTCACCAATGTTTGTTTACCTATATCGTTAAATCATCTCTGCCTCACCAATGTTTGTTTACATAGATCGTTAAATCATCTCTGCCTCACCAATGTTTGTTTACATAGATCGTTAAATCATCTCTGCCTCACCAATGTTTGTTTACATAGATCGTTAAATCATCTCTGCCTCACCAATGTTTGTTTACCTATATCGTTAAATCATCTCTGCCTCACCAATGTTTGTTTACCTATATCGTTAAATCATCTCTGCCTCACCAATGTTTGTTTACATAGATCGTTAAATCATCTCTGCCTCACCAATGTTTGTTTACCTATATCGTTAAATCATCTCTGCCTCACCAATGTTTGTTTACATAGATCGTTAAATCATCTCTGCCTCACCAATGTTTGTTTACATAGATCGTTAAATCATCTCTGCCTCACCAATGTTTGTTTACCTATATCGTTAAATCATCTCTGCCTCACAATGTTTGTTTACATAAATCGTTAAATCATCTCTGCCTCACCAATGTTTGTTACCTATATCGTTAAATCATCTCTGCCTCACCAATGTTTGTTTACCTATATCGTTAAATCATCTCTGCCTCACCAATGTTTGTTTACCTAGATCGTTAAATCATCTCTGCCTCATCCATGTTTGTTTACATAGATCGTTAAATCATCTCTGCCTCACCAATGTTTGTTTACCTATATCGTTAAATCATCTCTGCCTCATCCATGTTTGTTTACATAGATCTTTAAATCATCTCTGCCTCATCCATGTTTATTTACCTAGATCTTTAAATCATCTCTGCCTCATCCATGTTTGTTTACCTAGATCGTTAAATCATCTCTGTCTCATCCATGTTTGTTTACATAGATCTTTAAATCATCTCTATCTCATCCATGTTTGTTTACATAGATCGTTAAATCATCTCTGTCTCATCCATGTTTGTTTACATAGATCTTTAAATCATCTCTGTCTCATCCATGTTTGTTTACATAGATCGTTAAATCATCTTTGTCTCATCCATGTTTGTTTACCTAGATCGTTAAATCATCTCTGTCTCATCCATGTTTGTTTACCTAGATCTTTAAATCATCTCTGCCTCATCCATGTTTGTTTACATAGATCGTTAAATCATCTCTGTCTCATCCATGTTTGTTTACCTAGATTTTTAAATCATCTCTGCCTCATCCATGTTTGTTTACCTAGATCGTTAAATCATCTCTGTCTCATCCATGTTTGTTTACATAGATCGTTAAATCATCTCTGTCTCATCCATGTTTGTTTACATAGATCTTTAAATCATCTTTGTCTCATCCATGTTTGTTTACATAGATCGTTAAATCATTTTTGTCTCATCCATGTTTGTTTACATAGATCGTTAAATCATCTCTGTCTCATCCATGTTTGTTTACATAGATCGTTAAATCATCTCTGTCTCATCCATGTTTGTTTACATAGATCGTTAAATCATCTTTGTCTCATCCATGTTTGTTTACCTAGATCGTTAAATCATCTTTGTCTCATCCTTGTTTGTTTACCTAGATTTAGATCATCCTTGCTTTTGAGATAAGCTGGAGGAACATACTTGGCCCAATTGTGACCCGACATCTAGACTGTGAACATCTCACTTCTAACGGTACCGTGCACTCATGTGACGTCATGCTCAGATGTAACAAATATCACAATATAACCGCGTGGAGATAGCCGAGACATGCTCAGATGTAACAAATATCACAATATAACCGCGTGGAGATAGCCGAGACATGCTCAGATGTAACAACAATCACAATATAACCGCGTGGAGATAGCCGAGACATGCTCAGATGTAACAACAATCACAATATAACCGCGTGGAGATAGCCGAGACATGCTCAGATGTAACAACAATCACAATATAACCGCGTGGAGATAGCCGAGACATGCTCAGATGTAACAACAATCACAATATAACCGCGTGTAGATAGCCGAGACATGCTCAGATGTAACAAACCGGTGTACGGTGAAACGAGAGGCGATCGATGGCGACCAGAAGCAGTCAACAACACGTTGCTAAGAAACGGTACGAGGTGGGCGGAGCTGAAATATTGTCGGAGGAAGTTGCGAATTGATTACAATATGGCAAACCCGGGGTGAAGGTCACCGTTGGGTAAACACAGGAGTGTTGGCATGTACACGTGTCGTGTGTGTACGACTTCAGCGTTACTGCCTGCTATAATCGATGTCTATGTCTCACCATTCTGTCTTGTCTCTGTGTTACAGATATAGTCTGTCTATTGTCCATCTCTACCATTCTGTCTTGTCTCTGTGTTACAGATTTGTCTATTGTCCATCTCTACCATTCTGTCTTGTCTCTGTGTTACAGATCTAGTCTGTCTATTGTCCATCTCTACCATTCTGTCTTGTCTCTGTGTTACAGATTTGTCTATTGTCCATCTCTACCATTCTGTCTTGTCTCTGTGTTACAGATTTGTCTATTGTCCATCTCTACCATTCTGTCTTGTCTCTATGTTACAGATCTAGTCTGTCTATTGTCCATCTCTACCATTCTGTCTTGTCTCTGTGTTACAGATCTAGTCTGTCTATTGTCCATCTCTACCATTCTGTCTTGTCTCTGTGTTACAGATCTAGTCTGTCTATTGTCCATCTCTACCATTCTGTCTTGTCTCTGTGTTACAGATCTAGTCTGTCTATTGTCCATCTCTACCATTCTGTCTTGTCTCTGTGTTAGATCTAGTCTGTCTATTGTCCATCTCTACCATTCTGTCTTGTCTCTGTGTTACAGATCTAGTCTGTCTATTGTCCATCTCTACCATTCTGCATTGTCTCTGTGTTAGATCTAGTCTGTCTATTGTCCATCTCTACCATTCTGCATTGTCTCTGTGTTAGATCTAGTCTGTCTATTGTCCATCTCTACCATTCTGCATTGTCTCTGTGTTACAGATCTAGTCTGTCTATTGTCCATCTCTACCATTCTGTCTTGTCTCTGTGTTACAGATCTAGTCTGTCTATTGTCCATCTCTACCATTCTGCATTGTCTCTGTGTTACAGATCTAGTCTGTCTATTGTCCATCTCTACCATTCTGCATTGTCTCTGTGTACAGATCTAGTCTGTCTATTGTCCATCTCTACCATTCTGTCTTGTCTCTGTGTTAGATCTAGTCTGTCTATTGTCCATCTCTACCATTCTGCATTGTCTCTGTGTTACAGATCTAGTCTGTCTATTGTCCATCTCTACCATTCTGTCTTGTCTCTGTGTTAGATCTAGTCTGTCTATTGTCCATCTCTACCATTCTGCATTGTCTCTGTGTTACAGATCTAGTCTGTCTATTGTCCATCTCTACCATTCTGCATTGTCTCTGTGTTAGATCTAGTCTGTCTATTGTCCATCTCTACCATTCTGCATTGTCTCTGTGTTACAGATCTAGTCTGTCTATTGTCCATCTCTACCATTCTGCATTGTCTCTGTGTTGCATATCTAGTCTGTCTCATGTCTTGTCTTGGATGACTCTCATGTCATATCTTGGATGTGTATCTCATGTCTTGTCTTGGATGACTCTCATGTCATATTTTGGATGTGTGTCTCATGTCTTGTCTTGGATGACTCTCATGTCATATTTTGGATGTGTGTCTCATGTCTTGTCTTGGATGACTCTCATGTCATATTTTGGATGTGTGTCTCATGTCTTGTCTTGGATGACTCTCATGTCATATCTTGGATGTGTGTCTCATGTCTTGTCTTGGATGACTCTCATGTCATATTTTGGATGTGTGTCTCATGTCTTGTCTTGGATGACTCTCATGTCATATTTTGGATGTGTCTCATGTTTTGTCTTGTTGTCTTGGATGACTCCCTCATGTCATATTTTGGATGTGTGTCTCATGTCTTGTCTTGGATGACTCTCATGTCATATCTTGGATGTGTGTCTCATGTCTTGTCTTGGATGACTCTCATGTCATATCTTGGATGTGTCTCGTGTCTTGTCTTGGATGACTCTCATGTCATATCTTGGATGTGTGTCTCATGTCTTGTCTTGGATGACTCTCATGTCATATTTTGGATGTGTGTCTCATGTCTTGTCTTGGATGACTCTCATGTCATATCTTGGATGTGTGTCTCATGTCTTGTCTTGGATGACTCTCATGTCATATCTTGGATGTGTGTCTCATGTCTTGTCTTGGATGACTCTCATGTCATATCTTGGATGTGTGTCTCATGTCTTGTCTTGGATGACTCTCATGTCATATTTTGGATGTGTGTCTCATGTCTTGTCTTGGATGACTCTCATGTCATATTTTGGATGTGTGTCTCATGTCTTGTCTTGGATGACTCTCATGTCATATTTTGGATGTGTGTCTCATGTCTTGTTTTGGATGACTCCCTCATGTCATATTTTGGATGTGTGTCTCATGTCTTGTCTTGGATGACTCTTTCATGTCATATTTTGGATATGTGCCTAATATCTTGGATTTGTGTGTGACACGTAAAAAAAAAAAAAACTGGATTAAATCCAAGCTGTGGAAAGGTAATTGACAATAGCTGTTAAGATTCAGCTGTGACAAGATAAGAGGTTCAGCTGTAATAAGATAACAGACAGTAACTAAGATTCAGCTGTGACAAGATAAGAGAAAGTAGCTGTTAAGATTCAGCTGTGACAAGGTAAGAGAAAGTAGCTGTTTAAATTCAGCTGTGACAAGGTAAGAGAAAGTAGCTGTTTAAATTCAGCTGTGACAAGGTAAGAGAAAGTAGCTGTTTAAATTCAGCTGTGACAAGGTAAGAGAAAGTAGCTGTTTAAATTCAGCTGTGACAAGGTAAGAGAAAGTAGCTGTTTAAATTCAGCTGTGACAAGGTAAGAGAAAGTAGCTGTTTAAATTCAGCTGTGACAAGGTAAGAGAAAGTAGCTGTTTAAATTCAGCTGTGACAAGGTAAGAGAAAGTAGCTGTTTAGATTCAGCTGTGACAAGGTAAGAGAAAGTAGCTGTTTAAATTCAGCTGTGACAAGGTAAGAGAAAGTAGCTGTTTAAATTCAGCTGTGACAAGGTAAGAGAAAGTAGCTGTTTAAATTCAGCTGTGACAAGGTAAGAGAAAGTAGCTGTTTAGATTCAGCTGTGACAAGGTAAGAGACAGTAGCTGTTTAGATTCAGCTGTGACAAGGTAAGAGAAAGTAGCTGTTTAGATTCAGCTGTGACAAGGTAAGAGACAGTAGTTGTTAAGAGCCAGATAAAAAAAAAAATTACAGATAAAAGTGTCTAGGATTCAGCTGTGACAAGACAAGAGACTATAGCCATTAACATACAGCTGTGACAAGGCCAGAGACTGCAGCTGCTATCATCCAGCTGTGACAAAACTAGAGACTGCAGCTGCTAACATCCACCTGTTACAAGGCCAGAGACTGCAGCTGCTAACATCCAGCTGTGACAAGGCCAGAGACTGCAGCTGCTAACATCCAGCTGTGACAAGACTAGAGACTTCAGCCATTAACATCCAGCTGTGACACGGCCAGAGACTGCAGCTGCCAACATCCAGCTGTGACAGGGCCATAGACTGCAGCTGCTAACATACAGCTGTGACACAACAAATAAGAGAATGAAAACAATGGCACAGAGACGGTGCTGCTTGCAAAGATGAATTGTTTATTGTGAGAGCTAATATGAAGCTGAGACGTACTATACACAAACATACGTATGCACACACAGATGTATGTAAGTCATGATACTCAATAAGCAACTACAAACAAAACAACATATGGTTGTTGTCTTCAAAACTCTACTCTACAAACGAACAACAGCAAATAGTTCAGTGGTTTCTTTCTGCCCATCTGCAGATTCTCTGTTGCTCTCTGGCATGATGTGGGTGGTTACATAGTGGAATCCCATCACTGTGACATTTGACAGATGGTGACATCCCATCACTGTGACATTTGACGGTGGCATCCCATCACTGTGACATTTGACAGATGGTGACATCCCATCACTGTGACATTTGACAGATGGTGACATCCCATCACTGTGACATTGACAAATAGTGACATCCCATTACTATGACATTTGACAGACGGTGGCATCCCATCATTGTGACATTTGACAGATGGTGACATCCCATCACTGTGACATTTGACAGATTGTGATATCCCATAACTGTGACATTTGATGGCATCCTACCAATGTGCCATTTAATGGTGGTATCCCATCACTGTGACATTTAATGGCATCCTACCAATGTGTCATTTAACGGTGGCATCTCACCACTGTGACATTTGATGGCATCCTACCAATGTGTCATTTATCGGTGGCATCCCATAACTGTGACATTTGATAATTGGTGGCATCCTATCAATGTGACATTTGATGGCATCCTACCAATGTGTCATTTAATGGTGGCATCCCATCACTGTGACATTTGATGGCATCCTACCAATGTGTCATTTACTGGTGTCATCCCATCACTGTGACATTTGACAGATGGTGGCATCCTACCAATGTGTCATTTAAAGGTGGCATCCCATAACTGTGACATTTGACAGTTGGTGGCATCCTACCAATGTGTCATTTAACGGTGGCATCCCATCATTGTGACATTTGACAGATGGTGGCATCCCATCACTGTGACATTTGATGGCATTCTACCAATGTATCATTTAATGGTGGCATCCCATCACTGTGACATTTGAGAGTTGGTGGCATCCTACCAATGTGTCATTTAACGGTGGCATCCCATCATTGTGACATTTGACAGTTGGTGGCATCCTACCAATGTGTCATTTAACGATGACATCCCATCACTGTGACATTTGACAGTTGGTGGCATCCTACCAATGTGTCATTTAACATTGGCATCAAACCACTGTGACATTTGACAGATGGTGGCATACAACCATTATCACAAATGAAAGTTGGTGATGACACAATCACTGTCAGATTTGATGGTGACATTGCATTGCTGTGACATTTGACAGTTGGTGGCATCTCATCACACTCACATTTAATGATGACATCTCATCACTGTGACATTTGACAGTTGGTGACATCCCATCACTGTGACATTTGACAGTTAGTTACATTTCATTACAACAATGTTATCTGTCTCTGTCTCCCACAGGACAACAATGTTATCTATCTTCCACAAGACAACAATGTTATCTATCTCCCACAAGACAACAATGTTATCTATCTCCCACAAGACAACAATGTTATCTATCTCCCACAAGACAACAATGTTATCTATCTCCCACAAGACAACAATATTATCTATCTCCCACAAGACAACAATGTTATCTATCTCCCACAAGATAACAATGTTATCTATCTCCCACAAGACAACAATGTTATGTGTCTCCCACAAGACAACAATGTTTTGTATCTCCCACAAGACAACAATGTTATCTATTTCCCACAATACAACAATGTTATGTGCCTCCCACAAGACAACAATCTTATGTGTCTCCCACAAGACAACAATGTTATCTATTTCCCACAATACAACAATGTTATCTATCTCCCACAAGACAACAATCTTATGTGTCTCCCACAAGACAACAATGTTATCTAACTCCCACAATACAACAATGTTATCTATCTCCCACAAGACAACAATGTTATCTATCTCCCACAAGACAACAATGTTATCTATTTCCCACAATACAACAATGTTATGTGTCTCCCACAAGACAACAATCTTATGTGTCTCCCACAAGACAACAATGTTATCTATTTCCCACAATACAACACTGTTATCTATCTCCCACAAGACAACAATCTTATGTGTCTCCCACAAGACAACAATGTTATCTATCTCCCACAAGACAACAATGTTATCTATTTCCCACAAGACAACAATGTTATCTATCTCCCACAAGACAACAATGTTTTGTGTCTCCCACAAGACAACAATGTTATCTATCTCCCACAAGGCAACAATGTTATGTATCTCCCACAAGACAACAATGTTATCTATCTCCCACAAGACAACAATGTTATCTATTTCCCACAAGACAACAATCTTATGTGTCTCCCACAAGACAACAATGTTATCTATCTCCCACAAGACAACAATGTTATCTATCTCCCACAAGACAACAATGTTATCTATCTCCCACAAGACAAAAATGTTATGTGTCTCCCACAAGACAACGTTATCTATCTCCCACAAGACAACAATGTTATCTATTTCCCACAAGACAACAATGTTATGTGTCTCCCACAAGACAACAATCTTATGTGTCTCCCACAAGACAACAATGTTATCTATCTCCCTGTCCCCTTCCCTTCAGTGCAATGTTGGTTCTCTCCAGACTACAGTGAGATCACACAGAAATCTGACAGACTTTAGCTCAATGTTAAATAGACATTTTTTTTTTTTTTACAAAAACAGTACTTCAGTGCAATGTTGATTCTTTTTAAAAAGACAGACTTCAGTGTAATGTTGAGAGATATTCTTTTGACAAAAACAGACTTCAGCATAATGTTGAGAGATATTCTTTTGACAAAGACAGACTTCAGTGCAATATTAAGAGATATTCTTTTTTACAAAGACAGACTTCAGTGTAATGTTGAGAGATATTCTTTTACAAAGACAGACTTCAGTGCAATATTAAGAGATATTCTTTTGACAAAAACAGACTTCAGCATAATGTTGAGAGATATTCTTTTGACAAAGACAGACTTCAGTGCAATATTAAGAGATATTCTTTTTTACAAAGACAGACTTCAGTGTAATGTTGAGAGATATTCTTTTGACAAAGACAGACTTCAGTGCAATATTAAGAGATATTCTTTTTCACAAAGACAGACTTCAGTGTAATGTTGAGAGATATTCTTTTTACAAAGACAGACTTCAGTGCAATATTAAGAGATATTCTTTTGACAAAGACAGACTTCAGTGCAATATTAAGAGATATTCTTTTTCACAAAGACAGACTTCAGTGTAATGTTGAGAGATATTCTTTTTACAAAGACAGACTTCAGTGTAATGTTGATAGACATTCTTTTGACAAAGACAGACTTCAGTGTAATGTTGAGAGTTATTCTTTTGACAAAGACAGACTTCAGTGTAATGTTGAGAGATATTCTTTTGACAAAGACAGACTTCAGTGTAATGTTGAGAGATATTCTTTTGACAAAGACAGACTTCAGCATAATGTTGAGAGATATTCTTTTGACAAAGACAGACTTCAGTGTAATGTTGAGAGATATTCTTTTGACAAAGACAGACTTCAGTGTAATATTGAGAGATATTCTTTTGACAAAGACAGACTTCAGCATAATGTTGAGAGATATTCTTTTGACAAAGACAGACTTCAGTGTAATGTTGAGAGATATTCTTTTGACAAAGACAGACTTCAGTGTAATATTGAGAGATATTCTTTTGACAAAGACAGACTTCAGTGTAATATTGAGAGATATTCTTTTGACAAAGACAGACTTCAGCATAATGTTGAGAGATATTCTTTTGACAAAGACAGACTTCAGTGTAATGTTGAGAGATATTCTTTTGACAAAGACAGACTTCAGTGTAATGTTGAGAGATATTCTTTTGACAAAGACAGACTTCAGTGTAATGTTGAGAGATATTCTTTTGACAAAGACAGACTTCAGTGTAATATTGAGAGATATTCTTTTGACAAAGACAGACTTCAGTGTAATATTGAGAGATATTCTTTTGACAAAGACAGACTTCAGCATAATGTTGAGAGATATTCTTTTGACAAAGACAGACTTCAGTGTAATATTGAGAGATATTCTTTTGACAAAGACAGACTTCAGCATAATGTTGAGAGAGATATAAATAAGAAAACATTAGTAGGAACCGAGCTTTGTTAAAGCCATTATTGTGTGGGAATGCCAGAGATTTCATGATGAAGGATGACGATGATCAAACAAACCAACATAAATGATGTACATTCCACACAGTACACATGTCTGTACATTCCACACAGTACACATGTCTGTACATTCCACACAGTACACATGTCTGTACATTCCACACAGTACACGTCTGTACATTCTTCTTTCTCTCAGCTGCTCTTAACGTATCAAACTGTATGTTCAAAAACAGTGGTCAGTCTGAGACTGCTGCTATCTGAGTCAGTGGTCAGTCTGAGACTTGCTGCTATCTGAGTCAATAAGTCAGTCTGAGACTGCTGCTATCTGAGTCAATAAGTCAGTCTGAGACTGCTGCTATCTGAGTCAGTGGTCAGTCTGAGACTGCTGCTATCTGAGTCAGTGGTCAGTCTGAGACTTGCTGCTATCTGAGTCAATAAGTCAGTCTGAGACTGCTGCTATCTGAGTCAGTAGTCAGTCTGAGACTGCTGCTATCTGAGTCAGTCTGAGGATGTTGCTATCTGAGTCAGTGGTCAGTCTGAAGTCTGAAACTGTTGCTATCTAAGTCAGTGGTGAGTCTGAGACTTGCTATCTGAGTCAGTGGTGAGTCTGAGACTTGCTATCTGAGTCAGTGGTCAGTCTGAGATTGTTGCTGAGTCAGTGGTCAGTCTGAGGCTGTTGCTATCTGAGTCAGTGGTCAGTCTGAGACTGTTGCTATCTGAGTCAGTGGTCAGTCTGAGACTGTTGCTATCGGAGTCAGTGGTCAGCCTGAGACTGTTGCTATCTGAGTCAGTGGTCAGTCTGAGATTGTTGCTGAGTCAGTGGTCAGTCTGAGGCTGTTGCTATCTGAGTCAGTGGTCAGTCTGAGATTGTTGCTGAGTCAGTGGTCAGTCTGAGACTGTTGCTATCTGAGTCAGTGGTCAGTCTGAGATTGTTGCTGAGTCAGTGGTCAGTCTGAGACTGTTGCTATCTGAGTCAGTGGTCAGTCTGAGATTGTTGCTGAGTCAGTGGTCAGTCTGAGACTGTTGCTATCTGAGTCAGTGGTCAGTCTGAGACTGTTGCTATCTGAGTCAGTGGTCAGTCTGAGACTGTTGCTATCTGAGTCAGTGGTCAGTCTGAGACTGTTGCTATCTGAGTCAGTGGTCAGTCTGAGACTGTTGCTATCTGAGTCAGTGGTCAGTCTGAGACTTGCTATCTGAGTCAGTGGTCAGTCTGAGATTGTTGCTGAGTCAGTGGTCAGTCTGAGACTGTTGCTATCTGAGTCAGTGGTCAGTCTGAGACTGTTGCTATCTGAGTCAGTGGTCAGTCTGAGACTGTTGCTATCTGAGTCAGTGGTCAGTCTGAGACTGTTGCTATCTGAGTCAGTGGTCAGTCTGAGACTTGCTATCTGAGTCAGTGGTCAGTCTGAGATTGTTGCTGAGTCAGTGGTCAGTCTGAGGCTGTTGCTATCTGAGTCAGTGGTCAGTCTGAGACTGTTGCTATCTGAGTCAGTGGTCAGTCTGAGACTGTTGCTATCGGAGTCAGTGGTCAGTCTGAGACTGTTGCTATCTGAGTCAGTGGTCAGTCTGAGACTGTTGCTATCTGAGTCAGTGGTCATTCTGAGACTGTTGCTATCTGAGTCAGTGGTCAGTCTGAGACTGTTGCTATCTGAGTCAGTGGTCAGTCTGAGACTGTTGCTATCTGAGTCAGTGGTCAGTCTGAGACTGTTGCTGAGTCAGTTGTCAGTCTGAGACTTGCTATCTGAGTCAGTGGTCAGTCTGAGACTTGCTATCTGAGTCAGCCAGAGGTCAGTCTTAGACTGTTGCTATCTGAGTCAGTGGTCAGTCTGAGACTGTTGCTGAGTCAGTTGTCAGTCTGAGACTTGCTAGCTATCTGAGTCAGTGGTCAGTCTGAGACTGTTGCTATCTGAGTCAGTTTTCAGTCTGAGACCTTTGCTATCTGAGTAAGTTTTCAGTCTGAGACCTTTGCTATCTGAGTCAGTGGTCAGTCTGAGACTGTTGCTATCTGTTAGAGTTTGTCAAAGGAAGTCAATAGTAATGTCTCATCTCCTCAGATGTTATTCACTTCTATGTCCTAATACAGACATTCTTTTCCATATTCCTTGTGGATCATATCCAGCATAATCCATAGCCCTGACATTGAGACATAATTGGACATAATGAGACATAACTGGACATAATGAGACATAATTGGACATAATGAGACATAACTGGACATAATGAGACATAATTGGACATAATGAGACATAACTGGACATAATGAGACATAACTGGACATAATGAGACATAATTGGACATAATGAGACATAACTGGACATAATGAGACATAACTGGACATAATGAGACATAACTGGACATAACTGGACATAATGAGACATAACTGGACATAATGAGACATAACTGGACATAATGAGACATAACTGGACATAACTGGACATAATGAGACATAACTGGACATAATGAGACATAACTGGACATAATGAGACATAACTGGGCATAATGAGACATAACTGGACATAATGAGACATAACTGGACATAATGAGACATAATTGGACATAATGAGACATAACTGGACATAATGAGACATAACTGGACATAATGAAACATAACTGGACATAATGAGACATAACTGGACATAATGAGACATAACTGGACATAATGAAACATAACTGGACATGATGAGACATAATTGGACATAATGAGACATAACTGGACATAATGAGACATAACTGGACATAATGAGACATAACTGGACATAATGAGACATAACTGGACATAATGAGACATAACTGGACATAATGAGACATAACTGGACATAATGAGACATAACTGGACATAACTGGACATAATGAGACATAACTGGACATAATGAGACATAACTGGACATAACTGGACATAATGAGACATAACTGGACATAATGAGACATAACTGGACATAATGAGACATAACTGGACATAATGAGACATAACTGGACATAATGAGACATAACTGGACATAATGAGACATAACTGGACATAATGAGACATAACTGGACATAATGAGACATAATTGGACATAACTGGACATAATGATACATAATTGGACATAATGAGACATAACTGGACATAATGAGACATAACTGGACATAATGAGACATAACTGGACATAATGAGACATAACTGGACATAATGAGACATAACTGGACATAATGAGACATAACTGGACATAATGAGACATAACTGGACATAATGAGACATAATTGGACATAATGAGACATAACTGGACATAATGAGACATAACTGGGCATAATGAGACATAACTGGACATAATGAGACATAACTGGACATAACTGGACATAATGAGACATAACTGGACATGAGACATAACTGGACATAATGAGACATAACTGGACATAATGAGACATAACTGGACATAATGAGACATAACTGGACATAATGAGACATAACTGGACATAATGATACATAATTGGACATAATGAGACATAACTGGACATAATGAGACATAATTGGACATAATGAGACATAACTGGACATAATGAGACATAATTGGACATAATGAGACATAACTGGACATAATGAGACATAATTGGACATAATGAGACATAACTGGACATAATGAGACATAACTGGACATCTGGACATAATGAGACATAATTGGACATAATGAGACATAACTGGACATAATGAGACATAACTGGACATAATGAGACATAACTGGACATAATGAGACATAACTGGACATAATGAGACATAACTGGACATAACTGGACATAATGAGACATAACTGGACATAATGAGACATAACTGGACATAATGAGACATAACTGGACATAATGAGACATAACTGGACATAATGAGACATAACTGGACATAATGAGACATAACTGGGCATAATGAGACATAACTGGGCATAATGAGACATAATTGGACATAATGAGACATAACTGGACATAATGAGACATAACTGGACATAATGAAACATAACTGGACATAATTGGACATAATGAAACATAACTGGACATAATGAGACATAACTGGACATAATGAGACACAACTGGACATATTGAGACATAATGAGACATGCTACTGATATCCTCTAGTGGACACTCCTCAGTCTCCTGCTGACTCATGTCCAGCTACATTGGTAGGTTGTTTCCTCTGACTTCACCATTTGGTCGACCTTTACCACCATGACTGCTTTACTTCCTGGTTGTTATCACACAGACTAGTATTCAAAATGATATCTCACTGTCTGATAACAAAAGTATACACAAAGAGCAGGTTTTATAACTGTTTTGAATGGCACAAGCTAATTTCCTGGACAAGAAATGTCACATTATGGGCCATGAGACATCACATTTGCTACGTAACAATGTGAAGGTTTGCATAATAAGATTCTAGCACTGACACAAGAGCAGCAACTAGTCTATCCAATGTGACAACATGTTGGGCAATTTACTGAATGATACAAATTCCTTCAAAACTCTATAACTCTGCATTTGATTATAGATGCGAGGTTTAGCCCAGGACAAGACAAGGTTCCACCAATGCATGTGAATGGACTCTTGGCAGTTGAAAGCAGAAAAGAGTAGTCTAAAAATGGTTGCTGTCTGGCAACAATTGTTCGGCATATCTAGCACTCCTAATGGTGGATGTGTCGGCACATAAATCGTGGCTATGCCGTCAACTAGCAACACAATATGTTCACACCCACTTAACAGTTGAAGACTAAGAAGAAGAGGACGGGATATTTTCAAACGCAATCAAGTAACAACTCCGAGACTTGAGGTCAGACCTGGGCATGTGAAGCTCAATCCTGCCACTGCATTCTGTATTTAGTTACGGCAGTAAAACCAGTATCATTACTTGTTTCTCTAGTCCCGGCTGATGCAGCGGGCCAAGATGGCTGCCTGGCATAGTCAATTCAGGTTCAGGACTGGTGAAATTTTTACAGCTGTGTGTTTTCTGATGATTCTCTCTGCTTTAGATTTGTATTTTTACTGCTGTGTGTTTTCTGATGATTCTCTCTGCTTTAGATTTGTATTTTTACTGCTGTGTGTTTTCTGATGTTTCTCTCTGCTTTAGATTTGTATTTTTACTGCTTGTGTTTTCTGATGATTCTCTCTGCTTTAGATTTGTATTTTTACTGCTGTGTGTTTTCTGATGTTTCTCTCTGCTTTAGATTTGTATTTTTACTGCTGTGTGTTTTCTGATGATTCTCTCTGCTTTGGATTGTTATTTTGCACAGAAAAGACAGAGGTAGTCCAGTCACATTTACCCTGACCATGGAGTCCATGAGGTTTTGGTGCCAGCACAGGGTGGTTCATGCTGCAAGAGATCAGCTTTGATTGTAATGGAACAGTAGCAGAATGATCTATATTTGACTGCTAGCAGCTTGACTGTACTCAGTCACTAAAGTGGAGGCCGGCTTGATGGGGGTCACTGACCATGAACACTTGATTGGTTGCTGGAACAGATATGGGAATGTCCTGCTGGCAGTGAGGCCAATGTGTTCTAATGTCTTCACTAATAACATCAAATGTGTTTATCATTGTAGATGAGTAGAAGCATTGGGATGTGACGATGATGGAGCTGACAGAGGACACTGTGTTGAATCAACAAGCCAGGAAATGTTGATATTTGTCAAACATGAAATGAAGAAAGGTCAATCAACAAAAAACATCATCAAAGTGCTGAGATCAACAATCTATCATTGATGCCAGCAATAAAGGGTGTTCTTGGTTTTAGACATAAGTCTTCTATCCAAAGGTCCTGTCTTCATGTACACAAACACAAATCAATGACTAGCAATCTTCTATCTGAATGTCCTGTCTTCATGTACACAAATAAATGATCAACAATCTTATATCCAAAGGTCCTGTCTTGATGTACACAAATCAATGACTAGTAATCTTCTATCTAAATTTCCTGTCTTCATGTACACAAATAAATGATCAACGATCTTATATCCAAAGGTCCTGTCTTGATGTACACAAATCAATGACTAGTAATCTTCTATCTAAATTTCCTGTCTTCATGTACACAAATAAATGATCAACAATCTTATATACAAAGGTCCTGTCTTGATGTACACAAATCAATGACTAGTAATCTTCTATCTAAATTTCCTGTCTTCATGTACACAAACACAAATCAATGACTATAGTCCGTTTCATAAGTCGTGCCCAACTTTTAAAATCGATATCTTTTAAACCGCTTTTTATAAGCTTTTCAAAATTTGCATGTAAAGTTATAATGATTAGAACCCAACAGGGAATTAATTTCATAAAAAAACAACATTTGGTTATTATTGTTGCTTATTTGATTTATATAAATTTATAACGACCCATTGATGTAGTCAAAACTTAATGTTTACAGTATTTAAGTTAAAAATAGCGTTTAAAAATCCATACACGGTCAAATTGACGATTTTGCACGCTTTCAAAGTGGGTTTTCTGACACAATTAGACACTTGTAGAAAACACGAGGCATTGTGTGTTCCATTTCCGTTCATTCAGCGGCGAAGTCATCCTCGAACTGAGCAGACAATAATTCTCCTGGTGTTTTGTCTTATCCAATTATTTCCCCATTACGGCCACGCCTTTACCTAGTGAAAATTAATCATAGACCAGCAACTATGGTAATTTCTATTCTTTAGGGCTTCACAATTTACAATTGTGACAAACATCAAAGAAATTCGCCGCTTTAAGAAAACTGCAGCTGCAAGATATTTGTTAAATATACATTTAAAGGGTCTTTTGCATTCTAATAACATTTGGAAAATTTCAACAGTCTTTAACAAATGTTTACTGCGTAATAGCGTTTTGAAGTTGGGCACATGATTTGAAACGAACTATAGTAATCTTCTATCTACATTTCCTGTCTTCATGTACACAAATCAATGACTAGTAATCTTCTATCTAAATTTCCTGTCTTCATGTACACAAATCAATGACTAGTAATCTTCTATCTAAATTTCCTGTCTTCATGTACACAAATCAATGACTAGTAATCTTCTATCTAAATTTCCTGTCTTCATGTACACAAATCAATGACTAGTAATCTTCTATCTAAATTTCCTGTCTTCATGTACACAAATCAATGACTAGTAATCTACTATCTAAATTTCCTGTCTTCATGTACACAAATCAATGACTAGTAATCTTCTATCCAAAGGTCCTGTCTTCATGTACACAAATCAGTGATCAACAATCTTCTACCCAAGGGTCCGGTCTTCATGTACACAAATCAATGATTGGCAATCCAAATTCCCTATTGATAATCATGAAGTGAACCTTCTAATCTCTCTCCACCAACAAGAGACCTCCAGGCTGACCTGCTAAACAAAGTTGAGCTATAGCTACTTTCATTGATCTGATCTGAGATGTTGATTAGTTCCTGACCTGCTAAACAAAGTTGAGCTATAGCTACTTTCATTGATCTGATCTGAGACGTTGATTAGTTCTGTAACATTCCTGACCTGCTAAACAAAGTTGAGCTATAGCTACTTTCATTGATCTGATCTGAGACGTTGATTAGTTCCTGACCTGCTAAACAAAGTTGAGCTATAGCTACTTTCATTGATCTGATCTGAGATGTTGATTAGTTCCTGACCTGCTAAACAAAGTTGAGCTATAGCTACTTTCATTGATCTGATCTGAGATGTTGATTAGTTCCTGACCTGCTAAACAAAGTTGAGCTATAGCTACTTTCATTGATCTGATCTGAGATGATTAGTTCCTGACCTGCTAAACAAAGTTGAGCTATAGCTACTTTCATTGATCTGATCTGAGATGTTGATTAGTTCTGTAACATTCCTGACCTGCTAAACAAAGTTGAGCTGTAGCTACTTTCATTGATCTGATCTGAGATGTTGATTAGTTCCTGACCTGCTAAACAAAGTTGAGCTATAGCTACTTTCATTGATCTGATCTGAGATGTTGATTAGTTCCTGACCTGCTAAACAAAGTTGAGCTATAGCTACTTTCATTGATCTGATCTGAGATGTTGATTAGTTCCTGACCTGCTAAACAAAGTTGAGCTATAGCTACTTTCATTGATCTGATCTGAGATGTTGATTAGTTCCTGACCTGCTAAAGCAAGTCATCATTGACTGTCCAAACATCACCCACAAATGTCCTTGACAAGTACCTCGTTCCCATCAGTGAAACATGACCTCCGCTGTACAAACACTGACTCACTCATCAACAATAAGGGTCATTAACCCTAGATTACAACACGTAGTTACAATTACTGCATTTAAACACAAATTCTTCCAAATCTGACATTTTACTGCATTCAGACATCGACGCCCCCCCCCCCCCCCCCCAATCCGTGCACCTCTCTAATTACCATTTATGGTGGCCCCTGAGTGCTTAAATAAAATAATTGGGGGTGTGTGTGCGTCTGTGACGGTGGGCGTGTGTGAGTATATAAAAAAAAGTACCCAGGGAAATTTCCTCAGTCGCCGGCTGACATCAAACAAGCCTTTGTAACTCGGGAAATTCAGCGATTAATGCTATGAGGTATCCGAACATACTGATGGACTTATACATCCGTATTGAATGACATTGTAACATTTCCAACCCCTGCGGTCAAATTCAGGTCAACCTGAGACAGGAAATCAGAGTTGCCTGTGTCTCTCCTAGTGTAAACACACAGCTGTGGGTCAAAAAAGTTCAAAGAAAACACAATTTTTAGAGCTCCTAATGTTACAATTAGGTGGCAGTAATTTTGACTACGGTATTGTAAACATGTGAGTCATAGACTGACAGTGCAATATAGGGTGAAATAAATATGGTCATGAACTGCAAGGACTGTCAGTTAGGATTGGAACATTAGAAACAATACCAACACAAAGTGTGAACACAACAGCAAAAATAACAATGGCCAGTGGTCATCAATTATAAAAACAAATCACAAATAATAGTCAATGGCAACCAAAAGAGAGAAAAATGACATGCACAAACCAAGAAAAATACAAGAAACAGCACAAAGTGATGGCCATCATTTTGTGAACAATGGAAGAGAGCAGACATGCTCATGATGGGATCTCAGTCCGACATATAGGGAGGACAATCTGCTGACTGACATGGTAAATATAAATCTGAACACGCTGATGGCTATCAACTTGTTAAACAAGAAACAGAACCAGCTGATGGCTATCAACTTGTTAAACAAGAAACAGAACCAGCTGATGGCTATCAACTTGTTAAACAAGAAACAGAACCAGCTGATGGCTATCAACTTGTTAAACAAGAAACAGAACCAGCTGATGGCTATCAACTTGTTAAACAAGAAACAGAACCAGCTGATAGCTATCAACTTGTTAAACAAGAAACAGAACCAGCTGATGGCTATCAACTTGTTAAACAAGAAACAGAACCAACTGATAGCTATCAACTTGTTAAACAAGAAACAGAACCAGCTGATGGCTATCAACTTGTTAAACAAGAAACAGAACCAGCTGATGGCTATCAACTTGTTAAACAAGAAACAGAACCAGCTGATGGCTATCAACTTGTTAAACAAGAAACAGAACCAGCTGATGGCTATCAACTTGTTAAACAAGAAACAGAACCAGCTGATGGCTATAAACTTGTTAAACAAGAAACAGAACCAGCTGATGGCTATCAACTTGTTAAACAAGAAACAGAACCAGCTGATGGCTATCAACTTGTTAAACAAGAAACAGAACCAGCTGATGGCTATCAACTTGTTAAACAAGAAACAGAACCAGCTGATGGCTATCAACTTGTTAAACAAGAAACAGAACCAGCTGATGGCTATCAACTTGTTAAACAAGAAACAGAACCAGCTGATGGCTATCAACTTGTTAAACAAGAAACAGAACCAGCTGATGGCTATCAACTTGTTAAACAAGAAACAGAACCAGCTGATGGCTATCAACTTGTTAAACAAGAAACAGAACCAGCTGATGGCTATCAACTTGTTAAACAAGAAACAGAACCAGCTGATAGCTATCAACTTGTTAAACAAGAAACAGAACCAGCTGATAGCTATCAATTTGTTAAACAAGAAACAGAAGTGTAGAAATTCCATTTTCTTCCAGAGGCAGCCTGTGAACGACTGTCATTTTTAGCTGGACGCCACTGTAGCTGCCCCAACAGTTTATTTTCTGAACTTCTCCCTGGGGGCCTTCACATCATAGCGGTCCCAGCAGTTTATTTTCTGAACTTCTCTCTGGACGCCACTGTAGCTGCCCCAACAGTTCATTTTCTGAACTTCTCTCTGGGGGCCTTCACACCATAGCTGTCCCAACAGTTCATTTTCTGAACTTCTCTCTGGGGGCCTTCACATCATAGCGGTCCCAACAGTTTATTTTCTGAACTTCTCTCTGGGGGCCTTCACACCATAGCGGTCCCAACAGTTTATTTTCTGAACTTCTCTCTGGGGGCCTTCACATCATAGCGGTCCCAACAGTTTATTTTCTGAACTTCTCTCTGGGGGCCTTCACATCATAGTGGTCCCAACAGTTCATTTTCTGAACTTCTCTCTGGGGGCCTTCACACCATAGCGGTCCCAACAGTTTATTTTCTGAACTTCTCTCTGGAGGCCATTGTAGCTGTCCCAACAGTTCATTTTCTGAACTTCTCTCTGGGGGCCTTCACACCATAGCGGTCCCAACAGTTTATTTTCTGAACTTCTCTCTGGGGGCCTTCACATCATAGCGGTCCCAACAGTTTATTTTCTGAACTTCTCTCTGGAGGCCATTGTAGCTGTCCCAACAGTTCATTTTCTGAACTTCTCTCTGGGGGCCTTCACACCATAGCGGTCCCAACAGTTTATTTTCTGAACTTCTCTCTGGGGGCCTTCACACCATAGCTGTCCCAACAGTTTATTTTCTGAACTTCTCCCTGGGGGCCTTCACACCATAGTGGTCCCAACAGTTTATTTTCTGAACTTCTCTCTGGGGGCCTTCACACCATAGCGGTCCCAACAGTTTATTTTCTGAACTTCTCTCTGGGGGCCTTCACATCATAGCGGTCCCAACAGTTTATTTTCTGAACTTCTCTCTGGAGGCCATTGTAGCTGCCCCAACAGTTTATTTTCTGAACTTCTCTTTGGGGGCCTTCACACCATAGCGGTCCCAACAGTTTATTTTCTGAACTTCTCTCTGGGGGCCTTCACACCATAGCGGTCCCAACAGTTTATTTTCTGAACTTCTCTCTGGAGGCCATTGTAGCTGTCCCAACAGTTCATTTTCTGAACTTCTCTCTGGGGGCCTTCACACCATAGCGGTCCCAACAGTACATTTTCTGAACTTCTCTCTGGGGGCCTTCACATCATAGTGGTCCCAACAGTTCATTTTCTGAACTTCTCTCTGGGGGCCTTCACACCATAGCGGTCCCAACAGTTTATTTTCTGAACTTCTCTCTGGGGGCCTTCACACCATAGCGGTCCCAACAGTACATTTTCTGAACTTCTCTCTGGGGGCCTTCACATCATAGTGGTCCCAACAGTTTATTTTCTGAACTTCTCTCTGGGGCCTCACAACGTTGTTATAGATTTTGGAGTCATGTGCACTCAACTGTGCTGAGGCTGCTATCAAATGACAGAAGTGAGCATTTCATGTGGAATGCTCCGTGTCAACCCTGAAGTGCACTCACCTCTTCTTGACCACATTTGCTCATATAACACAGGTGAGAACACAACAAAGTACATGGGCAGGCCAAGCAAACAAGAGAGTGATGGCCATTTATTGAGAGCATTCAAACTGAAAGAATGTTCAAATAGCAACAAGCATGAGAGCTTCACAAATTATTTGTAAACATGAAATTGAGGAAAAACAAAACGTGTCATTAAAAAATGGTATAAATATCACGAACATTACCATCATAATGATGCAGCATTAAAAAACACAGGGCTGACGAGTCATTTCTAGTTTTGTTATCTCAACCCCCAAACATCATGCCATCTAATTGAGAAGAATGGATTTTTATTTTAAAAAGTTATCAATGACAAATAAAATGCCATATTGTATCAATTGATAAATAAGACAATGATAGCAATGAATAGAGCACTCAAGACTTGTGCATGGTGCTGGTGATGCGGAAATACTGGACAAACTTGAACACCAAGCCCACGATGAAGAACCACAAGTTTCTGGCAAACTGAGACTTGGCTATGAGGACTCTCCACAAGATGATGGCCACCGCAGAGTTGAACACGTAGCGGATCATTCTGAGTCTGAAATAGATAGAGGTTGTTAAGTTGAACACGTAGCGGATCATTCTGTCATAGAGATGTGGATAATATAGTTGGACATGTAGTGGATCATTCTGTCATAGAGATGTGGATAACAGAGTTGGACATGTAACAAATCATTCTGTCATAGAGATGTGGATAACAGAGTTGAACATGTAACAAATCATTCTGTCATAGAGATGTGGATAACAGAGTTGGACATGTAACAGATCATTCTGTCATAGAGATGTGGATAACAGAGTTGGACATGTAACAGATCATTCTGTCATAGAGATGTGGATAACAGAGTTGAACATGTAACAAATCATTCTGTCATAGAGATGTGGATAACAGAGTTGAACATGTAACAGATCATTCTGTCATAGAGATGTGGATAACAGAGTTGGACATGTAACAAATCATTCTGTCATAGAGATGTGGATAACAGAGTTGAACATGTAACAGATCATTCTGTCATAGAGATGTGGATAACAGAGTTGGACATGTAACAAATCATTCTGTCATAGAGATGTGGATAACAGAGTTGAACATGTAACAGATCATTCTGTCATAGAGATGTGGATAACAGAGTTGGACATGTAACAAATCATTCTGTCATAGAGATGTGGATAACAGAGTTGGACATGTAACAGATCATTCTGTCATAGAGATGCGGATAACAGAGTTGGACATGTAACAAATCATTCTGTCATAGAGATGCAGATAACAGAGTTGGACATGTAACAAATCATTCTGTCATTGAGATGTGGATAACAGATTTGGACATGTAACAAATCATTCTGTCATAGAGATGTGGATAACAGAGTTGGACATGTAACAGATCATTCTGTCATAGAGATGTGGATAACAGATTTGGACATGTAACAAATCATTCTGTCATAGAGATGTAGATAACAGATTTGGACATGTAACAAATCATTCTGTCATAGAGATGTGGATAACAGATTTGGACATGTAACAGATCATTCTGTCATAGAGATGTGGATAACAGATTTGGACATGTAACAGATCATTCTGTCATAGAGATGCGGATAACAGAGTTGGACATGTAACAGATCATTCTGTCATAGAGATGTGGATAACAGATTTGGACATGTAACAGATCATTCTGTCATAGAGATGTGGATAACAGATTTGGACATGTAACAGATCATTCTGTCATAGAGATGCGGATAACAGAGTTGGACATGTAACAGATCATTCTGTCATAGAGATGTGGATAACAGATTTGGACATGTAACAGATCATTCTGTCATAGAGATGTGGATAACAGATTTGGACATGTAACAGATCATTCTGTCATAGAGATGCGGATAACAGAGTTGGACATGTAACAGATCATTCTGTCATAGAGATGTGGATAACAGATTTGGACATGTAACAGATCATTCTGTCATAGAGATGTGGATAACAGATTTGGACATGTAACAGATCATTCTGTCATAGAGATGCGGATAACAGAGTTGGACATGTAACAAATCATTCTGTCATAGAGATGCGGATAACAGAGTTGGACATGTAACAAATCATTCTGTCATAGAGATGTGGATAACAGAGTTGGACATGTAACAAATCATTCTGTCATAGAGATGTGGATAACAGAGTTGGACATGTAGTGGATCATTCTGTCATAGAGATGTGGATAACAGAGTTGGACATGTAACAAATCATTCTGTCATAGAGATGTGGATAACAGAGTTGAACATGTAACAAATCATTCTGTCATAGAGATGTGGATAACAGAGTTGGACATGTAGTGGATCATTCTGTCATAGAGATGTGGATAACAGAGTTGGACATGTAGCAAATCATTCTGTCATAGAGATGTGGATAACAGAGTTGGACATGTAGTGGATCATTCTGTCATAGAGATGTGGATAACACAGTTGGACATGTAACAAATCATTCTGTCATAGAGATGTGGATAACAGAGTTGGACATGTAGTGGATCATTCTGTCATAGAGATGTGGATAACAGAGTTGGACATGTAGTGGATCATTCTGTCATAGAGATGTGGATAACACAGTTGGACATGTAACAAATCATTCTGTCATAGAGATGTGGATAACAGAGTTGAACATGTAACAAATCATTATGTCATAGAGATGTGGATAACAGAGTTGGACATGTAGTGGATCATTCTGTCATAGAGATGTGGATAACAGAGTTGGACATGTAACAAATCATTCTGTCATAGAGATGTGGATAACAGAGTTGAACATGTAACAAATCATTCTGTCATAGAGATGTGGATAACAGAGTTGGACATGTAGTGGATCATTCTGTCATAGAGATGTGGATAACAGAGTTGGACATGTAACAAATCATTCTGTCATAGAGATGTGGATAACAGAGTTGGACATGTAACAAATCATTCTGTCATAGAGATGTGGATAACAGAGTTGAACATGTAACAAATCATTCTGTCATAGAGATGTGCATAACAGAGTTGAACATGTAACAAATCATTCTGTCATAGAGATGTGGATAACAGAGTTGGACATGTAACAAATCATTCTGTCATAGAGATGTGGATAACAGAGTTGGACATGTAACAAATCATTCTGTCATAGAGATGTGGATAACAGAGTTGGACATGTAGTGGATCATTCTGTCATAGAGATGTGGATAACAGAGTTGGACATGTAGTGGATCATTCTGTCATAGAGATGTGGATAACACAGTTGGACATGTAACAAATCATTCTGTCATAGAGATGTGGATAACAGAGTTGAACATGTAACAAATCATTATGTCATAGAGATGTGGATAACAGAGTTGGACATGTAGTGGATCATTCTGTCATAGAGATGTGGATAACAGAGTTGGACATGTAACAAATCATTCTGTCATAGAGATGTGGATAACAGAGTTGAACATGTAACAAATCATTCTGTCATAGAGATGTGGATAACAGAGTTGGACATGTAGTGGATCATTCTGTCATAGAGATGTGGATAACAGAGTTGGACATGTAACAAATCATTCTGTCATAGAGATGTGGATAACAGAGTTGGACATGTAACAAATCATTCTGTCATAGAGATGTGGATAACAGAGTTGAACATGTAACAAATCATTCTGTCATAGAGATGTGCATAACAGAGTTGAACATGTAACAAATCATTCTGTCATAGAGATGTGGATAACAGAGTTGGACATGTAACAAATCATTCTGTCATAGAGATGTGGATAACAGAGTTGGACATGTAACAAATCATTCTGTCATAGAGATGTGGATAACAGAGTTGGACATGTAACAAATCATTCTGTCATAGAGATGTGGATAACAGAGTTGGACATGTAACAAATCATTCTGTCATAGAGATGTGGATAACAGAGTTGAACATGTAACAAATCATTCTGTCATAGAGATGTGCATAACAGAGTTGAACATGTAACAAATCATTCTGTCATAGAGATGTGGATAACAGAGTTGGACATGTAACAAATCATTCTGTCATAGAGATGTGGATAACAGAGTTGGACATGTAGCAGATCATTCTGTCATAGAGATGTGGATAACAGAGTTGAACATGTAACAAATCATTCTGTCATAGAGATGTGCATAACAGAGTTGGACATGTAACAAATCATTCTGTCATAGAGATGTGGATAACAGAGTTGGACATGTAGCAGATCATTCTGTCATAGAGATGTGGATAACAGAGTTGAACATGTAACAAATCATTCTGTCATAGAGATGTGGATAACAGAGTTGGACATGTAACAAATCATTCTGTCATAGAGATGTGGATAACAGAGTTGGACATGTAGCAGATCATTCTGTCATAGAGATGTGGATAACAGAGTTGAACATGTAACAAATCATTCTGTCATAGAGATGTGGATAACAGAGTTGGACATGTAACAAATCATTCTGTCATAGAGATGTGGATAACAGAGTTGGACATGTAGCAGATCATTCTGTCATAGAGATGTGGATAACAGAGTTGGACATGTAGCAGATCATTCTGTCATAGAGATGTGGATAACAGAGTTGGTCATGTAACAAATCATTCTGTCATAGAGATGTGGATAACAGAGTTGGACATGTAGCAGATCATTCTGTCATAGAGATGTGGATAACAGAGTTGAACATGTAACAAATCATTCTGTCATAGAGATGTGGATAACAGAGTTGGACATGTAGCAGATCATTCTGTCATAGAGATGTGGATAACAGATTTGGACATGTAGCAGATCATTCTGTCATAGAGATGTGGATAACAGAGTTGAACATGTAACAAATCATTCTGTCATAGAGATGTGGATAACAGAGTTGGACATGTAGCAGATCATTCTGTCATAGAGATGTGGATAACAGATTTGGACATGTAGCAGATCATTCTGTCATAGAGATGTGGATAACAGATTTGGACATGTAACAAATCATTCTGTCATAGAGATGAACAAAAGAGTTGGAGATGCAGATCTTTCTGAAATCAGAGATGAACAAAAGAGTTGGAGATGTAAATCTTTCTGAAATCAGAGATGAACAAAAGAGTTGGAGATGTAAATCTTTCTGAAATCAGAGATGAACAAAAGAGTTGGAGATGTAAATCTTTCTGAAATCAGAGATAAACAAAAGAGTTGGAAATGTAAATCTTTCTGAAATCAGAGATGAACAAAAGAGTTGGAGATGTAGGTGACCTTTAATGATAAAAAATCTCATGAATGTACAAATACAGTTAGCACTGCTGCTTCTTATTGTACAAGTTGTCCATGGTGCACGTACACACGCACACACACAGGTAAAATATGGTGTACAGTTGGGTCCCCTCTCCCTCTGCATACAAAAAAGTAGTAGGTCATGTACAGAAGCACTAGGTCATGTACAAAAGCAGCAATTCATGTACAGAAGCACAGGCCATGTACAGAAGCAGGTCATGTACAGAAGCAGGTCATGTACAGAAGCAGTACGTCTTATACAGAAGCAGCAGGTCATGTACAAAATAAGCAGATCATGTACAGAAGCAGCAGGTCATGTACAGAAGCAGGTTATGTACAAAAGTAGCAGGTTATGTACATAAACAGCAAGTCATGTACAGAAGCGGCAGGTCATGTACAGAAGCAGCAGGTCAAGTACAGAAGCAACAGGTCATGTACAGAATCAGGTCGTGGTCAGAAGTAGCAGGTCATGTACAGAAGCAGGTCATGTACAGAAGCAGCAGGTCATTTACAGAAGTAGCAGGTCATGTACAGAAGCAGCAGGTCATGTACAGAAGTAGCAGGTCATGTACAGAAGCAGTAGGTCATGTACAAAAGAAGCAGGTCATGTACAGAAGCAGTAGGTCATGTACAAAAGAAGCAGGTCATGTACAGAAGCAGCAGGTCATGTACAGAAGCAGGTTATGTACAAAAGCAGCAGGTCATGTACAAAAGTAGCAGGTTATGTACATAAACAGCAAGTCATGTACAGAAGCGGCAGGTCATGTACAGAAGCAGCAGGCTATGTACAAAAGTAGCAGGTCATGTACAGAAGCAGCAGGTCATGTGCAGAAGCAGTAGGTCATGTACAGAAGCAGGTCATGTACAGTAGCAGGTCACGGTCAGAAGCAGCAGGTCATATACAGAAGCAGGTCATGTACAGAAGTAGTAGGTCATGTACAGAAGGAGTAGGCCATGTACAGAAGCAGGTCATGTATAGAAGTAGTAGGTCATGTACAGAAGCAGGTCATGGTCAGTAGAAGCAGGTCATGGTCAGAAGCAGCAGGTAATGCAAAAAAGTAAAGTAGCAGGTCATGTGCAGAAGCAGCAGGTCATATACAGAAGCAGTAGGTCATGTACAGAAGTAGCAGGTCATGTACAAAAGCAGCAGGTCATGTACAGAAGCAGCAATACACGTTATTACTTTTCCTGAGTTGCCAAGATGGAAACTCACAGTCCTCTCTAGGTCTTTGTTGTGTCCCCACTTTATTTGTGTGTCTCCCACAGTTGTTGTTGTATCCTCTGCAGTGTCCCCACAGTTGTTATTGTTGTGTCGCCACAGTTGTTATTGTTGTGTCCCCACAGTTGTTATTGTTGTGTCACCACAGTTGTTATTGTCATGTCCACACAGTTGTTATTGTTGTGTCCCCACAGTTGTTATTGTTGTGTCCACACAGTTGTTATTGTTGTGTCACCACAGTTGTTATTGTTGTGTCCCCACAGTTGTTATTGTTGTGTCACCACAGTTGTTATTGTTGTGTCACCACAGTTGTTATTGTTGTGTCCCCACAGTTGTTATTGTTGTGTCCCCACAGTTGTTATTGTTGTATCGCCACAGTTGTTATTGTCGTGTCACCACAGTTGTTATTGTTGTGTCGCCACAGTTGTTATTGTTGTGTCGCCACAGTTGTTATTGTCGTGTCCACACAGTTGTTATTGTTGTGTCCACACAGTTGTTATTGTTGTGTCGCCACAATTGTTATTGTCGTGTCACCACAGTTATTGTTGTGTCACCACAGTTGTTATTGTTGTGTCACCACGGTTGTTATTGTTGTGTCCACACAGTTGTTATTGTTGTGTCACCACAGTTGTTATTGTTGTGTCACCACAGTTGTTATTGTTGTGTCACCACAGTTGTTATTGTTGTGTCACCACAGTTGTTTTTGTTGTGTCCCCACAGTTGTTATTGTTGTGTCCCCAAAGGTGTTATTGTTGTGTCACCACAGTTGTTATTGTTGTGTCCCCACAGTTGTTATTGTTGTGTCCCCACAGTTGTTATTGTTGTGTCCACACAGTTGTTATTGTTGTGTCCACACAGTTGTTATTGTTGTGTCCCCACAGTTGTTATTGTTGTGTCACCACAGTTGTTATTGTTGTGTCACCACAGTTGTTATTGTTGTGTCCCCACAGTTGTTATTGTTGTGTCCACACAGTTGTTATCATTGTGTCCACACAGTTGTTATTGTTGTGTCCACACAGTTGTTATTGTTGTGTCCACACAGTTGTTATTGTTGTGTCCACACAGTTGTTATTGTTGTGTCACCACAGTTGTTATTGTTGTGTCGCCACAGTTGTTATTGTTGTGTCCCCACAGTTGTTATTGTTGTGTCCCCACAGTTGTTATTGTTGTGTCCCCACAGTTGTTATTGTTGTGTCGCCAGTTGTTATTGTTGTGTCACCACAGTTGTTATTGTTGTGTCCCCACAGTTGTTATTGTTGTGTCACCACAGTTGTTATTGTTGTGCCCCCACAGTTGTTATTGTTGTGTCACCACAGTTGTTATTGTTGTGTCCCCACAGTTGTTATTGTTGTGTCGCCACAGTTGTTATTGTTGTGTCGCCACAGTTGTTATTGTTGTGTCACCACAGTTGTTATTGTTGTGTCACCACAGTTGTTATTGTTGTGTCACCACAGTTGTTATTGTTGTGTTGCCACAGTTGTTATTGTTTTGTGACCACAGTTGTTATTGTTGTGTCACCATAGTTGTTATTGGTGTGTCGCCACAGTTGTTATTGTGTCCCCACAGTTGTTATTGTTGTGTCCCCACAGTTGTTATTGTTGTGTCACCACAGTTGTTATTGTTGTGTCCCCACAGTTGTTATTGTTGTGTTCCCACAATTGTTATTGTTGTGTCCACACAGTTGTTATTGTTGTGTCCACACAGTTGAGATTGTTGTGTACCCACAGTTGTTATTGTTGTGCCCCCACAGTTGTTATTGTTGTGCCCACACAGTTGTTATTGTTATGTGTCCACACAGCTGTTATTGTTGTGTCCACACAGTGGTTATTGTTGTGTCCCCAAAGGTGTTATTGTTGTGTTCACACAGTTGTTATGGTTGTGTCACCACAGTTGTTATTGTTGTGTCCAAACAGTTGTTATTGTTGTGTCCCCAAAGGTGTTATTGTTGTGTCCACACAGTTGTTATTTTTGTGTCCCCACAGTTGTTATTGTTGTGTCCACACAGTTGTTATTGTTGTGTCACCACAGTTGTTATTGTTGTGTCCCCACAGTTGTTATTGTTGTGTCCCCACAGTTGTTATTGTTGTGTTCACACAGTTGTTATTGTTGTGTCCACACAGTTGTTATTGTTGTGTCCAAACAGTTGTTATTGTTGTGTCCCCAAAGGTGTTATTGTTGTGTCCACACAGTTGTTATTGTTGTGTCCCCACAGTTGTTATTGTTGTGTCCCCACAGTTGTTATTGTTGTGTCCCCACAGTTGTTATTGTTGTGTCCCCACAGTTGTTATTGTTGTGTCCCCACAGTTGTTATTGTCGTGTCCACACAGTTGTTATTGTTGTGTCACCACAGTTGTTATTGTTGTGTCCCCACAGTTATTATTGTTGTGTCCACACAGTTGTTATTGTTGTGTCCACACAGTTGTTATTGTTGTGTCCACACAGTTGTTGTTGTGTCCCCACAGTTGTTATTGTTGTGTCCACACAGTTGTTATTGTTGTGTCATTGTGTCAAGAGAAATGGTAAACTGGAACAAAGGTAAATGATAAACTGGACCAAAGGTAAATGGTAAACTGGAGGAAAGGTAAATGGTAAACTGGAGGAAAAGGAAATGATACATTTTGTGAATGTTTCTGAGTCACCTTGACTTGTGGGCCCACCATTGACACACAAATCTAATCTTACAATTCCTCACATTTGAACCAGATTCCACCCAAAGCTACATCAGACTTCAGTAATATTGCTTCCCTTGGTAAACAAATGTTTGTGTAAATGTCTGATTGAGGTAATAAGTTCAAGGGGAGCTTACTTGCGCATGTGAGCTCTGGCTGCCGGCAAGCCTGAGATGTCCTCGTTGAGCACGTACTTCTTGGCCCCTAGGCAGTAGTTCTCTATGTAGGTCGGCCAGTGAAGAGGGCGGAGATCCAGGTAGAAAACCTTCACATGAAAACAGAAAGATTTAGTCAGAGAGGTTACCTAGCAACAACAAACACAGAAAGATTTAGTCAGAGAGGTTACCTAGCAACAAGGAAACACAGAAAGATTTAGTCAGAGAGGTTACCTAGCAACAAGGAAACACAGAAAGATTTAGTCAGAGAGGTTACCTAGCAACAACAAACACAGAAAGATTTAGTCAGAGAGGTTACCTAGCAACAACAAACACAGAAAGATTTAGTCAGAGAGGTTACCTAGCAACAACAAGGAAACACAGAAAGATTTAGTCAGAGAGGTTACCTAACAACAAACACAGAAAGATTTAGTCATAGAGGTTACCTAGCAACAACAAACACAGAAAGATTTAGTCAGAGAGGTTACCTAACAACAACAAACACAGAAAGATTTAGTCAGAGAGGTTAACTAGCAACAACAAGGAAACACAGAAAGATTTAGTCAGAGAGGTTACCTAACAACAACATGGAAACACAGAAAGATTTAGTCAGAGAGGTTACCTAGCAACAACAAGGAAACACAGAAAGATTTAGTCAGAGAGGTTACCTAGCAACAACAAGGAAACACAGAAAGATTTAGTCAGAGAGGTTAACTAGCAACAACAAGGAAACACAGAAAGATTTAGTCAGTGAGGTTACCTAGCAACAACAAGGAAACACAGAAAGATTTAGTCAGAGAGGTTACCTAACAACAACAAACACAGAAAGATTTAGTCAGAGAGGTTAACTAGCAACAACAAGGAAACACAGAAAGATTTAGTTAGAGAGGTTACCTAGCAACAACAAGGAAACACAGAAAGATTTAGTTAGAGGGGTTACCTAGCAACAACAAGGAAACAGAAAGATTTAGTCAGAGAGGTTACCTAGCAACAACAAGGAAACACAGAAAGATTTAGTCAGAGAGGTTACCTAGCAATAACAAGGAAACAGAAAGATTTAGTTAGAGAGGTTACCTAGCAACAACAAGGAAACACAGAAAGATTTAGTTAGAGAGGTTACCTAGCAACAACAAGGAAACACAGAAAGATTTAGTCAGAGAGGTTACCTAGCAACAACAAGGAAACACAGAAAGATTTAGTTAGAGAGGTTACCTAGCAACAACAAGGAAACACAGAAAGATTTAGTTAGAGAGGTTACCTAGCAACAACAAGGAAACACAGAAAGATTTAGTTAGAAAGGTTACCTAGCAACAACAAGGAAACACAGAAAGATTTAGTCAGAGAGGTTACCTAGCAACAACAAGGAAACACAGAAAGATTTAGTTAGAGAGGTTACCTAGCAACAACAAGGAAACACAGAAAGATTTAGTTAGAGAGGTTACCTAGCAACAACAAGGAAACACAGAAAGATTTAGTCAGAGAGGTTACCTAGCAACAACAAGGAAACACAGAAAGATTTAGTCAGAGAGGTTACCTAGCAACAACAAGGAAACACAGAAAGATTTAGTTAGAGAGGTTACCTAGCAACAACAAGGAAACACAGAAAGATTTAGTTAGAAAGGTTACCTAGCAACAACAAGGAAACACAGAAAGATTTAGAGAGGTTACCTAGCAACAACAAGGAAACACAGAAAGATTTAGTTAGAAAGGTTACCTAGCAACAACAAGGAAACAGAAAGATTTAGTTAGAGAGGTTACCTAGCAACAACAACAACCACCACTACTACTATTTCTCCCATTGACAGACACAACAGAAACATAACTGTTACCGGATCAACCCCCTCATTACCCCCCCCCCCCCCCCCCACCCCCCCCCCCCCCCCCCCACACACACACAATTATTATACAGAGAGCGCAGGTCTTTCTCCCAAGCATATCAGTGATGTTCTGTCTTGTCCTGGTTGTTGGGTTGCTATCTCATGTTCTGTCTTGTCCTGGTTGTTGGGTTGCTATCTCATGTTCTGTCTTGTCCTGGTTGTTGGGTTGCTATCTCATGTTCTGCCTTGTCCTGGTTGTTGGGTTGCTATCTCATGTTCTGTCTTGTCCTGGTTGTTGGGTTGCTATCTCATGTTCTGTCTTGTCCTGGTTGTTGGGTTGCTATCTCATGTTCTGTCTTGTCCTGGTTGTTGGGTTGCTATCTCATGTTTTGTCTTGTCCTGGTTGTTGGGTTGCTATCTCATGTTCTGTCTTGTCCTGGTTGTTGGGTTGCTATCTCATGTTCTGCCTTGTCCTGGTTGTTGGGTTGCTATCTCATGTTCTGTCTTGTCCTGGTTGTTGGGTTGCTATCTCATGTTCTGTCTTGTCCTGGTTGTTGGGTTGCTATCTCATGTTCTGTCTTGTCCTGGTTGTTGGGTTGCTATCTCATGTTCTGTCTTGTCCTGGTTGTTGGGTTGCTATCTCATGTTCTGTCTTGTCCTGGTTGTTGGGTTGCTATCTCATGTTCTGCCTTGTCCTGGTTGTTGGGTTGCTATCTCATGTTCTGTCTTGTCCTGGTTGTTGGGTTGCTATCTCATGTTCTGTCTTGTCCTGGTTGTTGGGTTGCTATCTCATGTTCTGTCTTGTCCTGGTTGTTGGGTTGCTATCTCATGTTCTGTCTTGTCCTGGTTGTTGGGTTGCTATCTCATGTTCTGTCTTGTCCTGGTTGTTGGGTTGCTATCTCATGTTCTGTCTTGTCCTGGTTGTTGGGTTGCTATCTCATGTTCTGTCTTGTCCTGGTTGTTGGGTTGCTATCTCATGTTCTGTCTTGTCCTGGTTGTTGGGTTGCTATCTCATGTTCTGTCTTGTCCTGGTTGTTGGGTTGCTATCTCAATCATAACATTTACAATCACAAAATTAACAAATGTTTTAATCTCCAGTTTGCCGCATGCAGTTACCTTTTCCTGACATGTACCTTGCTAAACATTGGTGGCACCTTCCTAAAGGTTGGCAGCATGGCACCTTCTTAAATGTTGGCAGCATGGCACCATCCTAAATGTTGGCAGCATGGCACCTTTTTAAATATTCATGGCACCTTACTAAATGTTTATGGCACCTTCCTAAATGTTGGCAGCATGGCAACTTCCTAAATGTTGGTAGCATGGCACTTTCATAAAGGTTGGCAGCATGGCACCTTCCCAAATATTAACGGCACCTTCCTAAATATTAATGGCACCTTTCTAAATGTTGCAGCATGGCACATTCCTCAATATTCATGGCATCTTCCTAAATATTCACGGCACCTTCCTAAATGTTCATGTCACCTTCTTAAATATTCATGACACCTTCCTAAATGTTGTTGCATGGCACCTTCCTAAATGTTCATGGCACCTTCCTAAATGTTGTTGCATGGCACCTTCCTTTATGTTGTTGCATGGCACCTTCCTAAATGTTGTTGCATGGCACCTTCCTAAATGTTGTTGCATGGCACCTTCCTAAATGTTGTTGCATGGCACCTTCCTAAATGTTCACGGCACCTTCCTAAATGTTCATGTCACCTTCTTAAATATTCATGACGCCTTCCTAAATGTTCATGTCACCTTCTTAAATATTCATGACACCTTCCTAAATGTTGTTGCATGGCACCTTCCTAAATGTTGTTGCATGGCACCTTCCTAAATATTCATGGCACCTTCCTAAATGTTCATGACACCTTCTTAAATATTCATGACGCCTTCCTAAATGTTCATGACACCTTCCTAAATATTCATGACACCTTCTTAAATATTCATGACGCCTTCCTAAATGTTCATGACACCTTCTTAAATATTCATGACACCTTCCTAAATGTTCATGACACCTTCTTAAATATTCATGACACCTTCCTAAATGTTCATGACACCTTCTTAAATATTCATGACGCCTTCCTAAATGTTCATGACACCTTCTTAAATATTCATGGCACCTTCCTAAATGTTGTTGCATGGCACCTTCCTAAATGTTGTTGCATGGCACCTTCCTAAATATTAATGGCACCTTCCTAAATGTTCATGACACCTTAAATATTCATGGCACCTTCCTAAATGTTGTTGCATGGCACCTTCCTAAATATTCATGGCACCTTCCTAAATGTTCATGACACCTTCCTAAATATTCATGACGCCTTCCTAAATGTTCATGTCACCTTCTTAAATATTCATGGCACCTTCCTAAATGTTCATGTCACCTTCTTAAATATTCATGGCACCTTCCTAAATGTTCATGTCACCTTCTTAAATATTCATGGCACCTTCCTAAATGTTCATGGCACCTTCTTAAATATTCATGTCACCTTCTTAAATATTCATGACACCTTCCTAAATGTTCATGTCACCTTCTTAAATATTCATGACACCTTCCTAAATGTTGTTGCATGGCACCTTCCTAAATATTCATGGCACCTTCCTAAATGTTCATGACACCTTCCTAAATATTCATGACACCTTCCTAAATGTTCATGTCACCTTCTTAAATATTCATGACACCTTCCTAAATGTTGTTGCATGGCACCTTCCTAAATATTCATGGCACCTTCCTAAATGTTCATGACACCTTCCTAAATATTCATGACACCTTCCTAAATGTTCATGTCACCTTCTTAAATATTCATGACACCTTCCTAAATGTTCATGTCACCTTCTTAAATATTCATGACACCTTCCTAAATGTTCATGTCACCTTCTTAAATATTCATGGCACCTTCCTAAATGTTCATGACACCTTCCTAAATATTCATGACACCTTCCTAAATGTTCATGTCACCTTCTTAAATATTCATGACACCTTCCTAAATGTTCATGTCACCTTCTTAAATATTCATGACACCTTCCTAAATATTCATGACGCCTTCCTAAATATTCATGACGCCTTCCTAAATATTCATGACACCTTCCTAAATGTTCATGTCACCTTCTTAAATATTCATGACGCCTTCCTAAATGTTCATGACACCTTCTTAAATATTCATGACACCTTCCTAAATGTTCATGTCACCTTCTTAAATATTCATGGCACCTTCCTAAATGTTCATGTCACCTTCTTAAATATTCATGACACCTTCCTAAATGTTCATGTCACCTTCTTAAATATTCATGGCACCTTCCTAAATGTTGGCAGCATGGTACCTCCCTAAATGTTCATATCACATTCTTAAATGTTGGCAGCATGGCATGATACTGAGTTCAAGGGAGAATGATGACATGTGAGTTGCTGTGATACATAACTCAAGGGAGAATAATGATATATGAGTTGCCATGATACAGAACTCAAGGGAGAATGATGACATGAGAGTTTCTGTGTTACTGAACTCAAGGGAGAATGATGACATGAGAGTTGCTGTGTTACTGAACTCAAGGGAGAATGATGACATGAGAGTTGCTGTGTTACTGAACTCAAGGGAGAATGATGACATGAGAGTTGCTGTGTTACTGAACTCAAGGGAGAATGATGACATGAGAGTTGCTGTGATACATAACTCAAGGGAGAATAATGATATACGAGTTGCCATGATACAGAACTCAAGGGAGAATGATGACATGAGAGTTGCTGTGATGCTGAACTCAAGGGAGAATGATGACGAGAGTTTCTGTGTTACTGAAACCAAGGGAGAATGATGACATGAGAGTTGCTGTGTTACTGAACTCAAGGGAGAATGATGACATGAGAGTTGCTGTGTTACTGAACTCAAGGGAGAATGATCTATCTATCCATCTTTCGTTCGCTCGAAGTATTGTCTATATCAGCAATGTCGTTTCCTGTATGAATTTTACTGTCTTTTGTAATTCTTGCAGTGTTTTGCCTGTAGTGTTGTATCTATGGGCCAATGGATTTTCCTCAGTCTACTATATTCAGTGCAGTCTTGAAGTATGTGTTCGGCAGTCTGGGGTGCCTGTCGACATGTACAAGTAGTTGATGTGCCGATCTTGAATTTTGTATACATGTGACTATGGAGTCGATTGTGTCCTGTTCTTAGGCATATAATGATAACTTGTTCATATCTATTCATATTATGAAAGGCATCCTGATTTGGGGCTTGTGGTCCTCTGATTGATTTGATTATCTGTTTCTTATGATGGTATGTAACCGGTGTATCTAGTTGTGTGCCTGTTGAACCTTCCTTTGCCAACTGATCTGCTTTCTCTGTTTCCAAGATAGTTTGTTATCAAATGTAACTCCGAGATATGTAGCTTGTATGTCTTCTTTCACAGGCTCATTGTTTATGTAGATGGCTCCTGCTTTTTGTTTTGGGAGAGTGTGAAAAGTGTAGTACTGCATTTGTCTGTATTGATGCTGATACACCATCTATTTGTCCATGACTTCAGTGCATTCATAGCTCTTTGTAGCAATTTGGAGGCCACTGTTGCATACTCCTCTGTGCACCACATTACCAAGCCATCTGCATACATTGCCACTTTGATGCCATGTGGTAGTTCAGTAACTAGGTCATTGATGTAGATCAGAAAAGTGTTGGAGATAGTACCCCTCCCTGTGGAACGCCCTTGCGCAATAAGACCTTTTTACTCTTAAGACCATCCAGTTGCACTCTGGCTCTCCTGTTATGCAGGTATGGAGCCAATGGTGGGGTGTGCTAAACACTCCAAGGTATGGTGACAGCTTTATAAATAAAGAACACAACACAATACTGACGTTTCGGCCTGTGGCCTTCTTCAGAATACAGGGACAACGACAACAAGCGGTGAAGCACAATTACTACATGTTAGATGATCAAGTGGAGGGCGAGGAAAGTAGGATGCAGAAATAAGAAAAGAGAGAAATGAATTTTACATGATGAGAGGTATGATGGGCGTCAAAATATATAAAATAGAAAAAGAGAGAGAAAAATGTATAATAAATTGTACTTAGCTGAGCTCAGAGCAGGAAAACTGTAATCCGTGCTGAAACAAGTCGGAATGACTAAAAGCGCAGAGAACGTGTATAGAAAGCAACACGTGACAAAGACAGGTCAGTAAAGAGGGCAAAAGTATCTAATATCGGGAAAACCAAAAAAGGGGGGGGGGGAAAGGGGGGATAGACGAGGACACTCCTGGGACACAACAAGCAATACATATAAATCACTCAACAATGGAAGTGAGAGATCACACGAGAGGTTAAGAGAAAGAAATTGAATGACACGACAAAGTAGTAAACTAGGCAGAAGGTGAGAGAGATGGACTCTACAGAATGGATGGCCTCGAACTGAAAGAGTTGAGAGGTAGGTCAACGAAAGGAAGGATTGGATACTGGAGGAAGAGATACGGTGAGGAAGAATAATAAAGCCGGTATAATGAGAAGGGCGATAGAGGGGTGGTCCGGAGGAAGTTAGTCTATCGGGAGGTAGGGAAGTGTTAGAGGAGGAGGTATGGAGAGGAGGGATAAGAAGCAGGTATGTGAAAACTGGATAGGGGGAGAGGCGGTAGGACAGAAGTGAATGGAAAAAGAGAAAGTCTGGAAGAAGTGGAGCAATAGGGGAATGGTGTGCAAGAGGTATGAACCATAGGAGGTAAAGAAGTAGGGAAATGATAGAACAAAGGGGGGAATGAAAGTGGGCATCAGGATAAGGGGGATACTGGAATAGTAGGTATAGATGAGTAGTGACTACAAGTGAATAGAGAGGAGAGGGGTGAGCTAGGAGTAGATCAGCAGAGGGGTGGTAGGAAGGACGAGGGACAATAGAGGTGGGCAGAGAGATTGTACGTACAGTCCAGGTGGAGAGGTGATATAGTGATAAAGAGGTAAAGGACATGAAGGTAGTCAGAAGAGAAAAAGGTGTAGGGAGAGGGGGGGGGGGGTGTTTAGGAGGAAGAAGGCAAGATGGGGGTTACTCAAAGAGGATATGAAAAGCAGGGATGGACGAGGAGTAGAGGACCCAAGAAGAGAAATAGGAAGAGAGGTCCATAGGTGGGAGGGTGGAGTCGGAGGCCGGAGGGTCCTCAGAGGGACAGGGATACATTGATGCCACGAGGGGTGAGGCAGCCCCAACGAGCGATCAGACGGTGCTCAAGAGTGAGCCGACTGTGGTGATCAGAGGAGCATGATACTAGGCCAGTAACCAAGACATCAGTCTTACCTCGATGGCCCCTCGAGTTAAAGTGGGCTGCTACAGGAGTGTCCGCTTCTTGGGTGATGTCATTCAAGTGTTCACGGCACCTATCGCCGATTCTGCGACCAGACTGACCAATGTAGGTCAACTTGCATCGCTTACAGATGATGGCATAAATGATGTTCCGCGATGTGCAAGTGAATCCCTCTCTGATCTCGAAAGGACCATTAGGGAAGAGGACAGTGTCGGTCTGGAGAACGTGGTCACAAGTTTTACATACTCTCCGGTTGCAGCGGATAGTGCCTCGATGGCTGAAGTGGTCAGCAGGAAGACGGCCCCTAACAAGAAAGTCTCGGAGGTTCCGGTCACGTCTAAAGGCCACTAGTGGCGGGTCAGGGAAGAGCAGACGAGTAGTAGGGTCAGATCGAAGAATAGGGAGGTAGCGGTGGATGGTCCTAATAGCGGCGTAGTGGTGAGGGTGATGGGTGAGAGCGAGCACTACTCTATCAGAGGGGGGATGAGTAGAGGGGGTAAGAGCAGACTGACGTGAGGTGTGGAGAACTCGACGCAGGGCAGGGAGGAGAGCTGATTCTGGATAAAGGCGTCGGCGGAAGAAATCAAGCATGAGGTGGGCATTGTGAAGGAAATCTTCATCGTCTCGGCAAAGGCGACGAAGTCTGAGAAGCTGAGAATAGGGAAGAGAGTTCTTGCAGGATGTAGGATGAGAGGAGTCGTAGCGGAGGAAACTATGGGAGTCCGTGGCCTTGTAGAAGACCGAGGTGAGAAGATGAGAGGTGCCCAAGGAGACTAGGATGTCCAGGAAAGATACGGAGGAGGTGGAGATGTGGAAGGTGATGTGGATAGAAGGGTGGAAATGTCCGACATAATCGATGAAACGGGAGATCTCATCTTCTGGAAGGTCAGACAGACCAATGCAATCATCAATGTACCTACGATACATAAGGGGAAGAGGGCCCTGGTAGGTATGGATGATTTGGTGCTCAAGGTAACCATGAAGAGACAAGCATAGCTAGGGCCCATTTTAGTGCCCATCGCCACACCGCTGATCTGGGTGAAGAAATTGCCATTGAACTCGAAAGAGTTGAGGTTCAAGACTAATTCTGCTAGACGGAGGAGGACGCCAGTGGCGATGGAGGGTTGGATCCTATGGTCCAGGAAAAACTGAAGAGCTAGAAGGCCGTCGGAGTGGGGAATAGAAGTATACAGGGAGCAGACATCCATAACGAAGAGGCGGTAGTGACGATCAGGAAGGAGGGTGATAGAGGAAAAGATGTTAAGGGCGTCGTTAGTGTCTTTGACATATGAAGGGAGGCCCATAACTATGGGTTGAAAGACACTGTCGAGGAAGTCAGAAATGAGAACAGTAGGACATGAGATGGAAGAGACAATAGGACGTCCAGGAGAGTCAGGTTTATGTATTTTAGGCAGCATATAAAAAGAGGGTCTGCCCAAGCAGTGGTCAGGAAGGATCATGCGGGAGGAGCTAGAGGGAAGTAATCCATCCTGAATGAAACGGAGGATCGTACGACGCACCACGGCGTTATTAGAGACAGTAGTGTCGTCGGGGGTGGGGAGGTAGAAAGTCAAGTCGGATAATTGTTTATCCCCTTCCCGGATATAAAGGTCTTTCCTCCATACCACCACAGAGCCGCCCTTGTCGGCCGGCTTGATGACAATATCATCACGTCGGCGAAGATCCTGGAGGGCTTGGTACTCTTCACTACTAAGATTAGAGCGTCGAAGTCTATGGGGGACGAAGTGCCTTAATATCCCGGTAGGTACTGTTAATGAACTGGTCCAAAGCCTGTGATTCGCCCGAGCGGGGAGTCCAGTCAGATTTACGGGGGAAAAAGCGGGCAAATTCGTCTGTAGGAGGAGGTTGAGAGGAAGAGTTCGGATGAAGAAAGTAATAGAGTTTGAGTCGTAGTCGTCTGTGATCCTGAATGTCCTGTAAGAGAGTTTGAGTCGTAGTCGTCTGTGATACTCCTGAATGTCCCGTAAGAGAGAGAATGAGTCACTCAAAGGGCGAAGGGGACAAACTTAAGACCCTTGCTGAGAAGAGAGCGCTCATGGTCGGAAAGGGGCAAATCAGGGGGAATACAAGTGACAAGGGAGCTAGAGTCAGAGGCATTGGGGAGAGGAGGAGGTGAGGGAGGAGGAGGAGGACGGAGGTTCAAGAGTTTACGTTTGTGCTGAGAGGATAAAAAGTCATACACAGATCGGTTGTGGTGGTGGATGGTATGGCGGATGAAGCGAAGAGTACCAGGAAAGTTAGAGGTGAGTAGATGGAGTTGGGATAGGAGGTGTTGTTGGCGGGTGTTGAGGTGGGATATAAGACGAGAGTGGCTAGAAGCAACAAGACGAACACATTTCAGGCCATGCTGGAGTTCAAGGTTCTGCAGTTGGCGGCGAAGATAGTTAGAGAGGTGGGGTTGACCGACTTGAGGTGAGAAGTGATGATCGGAACCCACAAGGGAGAAATTTACGATGGAGGCAGTTGTTCAAGAAATTCAGGTATGCTTTGACCCATTTGTACATCCTGCCATTTACTCCATAATTTCTCAGTTTCTTCAAAAGCCCCTCCTTCCATACCTTATCAAATGCTTTCTTTAGGTCTATCCATGCTGCTAGTACCAGTTTCTTTCTTGAAACGCATCCTCAATTTCCTGGGAAAGATAGGTTGCCTAATCTTCGGTAGAGTAACACTGTCTAAAGCCTGCTTGTTGTGGGACAAGGAGATTTTCACTTTCCAGGTACCACTACAGTCTGAGATTGATTATACGTTCCATTGTTTTACACAAACAGCTTGTAAGGCTGATTGGTCTATAGCTGGATGTCGTTGAACCATCTTTTCCGGCTTTAGTAATGGTATCATAATTGCTTCTCTCCATGCCTGTGGCATCTCTACCTGTGATCCAGCAAATGTTGTAGATCTGCAGTAGTTTTGATTTAGCTGCAGTTCCCAAGTTCTTAATCATTTCATTGGACACTCCATCACTGCCTGGTGACTTTTTCATTTTTAATTTGGATATTGCCAGCTCTAGCTCTCTTTGTGTAATGGGTATTTCCATGACTTCATGTGTGGTCTCTGCTTGTCTTGCATTTTGTTGTTTTAAATGGGTCTCTTGTCGTTTCTCTAGGCTAATTTCAATATTATTGTCATTTGCAAAGGAGTCTGCAAAGTAATTTGCTGCATGTTTACCTGTTAGAATGTTTCCATCCTTCTTCAGTGTAATTTTGGTGTTCCTTTCTGTACCCTCATCATTCAGCTGTTTTACAAGCTTCCACACTTTTTTGTGTCTCGTTCAAGATTCAAGGACTCTATTTTCTCTTTCCAGCTTCTCTGTCTGGCTTGTAGTTTCTATCTATCTATCTATTGACCTTTCGAGCCGTAACCGGCCCATAGGGCGTAGACCAAGATACACCTTCTCCTATATGAATTTTTGTTCTAGCAGTTTTCTTTTAAAGATATTTTATTAAATCTCGCCATCTGTCTCTGTTCTGTGCAAGCAGTTCTATCTCATTGAGGGAGCCGATTCCTGCTGCTCTTGCCTCTCTCATCAATGTTCTTCTCAGTGTCTCCCTGGGTCTTCCTCTTTTTCTTTTACCTGTTGTTTCCCATATGAGGGCTTGCTTTGCTATTCGATTATTATCTCTTCTCATCACATGTCCAACGTATGACCATCGTCTTTTCTTTATTACTGAAGATATTAGTGGTTGATTGGCGATTTCTCTAATTTCCTCGTTTGTTTTGAATTCGTTCCATTCTATACCAAGTATTTTCCTTAGACATTTATTTTCGAATGCGTTCAACTTTGTTTCTATATCTCTTGTTGTTTTCCAGCTTTCACACGCATACGTAAGGGTTGATAGTACATTTGATTTGAATAGCCTAAGTTTGTGTTTGTGCTAATGAGTTTTGATTTCCACAACTTTTCAAGGCTTCTGAAAGACATTGCTGCTTAGCCAGTCTGATTCTAATTTCTTTGCTTGTAGTTTAGCCCGTTGAAATTTGGCTTTAGCATGCTGGTAGTTATTGTGGTATTCTTGGCAAGGGTTATTTTCTGCTTGCTTTCGAGATATTTCCATGTCATTGTGCAGTTGCTCTAGTTCACTACTCCAGTATGGTTTGTAGTGTTTCCGTGCCCCTCTAGGTATTGTTTCACTGGCTGCTTGTATTATTAGTCTACTGAATTCATAAACTATTTTGTTGATGTCTCTATCTGTATTTATATCTTTAGTCAGTACACTGGTGTAGTGTTGATACATTTTCCAGTCTGCCTTTTTGTAATTCCATCTGGAGAGAGTGCTGCTCTCCCTGATGGCCTTATTTTGCACCACTAAAAAGACAGGTCGGTGGTCGCTGCCTCCAAGTTGTTTTCCAACAATACGTGTGATATTCCAATCCAGGTCTGGTGAATGGAAAGCAAGGTCTGGTGTAGATGTGGTATGCCATGATCTGGAGTAGAATGTTGGTGGATCTGTTGCCTGGTTTAATAGTATAAGCCCATTGTCATCCTGCCAATTTTCAAGCTCTTCACCTCTCTTGTCCATATGTTCATAGCCCCAGCTCTGTGAATGGCTGTTAAAGTCTCCACATACAATTATTCTTTATTTTAATGCAATTGTGTCTAGTGCTAGTGGGCGGTCACTCAAAAGTAGTAGTTAAGTAGATGAAAGTCTGTATTTCCTGTCCTGACGTGCAGTATTTGATATACCGCCCCATCCATATACACTTCAATCTGACATGCATTGATGTTGTTCCTTACAAGTGTCAGTATTCCGCCCTTTTGTCTGTTTTACTGAACTCAATGGAGAATGGTGATATGAGAGTTGCTGTGTTACTGAACTCAAGGGAGAATGATGACATGAGAGTTTCTGTGTTACTGAACTCAAGGGAGAATGATGACATAAGAGTTGCTGTGTTACTGAACTCAAGGGAGAATGATGACATGAGAGTTGCTGTGTTACTGAACTCAAGGGAGAATGATGACATAAGAGTTGCTGTGTTACTGAACTCAAGGGAGAATGATGACATGAGAGTTGCTGTGTTACTGAACTCAAGGGAGAATGATGACATGAGAGTTGCTGTGTTACTGAACTCAAGGGAGAATGATGACATGAGAGTTGCTGTGTTACTGAACTCAAGGGATAATGATGACATGAGAGTTTCTGTGTTACTGAACTCAAGGAGAATGATGACATGAGAGTTGCTGTGATACTGAACTCAAGGGAGAATGATGACATGAGAGTTGCTGTGGTATTGGGATAGGGAGATAGTCTACCTTGAGGTCTGCCTGTGTGAGCTGATGCCTCAGCATGTACTGGTTGGAGTTGGCCCAGTGCCACTCATTGAGTGTGAAGAACTTGAGACATTCAATGGAACGGTGAAGTTTGTTGTACAGCTTAACCATCCTGGTAAATTATAACATACAAAGTAAGTAGGTCGACCAGGAATAACAAAAAAATCAAGTAGGTTAAATAGAAATAAAAAATATAAGAATACACTATATAGTAAACCGAAATGCACTGGCTTGGAACAGGTAGGAAATCTGTTGATAATGAAATAGTAGTTTTTTCTGGAAGGGAAGATGGAAAACACAGTGAAGGAGTAGGCATAGACAAAGCTGCAAGAAGTTTATTAGAATAGGAACCTGTAAATAGCCGTCTGATACGAACACGCTACAAAACAAAACATGGAAGACTTTCAATTGTTCAATGCTATGACCTACAAACGAAGCTGATGATAAAGTTAAGTATGATTTTTATAACCATCTACAACATCTTATAAACAAAATACCAAAACACGATCTTTTAATTGTAATGGGAGATTTCAACGCCAAAGTGGGAAAAGACAACGCAGGAGTGGAACATGTAATGGGGAGAGAAGGCTGTGATACTACAAGTCAGAATGGAGAAAGATTAATAGAATTATGTTTAATAGAAAATTTAGTTATAGCTGGGACATTGTTTCCACACAAAAATATTCACAACACAACATGGATATCTCCTGATGATAGAACCTCCAATCAAATTGACCACCTATGTATTAAACAACATGGATATCTCCTGATGATAGAACCTCCAATCAAATTGACCACCTATGTATTAAACAACATGGATATCTCCTGATGATAAAACCTCAAATCAAATTGACCACCTATGTATTAAACAATATGGATATCTCCTGATGATAGAACCTCAAATCAAATTGACCACCTATGTATTAAACAACAATTCAGATCATCATTAATAGATGTAAGAGCATACAGAGGTGCTGATGTTAATAGTGACCACAACCTGTGCATTGGGAAAATAAGATTAAAATTTAGAAGCCAACAGAAGAGATCAATTACACATAAAATTGATAGTCATAAATTGAAAGATGAAGCCATAAAGGAAAAGTTTAACATAGAGCTAAGTAATTGTTATACAGCACTCGGTGAAATAGACTTAGATATCAATGAAATGTGGGACTCACAGAGCAAAATACTAATGACAGCAGCAGAAGCAAGTGCCGGACTGAAGAAAATGGAAAAACGAGCTTGGATTTCAGACACTACATGGAAATACATCAAAGAAAGAAGAGAAGCGAAGAGAGCCATGACTAATGTAAAGACAGATCTTGGAAAGGTCCTGGCAAAAGAAACATACAAAGAATTAGACAACAAAGGGAAAAGTTCAGCAAGAAGAGATACAAGAGCTTATATAGACAATTTGGCAGAGAAAGCAGAGACAGCTGCAATTACAGGAGACAGCAGAACTCTTTATACTGTACAAAAGATGCTGACAAACACCTATCCAGTGGAACACCAATTCTAGACAAATCTGGATTAATGCTAACAACAAGCGCAGACATAAAAGCCCGTTGGGCGGAACACTTCAAAGAAATTCTTAACCGTCCACTACCCCACAGTTTAATAGATTTTGAAGCTGAAACACCAGCAGCAGAATTAGATGTAAATTTAGATGACTTCACCTTGAGTGAAATAGAAACCACCTTAAAGCTTATGACCAATAACAAGGCAGCTGGAGAGGATAAGTTAACAGCTGAGATCCTCAAGGCAATTGATAGCCATAATTTAATACATCTCCAGAAAACAGAGAAGACGCCTCATAAATGGAAGAAAGGAATCATTGTTAAGATTCTAAAAAAGGGCAATCTTAGAGATTGTAACAACTGGAGAGGCGTGACACTTTTGTCAGTTGCCTCAAAGTTATTCTGCAAAATAATCCTAAATAGAATAAAGGATTCAATAGATACAGTAATGCGTGAAGAACAGGCTGGGTTTAGAAAAGGGAGAAGCTGCCTTGACCACATTTTTACTCTACGACTTATATTGGAGGAACACATTGAAAAGCAAAAACCTTTTGTACTTAACTTCATCGACTCCAAAAAAGCATTTGACAGTATTCATAGAGATTCTTTGTGGAAAATTCTGAAGCAATATGGCTTACCATAAAAAATCATAAATATTATCAAAGACATGTATGATGGTTACACATGTGCAGTTCGAACAGAGGAAGAACTGAGTGAATATTTCCCAATAGAAACTGGGATTAAACAAGGATGTATGTTATCGCCCTTGTTATTTGGAATTGTTATGGACTTCATAATGAAGAAATGCTGCACTGGTAATAAAGGCATCGAATGGATACAAAAAGACCATTTGGAGGACCTCGACTTTGCTGATGACATAGTTCTCATCAGCAGTCAGATAAAAACGATGCAGGAAAACACAAATGAACTATCATCAATAGCCAGCAAAATTGGGCTTGAGATCAATCATGAAAAGATTAAAGTCATGAAAAGTTTAATTCAAACAGATGACAAAATATACATGGAAAACAAACCAGTAGAAGAGATCAATCACTTTATCTATCTTGGAAGTCACATTGATCGAGAAGGGGATACAAGTAAAGAAATTAGAATCAGAATAGCTAAAGCAGCAATGTCTTTCAGAAGCCTTGAAAAGTTGTGGAAATCAAAACTCATCAGCACAAACACAAAACTTAGACTATTCAAATCAAATGTACTATCAACCCTTACGTATGCGTGTGAAAGTTGGAAAACAACAAGAGATATAGAAACAAAGTTGAACGCATTCGAAAATAAATGTCTAAGGAAAATACTTGGTATAGCGTGGAACGAATTCAAAACAAACGAGGAATTAGAGAAATCGCCAATCAACCACTAATATCTTCAGTAATAAAGAAAAGATGATGGTCATATGTTGGACATGTGATGAGAAGAGATAATAACTGAATAGCAAAGCAAGCCCTCATATGGGAAACAACAGGTAAGAGGAAAAGAGGAAGACCCAGAGAGACACTGAGAAGAACATTGATGAGAGAGGCAAGAGCAGCAGGATTCGGCTCCCTCAATGAGATAGAGCTGCTTGCACAGAACAGAGACAATGGCGAGATTTGATAAAATATCTTTAAAAGAATTGAAAACTGCTAGAACAAAAATTCAGATGAAGGAGTATCTTGGTCTACGCCCTATGGGCCGGCTACGGCTCGAAAGGTCAATAGATAGATATAGTAAACACTACAAAGCAGGTCAACCAGGAATAAACACACGAAGATAGGTTATCCACAATTAAACAATATGAGGTAGGTCAGTCAACTAGGAATAAACACCTCATGATAGGTCAGGTCAACCAGGAAAACACTACAAGATAGGTCAGTCAACTAGGAAATAAACACTCAAAGTAGGTCAACCAGGAATAAACATTACAAGATAGGTCAGTCAAGTAGGAAAAACACACTCAAAATAGGTCAACCAAGAATAAACACACCAAGATAGGTCAGTCAAGTAGGAAAAAACACACTCAAAGTAGGTCAACCAAGAATAAAACACTACAAGTTAGTTATTCAACTAAGAAAAAACACTCAAAGTAGGTCAACCAGGAATAAACACTACAAGGTAGTTATTCAACTAAGAAAAAAATACTCAAAGTAGGTCAACCAAGAATAAACACTACAAGGTAGTTATTCAACTAAGAAAAAAACACTCAAAGTAGGTCAACCAGGAATAAACACTACAAGGTAGTTATTCAACTAAGAAAAAAAACACTCAAAGTAGGTCAACCAGGAATAAACACTACAAGGTAGTTATTTAACTAAGAAAAAAACACTCAAAGTAGGTCAACCAGGAATAAACACTACAAGGTAGTACAGTTGGGATTTAAAAAATATAAAAAAGTATAATTACAATTTAATACTATAGAGTAGGCTAGTTAACATTAAACAATTTAGAGTAGACTAGTTAACATTAAACAATATAGAGCAGACTAGTTAACATTAAACTATATAGAGCAGACTAATTAACATTAAACTATATAGAGCAGACTAGTTAACATTAAACTATATAGAGCAGACTAGTTAACATTAAACTATATAGAGCAGACTAGTTAACATTAAACAATATAGAGTAGACTAGTTAACATTAAACAATATAGAGCAGACTAGTTAACATTAAACAATATAGAGCAGACTAGTTAACATTAAACAATATAGAGCAGACTAGTTAACATTAAACAATATAGAGCAGACTAGTTAACATTAAACAATATAGAGCAGACTAGTTAACATTAAACAATATAGAGCAGACTAGTTAACATTAAACTATATAGAGCAGACTAGTTAACATTAAACAATATAGAGCAGACTAGTTAACATTAAACTATATAGAGCAGACTAGTTACAGCTGGTGACTAACCTTGGCTTCTTGCCCATGAGCCTGAATGCGATGTCACAGAGGTATGCTGGGAAGAGATGACTCACACAAGTCCAGTACTCATGGAGGAAGCTGTGGGCGGGGAATGAAGTTCTTATTGGCTGATAACATCATCACTCCATTCCCCCAATCATTAAATAAGACTCTCCATTCCTCCAATCATTAAATAAGACTCTCCATTCCCCAATCATTAAATAAGACTTTCCATTCCCCCGACCATTAAATAAGACTCTCCATTCCCCAATCATTAAATAAGACTCTCCATTCCCCAATCATTAAATAAGACTTTCCATTCCCCCGACCATTAAATAAGACTCTCCATTCCCCAATCATTAAATAAGACTTTCCATTCCCCCGACCATTAAAAAAGACTCCATTTTCTCAATCATTAAATAAGACTTTCCATTCTCTCAATCATTAAATAAGACTCTCCATTCCCCAATCATTAAATAAGACTTTCCATTCCCCCGACCATTAAATAAGACTCCATTTTCTCAATCATTAAATAAGATTCTCCATTTTCTCATTAAGTAAGACTCTCCATGATCCCACAATTCGACTCTCCATTTCACAATCTTTGTGAGAGTATACAACTGTTAGCTTAGATTATTTCTGTGTATATGTTGCTAAAGTAGTCTTTGTGAGAGTATACAACTGTTAGCTTAGATTATTTCTGTGTATATGTTGCTAAAGTAGTTTTTGTGAGAGTATACAACTGTTAGCTTAGATTATTTCTGTGTATATGTTGCTAAAGTAGTTTTTGTGAGAGTATACAACTGTTAGCTTAGATTATTTCTGTGTATATGTTGCTAAAGTAGTTTTTGTGAGAGTATACAACTGTTAGCTTAGATTATTTCTGTGTATATGTTGCTAAAGTAGTTTTTGTGAGAGTATACAACTGTTAGCTTAGATTATTTCTGTGTATATGTTGCTAAAGTAGTTTTTGTGAGAGTATACAACTGTTAGCTTAGATTATTTCTGTGTATATGTTGCTAAAACAAGGGGTAGGGTTCGATCCCAACCGACGGCTCCGGGTTCACCCAGCCTTAAATGGGTACCTGATTTTTTCTGGGAAAGTAAAGCAGCACGGGCGCAATACCGACCACATTACCCCAAAAATCATGTGCTGAAGGTCTGTAAAATATAGGTCACTAACACCATATTTCCCTATACGCCACTTGGCGTGACGGGGGGTACTTTACTTTTACTTTACTATATGTTGCTAAAGTAGTTTTTGTGAGAGTATACAACTGTTAGCTTAGATTATTTCTGTGTATATGTTGCTAAAGTAGTCTTTGTGAGAGTATACAACTGTTAGCTTAGATTATTTCTGTGTATATGTTGCTAAAGTAGTTTTTGTGAGAGTATACAACTGTTAGCTTAGATTATTTCTGTGTATATGTTGCTAAAGTAGTTTTTGTGAGAGTATACAACTGTTAGCTTAGATTATTTCTGTGTATATGTTGCTAAAGTAGTTTTTGTGAGAGTATACAACTGTTAGCTTAGATTATTTCTGTGTATATGTTGCTAAAGTAGTCTTTGTGAGAGTATACAACTGTTAGCTTAGATTATTTCTGTGTATATGTTGCTAAAGTAGTTTTTGTGAGAGTATACAACTGTTAGCTTAGATTATTTCTGTGTATATGTTGCTAAAGTAGTTTTTGTGAGAGTATACAACTGTTAGCTTAGATTATTTCTGTGTATATGTTGCTAAAGTAATTTTTGTGAGAGTATACAACTGTTAGCTTAGATTATTTCTGTGTATATGTTGCTAAAGTAGTTTTTGTGAGAGTATACAACTGTTAGCTTAGATTATTTCTGTGTATATGTTGCTAAAGTAGTCTTTGTGAGAGTATACAACTGTTAGCTTAGATTATTTCTGTGTATATGTTGCTAAAGTAGTCTTTGTGAGAGTATACAACTGTTAGCTTAGATTATTTCTGTGTATATGTTGCTAAAGTAGTCTTTGTGAGAGTATACAACTGTTAGCTTAGATTATTTCTGTGTATATGTTGCTAAAGTAGTTTTTGTGAGAGTATACAACTGTTAGCTTAGATTATTTCTGTGTATATGTTGCTAAAGTAGTTTTTGTGAGAGTATACAACTGTTAGCTTAGATTATTTCTGTGTATATGTTGCTAAAGTAGTTTTTGTGAGAGTATACAACTGTTAGCTTAGATTATTTCTGTGTATATGTTGCTAAAGTAGTTTTTGTGAGAGTATACAACTGTTAGCTTAGATTATTTCTGTGTATATGTTGCTAAAGTAGTTTTGTGAGAGTATACAACTGTTAGCTTAGATTATTTCTGTGTATATGTTGCTAAAGTAGTTTTTGTGAGAGTATACAACTGTTAGCTTAGATTATTTCTGTGTATATGTTGCTAAAGTAGTTTTTGTGAGAGTATACAACTGTTAGCTTAGATTATTTCTGTGTATATGTTGCTAAAGTAGTTTTTGTGAGAGTATACAACTGTTGGCTTAGATTATTTCTGTGTATATGTTGCTAAAGTAGTTTTTGTGAGAGTATACAACTGTTGGCTTAGATTATTTCTGTGTATATGTTGCTAAAGTAGTTTTTGTGAGAGTATACAACTGTTGGCTTAGATTATTTCTGTGTATATGTTGCTAAAGTAGTTTTTGTGAGAGTATACAACTGTTGGCTTAGATTATTTCTGTGTATATGTTGCTAAAGTAGTTTTTGTGAGAGTATACAACTGTTGGCTTAGATTATTTCTGTGTATATGTTGCTAAAGTAGTCTTTGTGAGAGTATACAACTGTTAGCTTAGATTATTTCTGTGTATATGTTGCTAAAGTAGTTTTTGTGAGAGTATACAACTGTTAGCTTAGATTATTTCTGTGTATATGTTGCTAAAGTAGTTTTTGTGAGAGTATACAACTGTTAGCTTAGATTATTTCTGTGTATATGTTGCTAAAGTAGTTTTTGTGAGAGTATACAACTGTTAGCTTAGATTATTTCTGTGTATATGTTGCTAAAGTAGTTTTTGTGAGAGTATACAACTGTTAGCTTAGATTATTTCTGTGTATATGTTGCTAAAGTAGTTTTTGTGAGAGTATACAACTGTTAGCTTAGATTATTTCTGTGTATATGTTGCTAAAGTAGTTTTTGTGAGAGTATACAACTGTTAGCTTAGATTATTTCTGTGTATATGTTGCTAAAGTAGTTTTTGTGAGAGTATACAACTGTTAGCTTAGATTATTTCTGTGTATATGTTGCTAAAGTAGTTTTTGTGAGAGTATACAACTGTTAGCTTAGATTATTTCTGTGTATATGTTGCTAAAGTAGTTTTTGTGAGAGTATACAACTGTTAGCTTAGATTATTTCTGTGTATATGTTGCTAAAGTAGTTTTTGTGAGAGTATACAACTGTTAGCTTAGATTATTTCTGTGTATATGTTGCTAAAGTAGTTTTTGTGAGAGTATACAACTGTTAGCTTAATGAGGTTATGAGTGTATGTTTAATGAGGTTATGAGTGTATGTTTGATAAGGTTATGAGTGTATGTTTAATGAGGTTATGAGTGTATGTTTGATAAGGTTGTGAGTGTATGTTTAATGAGGTTATGAGTATATGTTTGATAAGGTTATGAGTGTATGTTTAATGAGGTTATGAGTGTATGTTTGATAGGGTTATGAATATATGTTTAATGAGCTTATGAGTGTATGTTTAATGAGGTTATGAATGTATGTTTAATGAGGTTATGAGTGTATGTTTGATAGGGTTATGAGTGTATGTTTAATGAGGTTATGAGTGTATTTTAATGAGGTTATGAGTGTATGTTTAATGAGGTTATGAGTGTATTTTTAATGCCCTTCTTTTTTGTCCACCAATTCAGAGTTAACTATTCTGCAGCTCTTATATAATATTTTTGGCAGTCAGTAGTTTGGCATGTGGACTATATGGCCTGCCCAGCAGGTTTGTGAGTGTAACTGAATAATGTCAATGCTAGATATATCAGCTGTCTCCAAATGCCACTATTTGTAACCCTATCTGTCCATATGATGTTTATCAGCTTTGTGAGATAAGAAGCTGTAGCCTAAGCAAGCACAACAACAAAGGAGACAACAACAAACATTATAGCTAGCAAATCCTTACTTATTGCTGACAATGGCTACGTTAGGTCGTCGGAAGCATCCCTCCAGCGGAGTGTGTTTGAAGGACTTGTTGACTACATCACCTGGGCAGAGATATACAAGCAAGCATGTTCAATGGGGACTCAAGACTACCTAATGTCATCTAGTAGTGTATGGGGTCGCCCAGTGCTGAATGGGTCACCTAGTGGCGTATGGGGTCATCTAGTGGCATGTAGGGTCACCTAGCGGTGTGTGGAGTTACCTAGTAGTGTGTGGGGTCATGTAGTGGTGTGTGGGATCACCTAGTGGTGTTAGTAAAAAAAAAGAAAGTAAAGTACCCCTGTCATGCCAAGTGGCGTATAGGGAATATGGTGTTAGTGACTATACATTTTACAGACCTTCAGTACATGATTTTTGGGTAATGTGGTCGGTATTATGCCCATGCAGCTTTACATTCCCAGATAAAAATCTGGTACCCATTAAAGGCTGGGTGTATCGGAGCTGTCGGTTAGGACCGAACCCTACTCTTGTCCTTGTAGTCCAGTTTACTAACCACTGAGCTATCATGGCTCCCTAGTGGTGTTAGTGTCTACACATTTTTCCAAGATCATTCACACACTCGGGTGCCCCACTTCCTTCAGGTACCTAAAAAAATCTGCTCATTGAACTCTTAACCACAGCAGCTTCAACAACATACTAGTTTTCTTCTTCATGTGTCGAGCTGACATCAATCCTTTCACAATTTCTACCTTCTTGTGTCGAGCTGACATCAATCCTTTCACAATTTCTACCTTCTTCATGTGTCGAGCTGACATCAATCCTTTCACAATTTCTACCTTCTTCATGTGTCAAGCTGACATCAATCCTTTCACAATTTCTACCTTCATGTGTCGGGCTGACATCAATCCTTTCACAATTTCTACCTTCTTCATGTGTCGAGCTGACATCAATCTTTTCACAATTTCTACCTTCTTCATGTGTCGAGCTGACATCAATCTTTTCACAATTTCTATCTTCATGTGTCGAGCTGACATCAATCCTTTCACAATTTCTACCTTCATGTGTCGAGCTGACATCAATCTTTTCACGATTTCTACCTTCTTCATGTGTCGAGCTGACATCAATCCTTTCACAATTTCTACCTTCTTCATGTGTCGAGCTGACATCATTCCTTTCACAATTTCTACCTTCATGTGTCGAGCTGACATCAATCCTTTCACAATTTCTACCTTCATGTGTCGAGCTGACATCAATCCTTTCACAATTTCTACCTTCTTCATGTGTCGAGCTGACATCAATCCTTTCACAATTTCTACCTTCTTCATGTGTCGAGCTGACATCATTCCTTTCACAATTTCTACCTTCTTGTGTCGAGCTGACATCAATCCTTTCACAATTTCTACCTTCTTCTAGTGTCGAGCTGACATCAATCCTTTCACAATTTCTACCTTCTTCATGTGTCGAGCTGACATCAATCCTTTCACAATTTCTACCTTCTTCTGTTATCCACAGCATCTTTTTCCCTACAATTTGCCAGTTGTCACTATGTGTCCCCTCTTCCCAAGTTTGCTGTTTCCCTCCTTTATCTTTATGTGTTTGAGGCCCTCATTTACAATCTTCTTGTTGGCTATGGAATCTCGGGCCTTTAGTATTCAGTTTGTTTACTTTTTGCCCATGTCCCACTTCCAAAGGTCGAGGATTGACTAGTTAAAAGGAATGATTGAGGAGAAAGTGTTTGTAACCAGCAAACTACTGCAACAGTACCCATACTTGCTTCAATTTACCACAGACCTGAGGTGGGAAACCTTCATAGACTACAGGCCAGTTCCCAGGACTGAATACTGTCACATGCTGAAGTCTTTCATATAAATACAACAGCACAGGCTATTGTAACCGTGAATGATGACACATACATATTTAGATCATAATTAAGTGAGGGCAAAACAGGACTAGACAAATTTAGCATAGGGATGACTAAGAGACCATGTTAAAGTGCAGTGACTGACCACAAGGTTGTAAACTGGAAATGACTTTAGCTGTCGGTAAGGAATGTAGAACTCATAAACTAAAGGCTAGTCACGACCGCCGTGACTGACCACTGGTCGTAAACTTACCTTAGCTGTCGGTAAGGAATGTGGAACTCATAAACTAAAGGCTAGTCACACAGTGGCAGATGGTTAGGGAGGGTCACTTAGAATGGCCTTAGCTGTCAGTAAGGAAGGTAGAACTCATAAACTAAAGGCTAGTCACACAGTGGCAGATGGTTAGGTAGGGTCACTTGAGTGTAGAGAAGAGTGGAGCAGTGTTAGATGGTTAGGGAGGGTCACTTGAGTGTAGAGAAGAGTGGAGCAGGTCAGATGGTTAGGTAGGGTCACTTGAGTGTAGAGAAGAGTGGAGCAGGTCAGATGGTTAGGTAGGGTCACTTGAGTGTAGAGAAGAGTGGAGCAGGTCAGATGGTTAGGTAGGGTCACTTGAGTGTAGAGAAGAGTGGAGCAGTGTTAGATGGTTAGGGAGGGTCACTTGAGTGTAGAGAGGAGTGGAGCAGGTCAGATGGTTAGGTAGGGTCACTTGAGTGTAGAGAAGAGTGGAGCAGGTCAGATGGTTAGGTAGGGTCACTTGAGTGTAGAGAAGAGTGGAGCAGTGGCAGATGGTTAGGTAGGGTCACTTGAGTGTAGAGAAGAGTGGAGCAGGTCAGATGGTTAGGTAGGGTCACTTGAGTGTAGAGAAGAGTGGAGCAGTGTTAGATGGTTAGGGAGGGTCACTTGAGTGTAGAGAGGAGTGGAGCAGGTCAGATGGTTAGGTAGGGTCACTTGAGTGTAGAGAAGAGTGGAGCAGTGTTAGATGTTAGGGAGGGTCACTTGAGTGTAGAGAGGAGTGGAGCAGTGTTAGATGGTTAGGGAGGGTCACTTGAGTGTAGAGAGGAGTGGAGCAGGTCTGATGGTTAGGGATGGTCACTTGAGAGTAGAGAGGAGTGGAGCAGGTCAGATGGTTAGGGAGGGTCACTTGAGTGTAGAGAGGAGTGGAGCAGGTCAGATGGTTAGGAAGGGTCACTTGAGTATAGAGAGGAGCGGAGCAGTGTCAGATGGTTAGGGAGGGTCACTTGAGTGTAGAGAGGAGTGGAGCAGTGTCAGATGGTTAGGGAGGGTCACTTGAGTGTAGAGAGGAGTGGAGCAGTGTCAGATGGTTAGGGAGGGTCACTTGAGTGTAGAGAGGAGTGGAGCAGTGGCAGATGGTTAGGGAGGGTCACTTGAGTGTAGAGAGGAGTGGAGCAGTGTCAGATGGTTAGGGAGGGTCACGTGAGTGTAGAGAGGAGTGGAGCAGGTCAGATGGTTAGGAAGGGTCACTTGAGTGTAGAGAGGAGTGGAGCAGTGGCAGATGGTTAGGGAGGGTCACTTGAGTGTAGAGAGGAGTGGAGCAGGTCAGATGGTTAGGGAGGGTCACTTGAGTGTAGAGAGGAGCGGAGCAGTGTCAGATGGTTAGGGAGGGTCACTTGAGTGTAGAGAGGAGTGGAGCAGTGTCAGATGGTTAGGGAGGGTCACTTGAGTGTAGAGAGGAGTGGAGCAGTGGCAGATGGTTAGGGAGGGTCACTTGAGTGTAGAGAGGAGTGGAGCAGTGGCAGATGGTTAGGGAGGGTCACTTGAGTGTAGAGAGGAGTGGAGCAGTGGCAGATGGTTAGGGAGGGTCACTTGAGTGTAGAGAGGAGTGGAGCAGGTCAGATGGTTAGGAAGGGTCACTTGAGTGTAGAGAGGAGTGGAGCAGTGGCAGATGGTTAGGGAGGGTCACTTGAGTGTAGAGAGGAGTGGAGCAGGTCAGATGGTTAGGAAGGGTCACTTGAGAGTAGAGAGGAGTGGAGCAGTGTCAGATGGTTAGGAAGGGTCACTTGAGTGTAGAGAGGAGTGGAGCAGTGTCAGATGGTTAGGAAGGGTCACTTGAGTGTAGAGAGGAGTGGAGCAGTGTCAGATGGTTAGGAAGGGTCACTTGAGTGTAGAGAGGAGTGGAGCAGGTCAGATGGTTAGGAAGGGTCACTTGAGTGTAGAGAGGAGTGGAGCAGAGTCAGATGGTCAGAGAGGGTCACTTGAGTGTAGAGAGGAGTGGAGCAGTGTCAGATGGTTAGGGAGGGTCACTTGAGTGTAGAGAGGAGTGGAGCAGTGTTAGATGGTTAGGGAGGGTCACTTGAGTGTAGAGAGGAGTGGAGCAGTGTCAGATGGTTAGGTAGGGTCACTTGAGTGTAGAGAAGAGTGGAGCAGGTCAGATCGTTAGGTAGGGTCACTTGAGTGTAGAGAAGAGTGGAGCAGGTCAGATGGTTAGGTAGGGTCACTTGAGTGTAGAGAAGAGTGGAGCAGGTCAGATGGTTAGGTAGGGTCACTTGAGTGTAGAGAAGAGTGGAGCAGTGTTAGATGGTTAGGGAGGGTCACTTGAGTGTAGAGAGGAGTGGAGCAGGTCAGATGGTTAGGTAGGGTCACTTGAGTGTAGAGAAGAGTGGAGCAGTGTTAGATGGTTAGGGAGGGTCACTTGAGTGTAGAGAGGAGTGGAGCAGTGTTAGATGGTTAGGGAGGGTCACTTGAGTGTAGAGAGGAGTGGAGCAGGTCTGATGGTTAGGGAGGGTCACATGAGAGTAGAGAGGAGTGGAGCAGGTCAGATGGTTAGGGAGGGTCACTTGAGTGTAGAGAGGAGTGGAGCAGGTCAGATGGTTAGGAAGGGTCACTTGAGTGTAGAGAGGAGCGGAGCAGTGTCAGATGGTTAGGGAGGGTCACTTGAGTGTAGAGAGGAGTGGAGCAGTGTCAGATGGTTAGGGAGGGTCACTTGAGTGTAGAGAGGAGTGGAGCAGTGTCAGATGGTTAGGGAGGGTCACTTGAGTGTAGAGAGGAGTGGAGCAGTGGCAGATGGTTAGGGAGGGTCACTTGAGTGTAGAGAGGAGTGGAGCAGTGTCAGATGGTTAGGGAGGGTCACTTGAGTGTAGAGAGGAGTGGAGCAGGTCAGATGGTTAGGAAGGGTCACTTGAGTGTAGAGAGGAGTGGAGCAGGTCAGATGGTTAGGGAGGGTCACTTGAGTGTAGAGAGGAGTGGAGCAGGTCAGATGGTTAGGGAGGGTCACTTGAGTGTAGAGAGGAGCGGAGCAGTGTCAGATGGTTAGGGAGGGTCACTTGAGTGTAGAGAGGAGTGGAGCAGTGTCAGATGGTTAGGGAGGGTCACTTGAGTGTAGAGAGGAGTGGAGCAGTGGCAGATGGTTAGGGAGGGTCACTTGAGTGTAGAGAGGAGTGGAGCAGTGGCAGATGGTTAGGGAGGGTCACTTGAGTGTAGAGAGGAGTGGAGCAGTGGCAGATGGTTAGGGAGGGTCACTTGAGTGTAGAGAGGAGTGGAGCAGGTCAGATGGTTAGGAAGGGTCACTTGAGTGTAGAGAGGAGTGGAGCAGTGGCAGATGGTTAGGGAGGGTCACTTGAGTGTAGAGAGGAGTGGAGCAGGTCAGATGGTTAGGAAGGGTCACTTGAGTGTAGAGAGGAGTGGAGCAGTGTCAGATGGTTAGGAAGGGTCACTTGAGTGTAGAGAGGAGTGGAGCAGTGTCAGATGGTTAGGAAGGGTCACTTGAGTGTAGAGAGGAGTGGAGCAGGTCAGATGGTTAGGAAGGGTCACTTGAGTGTAGAGAGGAGTGGAGCAGAGTCAGATGGTCAGAGAGGGTCACTTGAGTGTAGAGAGGAGTGGAGCAGTGTCAGATGGTTAGGGAGGGTCACTTGAGTGTAGAGAGGAGTGGAGTATGTCAGATGGTTAGGAAGGGTCACTTGAGTGTAGAGAGGAGTGGAGCAGGTCAGATGGTTAGAGAGGGTCATTTGAGTGTAGATAGGAGTGGAGCAGTGTCAGATGGTTAGAGAGGGTCACTTGAGTGTAGAGAGGAGTGGAGCAGTGTCAGATGGTTAGGGAGGGTCACTTGAGTGTAGAGAGGAGTGGAGCAGTGTCTGTCTGATGTCATTTTTATCTGGAGAAAGAATAGTTGGCAGGAAAAAAAGGTTAACTGTTGGTGAAAGGACAGGAGTATAAAAGTTAGAGGGCAGACTTGAGAAGAGGCTTCCACTTTTACATTTCGACTTAGGAACACACAGAGATAGCCACGCACTAGGGACCGATAGAACTGAGATAGTCATAGAAGAACTTCAACTGAGAGAAGAGACTAGAAATAGAGAAGCAAAACTACAGGAGAGCAGAATTATAATTACAGATTAGAATTAGAAGTCACGCACTAGAACTATAGGACAAGAACTAGAACGAGAGACGGAGAACTAGAGATAGGCACCGAGATAGCCATTGGAGAACGTTAGAAACAGAAGACACAGACGAAAGAGAGCTAGATAGAGAGACAGATAGAATATCCACTATACGAATAGCTGAGGTACAACACTGACGGTAGTCGAAGTACTACAGCGGCCAAGACTGTTAACAGATCGAACAAGTATCTACAGAAACGCTAGGAAGGATAGCCTGATAGTATCTATATGTTTATAGATAATAAATGATGACTTATTGATAACATACCAAGTTTGTTCATTCTTGAATGTGTGGTGTCGTGTCGTGTCTTATACGAAGAACAGTTAGAACATGGCTATACCATTGTCAGGTAGAAATAATATAATGATGAAATGTGGAAGACAGAATAGAGTGCAATGAGAGAGAGATAGGGGAGGAAGAGAGGGACTGGAAGAAAGAAAGAAGGAAGAAAAGAATAAAGGAATGAAGAATGAATGAATGAATGAAGGAAGGAAGGAAGGAAGGAAGGAAGGAAGGAAGGAAGGAAGGAAGGAAGGAAGGAAGGAAGGAAGGAAGGAAGGAAGGAAGGAAGGAAGGAAGGAAGGAAGGAAAGATAAATATTAAAATGAAGAGTTTACTCGTCTAACCCCACATTACAGTCAGGTCATATTAGTTACAAAATTCAAATTGAAACAAAAATGAGTCTGCCGCATGCGGTTGAAATTTGACACCATCCTAAACGTTCAAGCCAGTTACCCATGAAGCATCATTGCCACCAGATGTGTTTTATTTTTTTTAATACATTAGAGAGTGTCCTATAAAAGTCATAGTTTTTGATAACAATTGTTACTATTTCATTATTTGCATCAGAGGGCTCTGTCACTACACATTTCTTCTGGCTGTGCTACTTCACTATTTTTTGTCGACCGTAGTTCTCCCAAAGTCTTATTTCTCCAAAGATTTGAAAATGTCAATAATTGCATTTCTCTTGAAGTTACACACAGCTTTTGAGTAGCAAAGTTTACGAGTTTCACAAAAAAAAGTGATTTAAAATGAAGGATTGTAATCTAGGGGTTGTGCTTTCACTACAGATTAACATAACATTATGATACCTATCTGTGGCCGACAAGTTTACGACACCATAGTAAAAATGACTACCCCTTAAATGTAACATTACAAGCTCTAAAAATAGTGTTTTCTTGAACTTTTGACACACAGCTGTGTGTTTATACTAGGAGATACACAGGGATTCAGATTTCCTGTCTCAGGTTGATTTATAACATGAAATTTGACCACATGAACTGGACATGTTATATTGTCTATTCATATGTTCTCTGTCTGTCAGTATGTTCGGCTACATCAAAGTGTTGTCGCTGCATTGCACAAGTTACAAAGAGTTGTTTTGAAGTCAGTGATGACCAAGGAAATTCCACTGGTCACAATAACAGGAGGAAAAAAAAAAAAAAAAAGGAAAGGAAAAACTACAAATTTCTTGAAAATTGGCAATGCCATTTTTGGTGGATTATATGGGATCGTATCTCAAGATATGGGTGGGGAAAAAAACCTACATCAACAGAAACAAATCCAACACTCAGGGGTCTCCGCAAGTAGTCACTAGTGAGGTATATGCAGGGGTGGGGTCTGACCACAGCAATATGTCAACATTTTAAGAATTGATGTTTGTATGTGGCCATTTTTATGATGGTATCATAATATAGGGTTCATCACAGGAGATTATCACCTTACAGATAAGATTATTACTTTACAGATAAGATTATTACCTTACAGATAAGATTATTACTTTACAGATAAGATTATCCATTATTACCTTACAGATAAGATTATTACCTTACAGATAACATTATTAACTTACAGATAAGATTATCACCTTACAGATAAGATTATCACCTTACATATAAGGTTATCATCTTACAGATAAAATTATTACCTTACAGATAAGATTATTACCTTACATATGAGACTATCAACTTACAGATAAGATTATTACCTTACAGATAAGATTATTACCTTACAGATAAGATTATTACCTTACAGATAAGATTATTACTTTACATATAAGATAATAACCTTACAGATAAGATTATCACCTTACAGATAAGATTATCACCTTACAGATAAGATTATCGCCTTACAGATAAGATTATTACCTTACAGATAAGATTATCATCTTACAGATAAGATTATTACCTTACATATAAGATTATTACATTACAGATAATATTTTCACCTTACAGATAAGATTATTACCTTACAGATAAAATTATTACCTTACATATAAGATTATTACCTTACAGATAACATTATCACCTTACATATAAGATTATTACCTTACAGATAACATTATCACCTTACAGATAAGATTATTACCTTACAGATAAGATTATTATATTATCTTACAGATAAGATTATTACCTTACAGATAACATTATCACCTTACATATAAGATTATTACCTTACAGATAAGATTATTACCTTACAGATATAATTATCACCTTACAGATAACATTATCACCTTACAGATAAGATTATTACCGTACAGATAAGATTATCACCTTACAGATAACATTATCACCTTACAGATAACATTACCACCTTACAGATAGGATTATTACCTTACATATAAGATTATCACCTTACAGATAAGATTATCACCTTACAGATAAGATTATCACCTTACAAATAAGATTATTACCTTACAGATAAGATTATTACCTTACAGATAAGATTATCACCTTACAGATAAGATTATTACCTTACAGATAACATTATCATATTACAGATAACATTATCACCTTACAGATAAGATTACCACCTTACAGATAACATTATCACCTTACAGATAACAGTATCACCTTACAGATAACAGTATCACCTTACAGATAACATTATCACCTTACAGATAACATTATCACCTTACAGATAACATTATCACCTTACAGATAACATTATCACCTTACAGATAAGATTATCACCTTACAGATAAGATTATCACCTTACAGATAACATTAGCACCTTACAGATAACATTATCACCTTACAGATAACATTATCACCTTACAGATAACATTATCACCTTACAGATAACATTATCACCTTACAGATAACATTATCATCTTACAGATAACATTATCATCTTACAGATAACATTATCACCTTACAGATAACATTATCACCTTACAGATAACATTATCACCTTACAGACAAGATTATCACCTTACAGATAACATTATCATCTTACAGATAACATTATCACCTTACAGATAACATTATCATCTTACAGATAACATTATCACCTTACAGATAACATTATCATCTTACAGATAACATTATCACCTTACAGATAACATTTTCACCTTACAGATAACATTATCATCTTACAGATAACATTATCATCTTACAGGTAACATTATCACCTTACAGATAACATTATCACCTTACAGATAACATTATCACCTTACAGATAACATTATCACCTTACAGACAAGATTATCACCTTACAGACAAGATTATCACCTTACAGATAACATTATCATCTTACAGATAACATTATCACCTTACAGATAACATTATCACCTTACAGATAACATTATCACCTTACAGATAACATTATCACCTTACAGATAACATTATCACCTTACAGATAACATTATCACCTTACAGACAAGATTATCACCTTACAGATAACATTATCATCTTACAGATAACATTATCACCTTACAGATAACATTATCACCTTACAGATAACATTATCACCTTACAGATAACATTATCACCTTACAGATAACATTATCACCTTACAGATAAGATTATCACCTTACAGATAACATTATCACCTTACAGATAACATTATCACCTTACAGATAACATTATCACCTTACAGATAACATTATCACCTTACAGATAACATTATCACCTTACAGATAACATTATCACCTTACAGATAACATTATCACCTTACAGATAACATTATCACCTTACAGATAACATTATCACCTTACAGTATAAAGAATTAACCCAAAGCCCAACTTTCCAGAAAATGCTATCTCTGCTATTCTTTGCTTAAAGAAGCTATTGCCACTAAGTTGTGCCAACTCGTTACTAACTTTCAACATCTTTCTTATTAAAACATACACATCATCCACTCCCACCACATATCTTTCCCTTATCCAAACCGATAATCATCAGAGCTACATCATCCTTTTGATCTCACACAAATGTTAAAATGATAAAAGATTGCTGTCACTAAAGAGCATCATAATCTAACTTTCAATGTCTTCCTTATTCAAATATCCACTTCCAGCATCCCATATTTATCCAGATACTAAAGACAAAGACCATGTCAGAGGAACATCAAAGACTGGTGCCAGTGACAGCCTATGACAATGATCCTTGTATGATCAAAGACTGGTACCAGTGACAGCCTATGACAATGATCCTTGTATGATCAAAGACTGGTGCCAGTGACAGCCTATGACAATGATCCTTGTATGATCAAAGACTGGTACCAGTGACAGCCTATGACAATGATCCTTGTATGATCAAAGACTGGTACCAGTGACAGCCTATGACAATGATCCTTGCATGATCAAAGACTGGTGCCAGTGACAGCCTATGACAATGATCCTTGTATGATCAAAGACTGGTGCCAGTGACAGCCTATGACAATGATCCTTGTATGATCAAAGACTGGTGCCAGTGACAGCCTATGACAATGATCCTTGTATGATCAAAGACTGGTGCCAGTGACAGCCTATGACAATGATCCTTGTATGATCAAAGACTGGTGCCAGTGACAGCCTATGACAATGATCCTTGCATGATCAAAGACTGGTGCCAGTGACAGCCTATGACAATGATCCTTGTATGATCAAAGACTGGTACCAGTGACAGCCTATGACAATGATCCTTGCATGATCAAAGACTGGTACCAGTGACAGCCTATGACAATGATCCTTGTATGATCAAAGACTGGTACCAGTGACAGCCTATGACAATGATCCTTGTATGATCAAAGACTGGTACCAGTGACAGCCTATGACAATGATCCTTGTATGATCAAAGACTGGTACCAGTGACAGCCTATGACAATGATCCTTGCATGATCAAAGACTTGACAAAACTTACTTCCCTTTTGGCGACAGTCAAGTAAGTCATCATTTTTTTGCTATGTTGGTTTTATAACATTTGGTTGTGTCCGTGTAGTTGACTTTAGCTGGTTTTTATAACATTTGGTTGTGTCCGTGTGGTAGACTTTAGCTGGTTTTATAACATTTGGTTGTGTCCGTGTAGTTGACTTTAGCTGGTTTTATAACATTTGGTTGTGTTTGTGTAGTTGACTTTAGCTGGTTTTATAACATTTGGTTGTGTCCGTGTAGTTGACTTTAGCTGGTTTTATAACATTTGGTTGTGTCCGTGTAGTTGACTTTAGCTGGTTTTATAACATTTGGTTGTGTCCGTGTAGTTGACTTTAGCTGGTTTTATAACATTTGGTTGTGTCCGTGTGGTAGACTTTAGCTGGTTTTATAACATTTGGTTGTGTCCGTGTGGTTGACTTTAGCTGGTTTTATAACATTTGGTTGTGTCCGTGTAGTTGACTTTAGCTGGTTTTATAACATTTGGTTGTGTCCGTGTAGTTGACTTTAGCTGGTTTTATAACATTTGGTTGTGTCCGTGTGGTAGACTTTAGCTGGTTTTATAACATTTGGTTGTGTCCGTGTGGTAGACTTTAGCTGGTTTTATAACATTTGGTTGTGTCCGTGTGGTAGACTTTAGCTGGTTTTATAACATTTGGTTGTGTCCATGTAGTTGACTTTAGCTGGAAATTGTTTACTTCAGCTCAGGAACCAGAGGAGGGCTGGTCAAGTGTGGCAGAAACTACCAACTCTCACCACACAAGCTGACAACACAATTGTCTAAACACACAACTTACTTATGTCTCCACATGTGAATAGTTTGACCATGCCCAACTATGTCATAAACACACAACTTACTTATGTCTCCACATGTGAATAGTTTGACCATGCCCAACTATGTCATAAACACACAACTTACTTATGTCTCCCCATGTGAACGGTTTGACCATGCCCAACTATGTCATAAACACACAACTTACTTATGTCTCCCCATGTGAACGGTTTGACCATGCCCAACTATGTCATAAACACACAACTTACTTATGTCTCCACATGTGAATAGTTTGACCATGCCCAACTATGTCATAAACACACAACTTACTTATGTCTCCACATGCGAACAGTTTGACCATGCCCAACTATGTCATAAACATACAACTTACTTATGTCTCCACATGTGAACAGTTTGACCATGCCCAACTGTGTCATAAACATACAACTTACTTATGTCTCCACATGTGAACGGTTTGACCATGCCCAACTATGTCATAAACATACAACTTACTTATGTCTCCACATGTGAACAGTTTGACCATGCCCAACTATGTCATAAACATACAACTTACTTATGTCTCCACATGTGAACAGTTTGACCATGCCCAACTATGTCATAAACATACAACTTACTTATGTCTCCCCATGTGAACGGTTTGACCATGCCCAACTATGTCATAAACATACAACTTACTTATGTCTCCCCATGTGAACAGTTTGACCATGCCCAACTATGTCATAAACATACAACTTACTTATGTCTCCCCATGTGAACGGTTTGACCATGCCCAACTATGTCATAAACATACAACTTACTTATGTCTCCACATGTGAACGGTTTGACCATGCCCAACTATGTCATAAACATACAACTTACTTATGTCTCCACATGTGAACAGTTTGACCATGCCCAACTATGTCATAAACACACAACTTACTTATGTCTCCACATGTGAACAGTTTGACCATGCCCAACTATGTCATAAACATACAACTTACTTATGTCTCCACATGTGAACAGTTTGACCATGCCCAACTATGTCATAAACACACAACTTACTTATGTCTCCACATGCGAACAGTTTGACCATGCCCAACTATGTCATAAACATACAACTTACTTATGTCTCCACATGTGAACAGTTTGACCATGCCCAACTATGTCATAAACACACAACTTACTTATGTCTCCCCATGTGAACGGTTTGGCTCCACCAGTCGTTGCATGGTAGATCAGGATGCTCTTGGGCCTGGCAATGGCTGTATACCAGGCCACGGTGATCATGATGTTGACAGGAATGTCCACTGGTACAATGTCTGCTGAAGCCTTGGACTCTCCCTTCATGGAGCGAAGGAGACCCCGTCCTGCCTACAAGGAAGAGAAGACGAGCAAACTCTCATGGACAGAGTTTTCTACAATTTCTATTTCAACAGATTTTAGTGTGGTGAAAGTGAGTCTTGTGGTGCTGTACAAAACTAATATGGTTTTATAAATGTGAATCAAGGACATCTATCTCTCTATCTATTGTCCTTTCGAGCCGAAAACGGCACATAGGGCAGAACCACAATTTCAAAAACAAAAAACCTTGCGTGCCAAAGTGGCACATATTGCAGAGATCACTGCTCTAAAATATATGGAGCTGTTTCCATAACAATACTTTTTACAATGACAGCTTGTCAAGCCATCGATCAACCTTATTAATCGCCTCTTACGACATACCTGGAAGGTCACAGTGTCACTATTCTTTACTTCCCTCATAATGAGGTCCCGGTAACACACAGGAATCAAGGACATAGGAAGGAAGAAATTAGTCTATTATGTGGTTTTGCAGAATCAATACTAATATGTCTTCCTTATACTCAAGTTTACACTGGACCTCCTTATATTCAAGTTTACCCTGGTCCTGCTTATACTCAAGTTTACCCTGGTCCTCCCTATACTCAAGTTTACCCTGGTCCTCCCTATACTGGGTACAAATAATAATACATAAATATTATTATATGGGGAACTTCCGATGCGATAATAGGGAATAATAGAACAAAGAAGTATGTGTTAGCACTCGGAAAAATTGACAGACAAACAACAATAGAAAAAAACGAAGAACAATATATGGTCCGAAGTGGGATCGAACCCGTACTCAGTGGCACCGCGCCTTGCCACGAGAAGCCGAACGCTTGGTACACTGCCACGCAGCCAACTAAAAAATTGGCTATTGCAGTAGTGTCTTCCACGAAAGGCGATCTCAATGACTATAGCATAGGGTAACGATCACAGACCGGAAATAAATTGTATATTTGTACTTTCCTATTAATGCAAGTATCTCCCAGTAGGGCTGAATACTTGTGTTGTAGACAAACATTTATTGGACGAAACAGCACGAATAGTAGTTCCCAGTGGTTATATACTGGGTACAAATAATAATACATAAATATTATTATATGGGGAACTTCCGAGGCGATAATAGGGAATAATAGAACAAAGAAGTATGTGTTAGCACTCGGAAAAATTGACAGACAAACAACAATAGAAAAAAACGAAGAACAATATATGGTCCGAAGTGGGATCGAACCCGTACTCAGTGGCACCGCGCCTTGCCACGAGAAGCCGAACGCTTGGTACACTGCCACGCAGCCAACTAAAAAATTGGCTATTGCAGTAGTGTCTTCCACGAAAGGCGATCTCAATGACTATAGCATAGGGTAACGATCACAGACCGGAAATAAATTGTATATTTGTACTTTCCTATTAATGCAAGTATCTCCCAGTAGGGCTGAATACTTGTGTTGTAGACAAACATTTATTGGACGAAACAGCACGAATAGTAGTTCCCAGTGGTTATATACTGGGTACAAATAATAATACATAAATATTATTATATGGGGAACTTCCGAGGCGATAATAGGGAATAATAGAACAAAGAAGTATGTGTTAGCACTCGGAAAAATTGACAGACAAACAACAATAGAAAAAAACGAAGAACAATATATGGTCCGAAGTGGGATCGAACCCGTACTCAGTGGCACCGCGCCTTGCCACGAGAAGCCGAACGCTTGGTACACTGCCACGCAGCCAACTAAAAAATTGGCTATTGCAGTAGTGTCTTCCACGAAAGGCGATCTCAATGACTATAGCATAGGGTAACGATCACAGACCGGAAATAAATTGTATATTTGTACTTTCCTATTAATGCAAGTATCTCCCAGTAGGGCTGAATACTTGTGTTGTAGACAAACATTTATTGGACGAAACAGCACGAATAGTAGTTCCCAGTGGTTATATACTGGGTACAAATAATAATACATAAATATTATTATATGGGGAACTTCCGAGGCGATAATAGGGAATAATAGAACAAAGAAGTATGTGTTAGCACTCGGAAAAATTGACAGACAAACAACAATAGAAAAAAACGAAGAACAATATATGGTCCGAAGTGGGATCGAACCCGTACTCAGTGGCACCGCGCCTTGCCACGAGAAGCCGAACGCTTGGTACACTGCCACGCAGCCAACTAAAAAATTGGCTATTGCAGTAGTGTCTTCCACGAAAGGCGATCTCAATGACTATAGCATAGGGTAACGATCACAGACCGGAAATAAATTGTATATTTGTACTTTCCTATTAATGCAAGTATCTCCCAAAGTACAAATATACAATTTATTTCCGGTCTGTGATCGTTACCCTATGCTATAGTCATTGAGATCGCCTTTCGTGGAAGACACTACTGCAATAGCCAATTTTTTAGTTGGCTGCGTGGCAGTGTACCAAGCGTTCGGCTTCTCGTGGCAAGGCGCGGTGCCACTGAGTACGGGTTCGATCCCACTTCGGACCATATATTGTTCTTCGTTTTTTTCTATTGTTGTTTGTCTGTCAATTTTTCCGAGTGCTAACACATACTTCTTTGTTCTATTATTCCCTATTATCGCCTCGGAAGTTCCCCATATAATAATATTTATGTATTATTATTTGTACCCAGTATATAACCACTGGGAACTACTATTCGTGCTGTTTCGTCCAATAAATGTTTGTCTACAACACAAGTATTCAGCCCTACTGGGAGATACTTGCATTAATAGGAAAGTACAAATATACAATTTATTTCCGGTCTGTGATCGTTACCCTATGCTATAGTCATTGAGATCGCCTTTCGTGGAAGACACTACTGCAATAGCCAATTTTTTAGTTGGCTGCGTGGCAGTGTACCAAGCGTTCGGCTTCTCGTGGCAAGGCGCGGTGCCACTGAGTACGGGTTCGATCCCACTTCGGACCATATATTGTTCTTCGTTTTTTTCTATTGTTGTTTGTCTGTCAATTTTTCCGAGTGCTAACACATACTTCTTTGTTCTATTATTCCCTATTATCGCCTCGGAAGTTCCCCATATAATAATATTTATGTATTATTATTTGTACCCAGTATATAACCACTGGGAACTACTATTCGTGCTGTTTCGTCCAATAAATGTTTGTCTACAACACAAGTATTCAGCCCTACTGGGAGATACTTGCATTAATAGGAAAGTACAAATATACAATTTATTTCCGGTCTGTGATCGTTACTCTATGCTATAGTCATTGAGATCGCCTTTCGTGGAAGACACTACTGCAATAGCCAATTTTTTAGTTGGCTGCGTGGCAGTGTACCAAGCGTTCGGCTTCTCGTGGCAAGGCGCGGTGCCACTGAGTACGGGTTCGATCCCACTTCGGACCATATATTGTTCTTCGTTTTTTTCTATTGTTGTTTGTCTGTCAATTTTTCCGAGTGCTAACACATACTTCTTTGTTCTATTATTCCCTATTATCGCCTCGGAAGTTCCCCATATAATAATATTTATGTATTATTATTTGTACCCTGTATATAACCACTGGGAACTACTATTCGTGCTGTTTCGTCCAATAAATGTTTGTCTACAACACAAGTATTCAGCCCTACTGGGAGATACTTGCATTAATAGGAAAGTACAAATATACAATTTATTTCCGGTCTGTGATCGTTACCCTATGCTATAGTCATTGAGATCGCCTTTCGTGGAAGACACTACTGCAATAGCCAATTTTTTAGTTGGCTGCGTGGCAGTGTACCAAGCGTTCGGCTTCTCGTGGCAAGGCGCGGTGCCACTGAGTACGGGTTCGATCCCACTTCGGACCATATATTGTTCTTCGTTTTTTTCTATTGTTGTTTGTCTGTCAATTTTTCCGAGTGCTAACACATACTTCTTTGTTCTATTATTCCTCCCTATACTCAAGTTTACCCTGGTCCTCCCTATACTCAAGTTTACCCTGGTCCTCCCTATACTCAAGTTTACCCTGGTCCTCCCTATACTCAAGTTTACCCTGGTCCTCCCTATACTCAAGTTTACCCTGGTCCTGCTTATACTCAAGTTTACCCTGGTCCTGCTTATACTCAAGTTTACCCTGGTCCTGCTTATACTCAAGTTTACCCTGGTCCTCCCTATACTCAAGTTTACACTGGACCTGCTTATACTCAAGTTTACCCTGGTCCTCCCTATACTCAAGTTTACCCTGGTCCTGCTTATACTCAAGTTTACCCTGGTCCTCCCTATACTCAAGTTTACACTGTACCTCCTTATATTCAAGTTTACCCTGGTCCTGCTTATACTCAAGTTTACCCTGGTCCTGCTTATACTCAAGTTTACACTGGACCTCCCTATACTCAAGTTTACCCTGGTCCTGCTTATACTCAAGTTTACCCTGGTCCTCCCTATACTCAAGTTTACACTAGACCTCCTTATATTCAAGTTTACCCTGGTCCTGCTTATACTCAAGTTTACCCTGGTCCTCCCTATACTCAAGTTTACACTGGACCTCCTTATACTCAAGTTTACCCTGGTCCTGCTTATACTCAAGTTTACCCTGGTCCTCCCTATACTCAAGTTTACACTGTACCTCCTTATATTCAAGTTTACCCTGGTCCTGCTTATACTCAAGTTTACCCTGGTCCTGCTTATACTCAAGTTTACACTGGACCTCCCTATACTCAAGTTTACCCTGGTCCTGCTTATACTCAAGTTTACCCTGGTCCTCCCTATACTCAAGTTTACACTGGACCTCCTTATATTCAAGTTTACCCTGGTCCTGCTTATACTCAAGTTTACCCTGGTCCTCCCTATACTCAAGTTTACACTGGACCTCCTTATACTCAAGTTTACCCTGGTCCTCCCTATACTCAAGTTTACACTGGACCTGCTTATACTCAAGTTTACCCTGGTCCTCCCTATACTCAAGTTTACCCTGGTCCTGCTTATACTCAAGTTTACCCTGGTCCTCCCTATACTCAAGTTTACACTGTACCTCCTTATATTCAAGTTTACCCTGGTCCTGCTTATACTCAAGTTTACCCTGGTCCTGCTTATACTCAAGTTTACACTGGACCTCCCTATACTCAAGTTTACCCTGGTCCTGCTTATACTCAAGTTTACCCTGGTCCTCCCTATACTCAAGTTTACAGTGGACCTCCTTATATTCAAGTTTACCCTGGTCCTGCTTATACTCAAGTTTACCCTGGTCCTCCCTATACTCAAGTTTACACTGGACCTCCTTATACTCAAGTTTACCCTGGTCCTGCTTATACTCAAGTTTACCCTGGTCCTCCCTATACTCAAGTTTACCCTGGTCCTCCCTATACTCAAGTTTACCCTGGTCCTCCCTATACTCAAGTTTACCCTGGTCCTCCCTATACTCAAGTTTACCCTGGTCCTGCTTATACTCAAGTTTACCCTGGTCCTCCCTATACTCAAGTTTACACTGGACCTCCCTATACTCAAGTTTACCCTGGTCCTCCCTATACTCAAGTTTACCCTGGTCCTCCCTATACTCAAGTTTACCCTGGTCCTGCTTATACTCAAGTTTACCCTGGTCCTGCTTATACTCAAGTTTACACTGGACCTCCCTATACTCAAGTTTACCCTGGTCCTGCTTATACTCAAGTTTACCCTGGTCCTCCCTATACTCAAGTTTACACTGGTCCTCCCTATACTCAAGTTTACACTGGTCCTCCCTATACTCAAGTTTACCCTGGTCCTGCTTATACTCAAGTTTACCCTGGTCCTCCCTATACTCAAGTTTACCCTGGTCCTCCCTATACTCAAGTTTACACTGGACTTCCTTATACTCAAGTTTACCCTGGTCCTCCCTATACTCAAGTTTACCCTGGTCCTCCCTATACTCAAGTTTACCCTGGTCCTGCTTATACTCAAGTTTACCCTGGTCCTCCTTATACTCAAGTTTACCCTGGTCCTGCTTATACTCAAGTTTACCCTGGTCCTCCCTATACTCAAGTTTACCCTGGTCCTGCTTATACTCAAGTTTACCCTGGTCCTGCTTATACTCAAGTTTACCCTGGTCCTGCTTATACTCAAGTTTACCCTGGTCCTGCTTATACTCAAGTTTACACTGGACCTCCTTATACTCAAGTTTACCCTGGTCCTCCCTATACTCAAGTTTACCCTGGTCCTCCCTACACTCAAGTTTACCCTGGTCCTGCTTATACTCAAGTTTACCCTGGTCCTCCCTATACTCAAGTTTACCCTGGTCCTGCTTATACTCAAGTTTACCCTGGTCCTGCTTATACTCAAGTTTACCCTGGTCCTCCTATACTCAAGTTTACCCTGGTCCTCCCTATACTCAAGTTTACCCTGGTCCTGCTTATACTCATGTTTACCCTGGTCCTCCCTATACTCAAGTTTACTGGTAACAAATAATAATACATAAATATTATTATATGGGGAACTTCCGAGGCGATAATAGGGAATAATAGAACAAATTTTTTCTTCTAAGTTCTTATACTCAAGTTTACCCTGGTCCTCCCTATACTCAAGTTTACCCTGGTCCTGCTTATACTCAAGTTTACCCTGGTCCTGCTTATACTCAAGTTTACTGGTAACAAATAATAATACATAAATATTATTATATGGGGAACTTCCGAGGCGATAATAGGGAATAATAGAACAAATTTTTTCTTCTAAGTTCTTATACTCAAGTTTGTCCTGGTCTTCCTATGACAAGTGATGATCCCTCTTTTCAACTCTCCATCTGAAAATGCTGGTATGTAGAAAGCAAGGGAAAAAAATAAAAAAAATTGAGAAAATGGTATGGTAAACGCTTTACGTTGTTAGTAGACACAGATTTGGACGACGTTTCGGCCCAATAGACCTTCAGCAGGAACAAACAAACAACACACACACAGAGATATGTAAGTAAATAAAACTAATCCTACATAGCTAACTAGTAATGAAACATCCAAAACAAAATAATCGAAATATGCTAAAGAAAAGAAAATTGACTTCCCTGTGTCGTGTGGACCGTGGTCAGAATGGGAAAGGAATTGTCCCACGGGTGTAGCTGTAATTATACCCTCTGGTCATATGCATGTATGTGTGCTTGTATGCATATATATGTATGTGTTTGTATATATGTGTATGTTGATATGTATCAGTATGTGCACGTCTGCTTGTACGTGTATATATGTATACACGCATCTGTGTGTGTGTGTGTATATACATGTATTTATGGGCCCTTAGATACTTTCAGACATTGTTGGTGTCTTTGCAGTCGACGTAACCTAGACAGTGTTCCCCCACTCGTGTATTTTAGAACCCTTCACCCCTGACCAGAGGGTATAATTACAGCTAGACCCGTGTGACTCGCCCTTTCCCATTTTGACCACGGTCCACGACACAGGGAAGTCATTTTCTTTTCTTTAACATATTTCGATAATTTTGTTTTGGATGTTTCATTACTAGTTAGCTATGTAGGATTAGTTTTATTTACTTACATATCTGTGTGTGCTGTTTGTTTCTTCCTGCTGAAGGCCTATTGAGCTGAAACGTCGTTCAAATCTGTGTCGTCTACTAACCACGTAAAGCGTTTACCATACCATTTTTTTTCTTTTTTTCCTCACTTTCAGTTTTACTACAGGTTCGCATTTTTATGCATTCATTTGCATTTCTTTGCCTTAACCACTCCTATGTAGAAAGCAACTAGCCCATCCTCTAATGACTGATGATGGTGTTGGCATAGATGCCCATCCTCTAATGACTGATGATGGTGTTGGCATAGATGCCCATCCTCTAATGACTGATGATGGTGTTGGCATAGATGCCCATCCTCTACTGACTGATGATGGTGGTGGTATAGATGCCCATCCTCTGCTGACTGATGGTGGTTGTATAGATGCCCACTCTCTACTGACTGATAATAGTGGTGGCGGCATAGATGCCCATCCTCTACTGACTGATGATGGTGGCAGCATAGATGCCCACTCTCTACTGGCTGATGATGGTGGCAGCATAGATACCCACTCTCTACTGACTGATAATGGTGGCAGCATAGATGCCCATCCTCTACTGACTGATGATGGTGGCAGCATAGATGCCCATTCTCTACTGACTGATGATGGTGGCAGCATAGATGCCCATTCTCTACTGACTGAGGGTGGTGGCAGCATAGATGCCCATCCTCTACTGACTGATGATGGTGGCAGCATAGATGCCCATTCTCTACTGACTGAGAGTGGTGGCAGCATAAATGCCCATTCTCTACTGACTGAGGGTGGTGGTGACATAGATGCCCATCCTCTGACTGATGATGGTGGCAGCATAGATGCCCATCCTCTACTGAATGATGATGGTGGCAGCATAGATGGCCATTCTCTACTGAGGGCGATGGTGACAGAGATGCCCATTCTCTACTGACTGAGGGTGGTGGTGACATAGATGCCCATCCTCAACTGACTGATGATGGTGGTGGTATAGATGCCCACTCTCTACTGACTGAGGGTGATGGTGACATAGATGCCCATTCTCTACTGACTGAGGGTGGTGGTGACATAGATGCCCATCCTCTACTGACTGATGATGGTGGTGGTATAGATGCCCACTTTCTACTGACTGAGGGTGGTGGTGACATAGATGCCCACTTTCTACTGACTGAGGGTGGTGGTGACATAGATGCCCATCCTCTACTGACTGATGATGGTGGTGGTATAGATGCCCACTTTCTACTGACTGAGGGTGGTGGTGACATAGATGCCCACTCTCTACTGACTGATTTTGGTGGTGACATAGATGCCCATCCTCTATTGACTGATGGTGGTGGTGACATAGACGGTTATTTTCATTCATTATCATTTAATTGATAGTACTCTGGTACTAGCAGAACTCACTGAGAATGTGACGGTGATTCCTGTCGTGCTATGGCTGGATATGCTGGTATAACCAGATGCTGGGAATGACCAAAGTTCCACCTTACATTGGCTGCAACATTTAGCAGCAGAACACAGGTCCTCAATTGTTGAAATATTGCAAACAATCTTTTTTGACTCAGGGTTACCATAATTTATATAAAGTGAATACATCAACGTGACATAGCTACTTTAATTAAAGTTAAACATGGAAACATTAACATGATACAGTTACTTTAATTAAAGTTGAACATGGAAACATTAACATGACATAGCTACTTTAATTAAAGTTAAACATGGAAACATTAACATGATACAGTTACTTTAATTAAAGTTGAACATGGAAACATTAACATGACATAGCTACTTTAATTAAAGTTAAACATGGAAACATTAACATGACATAGCTACTTTAATTAAAGTTGAACATGGAAACATTAACATGATACAGTTACTTTAATTAAAGTTGAACATGGAAACATCTACATGACATAGATACTTTAATTAAAGTTGAACATGGAAACATCAACATGACATAGTTACTTTAATTAAAGTTGAACATGGAAACATCTACATGACATAGATACTTTAATTAAAGTTGAACATGGAAACATCTACATGACATAGATACTTTAATTAAAGTTGAACATGGAAACATCTACATGACATAGATACTTTAATTAAAGTTGAACATGGAAACATCTACATGACATAGTTACTTTAATTAAAGTTGAACATGGAAACATCTACATGACATAGATACTTTAATTAAAGTTGAACATGGAAACATCAACATGACATAGTTACTTTAATTAAAGTTGAACATGGAAACATCTACATGACATAGTTACTTTAATTAAAGTTGAACATGGAAACATCTACATGACATAGATACTTTAATTAAAGTTGAACATGGTAAAATCTACATGACACAGTTATTTTAATTAAAGTTGAACATGGAAACATCAACATGACATAGATACTTTAATTAAAGTTGAACATGGAAATATCAACATGACATAGTTACTTTATTAAAGTTGAACATGGAAACATCCACATGACATAGTTACTTTAATTAAAGTTGAACATGGAAACATCAACATGACATAGATACTTTAATTAAAGTTGAACATGGAAACATCAACATGACATAATTACTTTAATTAAAGTTGAACATGGAAACATCAACATGACATAGATACTTTAATTAAAGTTGAACATGGAAACATCTACATGACATAGATACTTTAATTAAAGTTGAACATGGAAACATCAACATGACATAATTACTTTAATTAAAGTTGAACATGGAAACATCTACATGACATAGATACTTTAATTAAAGTTGAACATGGAAACATCTACATGACATAGATACTTTAATTAAAGTTGAACATGGAAACATCTACATGACATAGATACTTTAATTAAAGTTGAACATGGAAACATCTACATGACATAGATACTTTAATTAAAGTTGAACATGGAAACATCTACATGACATAGTTACTTTAATTAAAGTTGAACATGGAAACATTAATATGATGACTCACAGCAATGTAAATACCACTAGGTCCATTGTAATTATCAATCCATCCCTGCAGATGACACAAACAGCCAGAGTTAAGATTGACCATGATATGATGAGATCTAACAAATGTGAGAGCTGAGCCAGCTGACCATGATATGATGAGATCTAACAAATGTGAGAACTGAGCCAGGCGACCATGATATGATGAGATCTAACAAATGTGAGAGCTGAGCCAGCTGACCATGATATGATGAGATCTAACAAATGTGAGAGCTGAGCCAGCTGACCATGATATGATGAGATCTAACAAATGTGAGAACTGAGCCAGGCGACCATGATATGATGAGATCTAACAAATGTGAGAGCTGAGCCAGCTGACCATGATATGATGAGATCTAACAAATGTGAGAGCTGAGCCAGCTGACCATGATATGATGAGAGCTAACAAATGTGAGAGCTGAGCCAGCTGACCATGATATGATGAGATCTAACAAATGTGAGAGCTGAGCCAGCTGACCATGATATGATGAGATCTAACAAATGTGAGAACTGAGCCAGCTCACCATGATATGATGAGATCTAACAAATGTGAGAGCTGAGCCAGAAGACCATGATATGATGAGAGCTAACAAATGTGAGAACTGAGCCAGCTGACCATGATATGATGAGATCTAACAAATGTGAGAGCTGAGCCAGCTGACCATGATATGATGAGATCTAACAAATGTGAGAGCTGAGCCAGCTGACCATGATATGATGAGATCTAACAAATGTGAGAACTGAGCCAGGCGACCATGATATGATGAGATCTAACAAATGTGAGAGCTGAGTCAGCTGACCATGATATGATGAGATCTAACAAATGTGAGAGCTGAGCCAGCTGACCATGATATGATGAGATCTAACAAATGTGAGAGCTGAGCCAGCTGACCATGATATGATGAGAGCTAAGAAATGTGAGAGCTGAGCCAGCTGACCATGATATGATGAGAGCTAAGAAATGTAAGAGCTGAGCCATCTGACCATGATGATAAGATGAGCTAACAAAATGAGAGCTGAGCCAGCTCACCATGATGATATGACCTCTATCAAACCGTCCAGTATCTTCTCTGTCTGTTACCAACTCTACCAGGTCATGATATCAAACTGTCCAGTATCTTCTGTGTCTGTTACAAACTCTACCAGGTCATGATATCAAACTGTCCAGTATCTTCTCTGTCTGTTACCAACTCTACCAGGTCATGATATCAAACTGTCCAGTATCTTCTCTGTCTGTTACCAACTCTACCAGGTCATGATATCAAACTGTCCAGTATCTTCTCTGTCTGTTACCAACTCTACCAGGTCATGATATCAAACTGTCCAGTATCTTCTCTGTCTATTACCAACTCTACCAGGTCATGATATCAAACTGTCCAGTATCTTCTCTGTCTGTTACCAACTCTACCAGGTCATGATATCAAACTGTCCAGTATCTTCTCTGTCTGTTACCAACTCTACCAGGTCATGATATCAAACTGTCCAGTATCTTCTCTGTCTGTTACCAACTCTACCAGGTCATGATATCAAACTGTCCAGTATCTTCTCTGTCTGTTACCAACTCTACCAGGTCATGATATCAAACTGTCCAGTATCTTCTCTGTCTGTTACCAACTCTACCAGGCCATGATATCAAACTGTCCAGTATCTTCTCTGTCTGTTACCAACTCTATCAGGTCATGATATCAAACTGTCCAGTATCTTCTCTGTCTGTTACCAACTCTACCAGGTCATGATATCAAACTGTCCAGTATCTTCTGTGTCTGTTACCAACTCTACCAGATCATATCAAACTGTCCAGTATCTTCTGTATCTGTTACAAACTCTACCAGGTCATGATATCAAACTGTCCAGTATCTTCTGTGTCTGTTACCAACTCTACCAGGTCATGATATCAAACTGTCCAGTATCTTCTCTGTCTGTTACCAACTCTACCAGGTCATGATATCAAACTGTCCAGTATCTTCTCTGTCTGTTACCAACTCTACCAGGTCATGATATCAAACTGTCCAGTATCTTCTCTGTCTGTTACCAACTCTACCAGGTCATGATATCAAACTGTCCAGTATCTTCTCTGTCTGTTACCAACTCTACCAGGTCATGATATCAAACCGTCCAGTATCTTCTGTGTCTGTTACCAACTCTACCAGGTCATGATATCAAACCGCCCAGTATCTTCTGTGTCTGTTACCAACTCTACCAGGTCATATCAAACTGTCCAGTATCTTCTCTATCTGTTACCAACTCTATCAGGTCATGATATCAAACTGTCCAGTATCTTCTCTGTCTGTTACCAACTCTACCAGGTCATGATATCAAACCGTCCAGTATCTTCTCTGTCTGTTACCAACTCTACCAGGTCATGATATCAAACTGTCCAGTATCTTCTGTGTCTGTTACCAACTCTACCAGATCATGATATCAAACTGTCCAGTATCTTCTCTGTCTGTTACCAACTCTACCAGGTCATGATATCAAACCGTCCAGTATCTTCTCTGTCTGTTACAACTCTACCAGGTCATGATATCAAACTGTCCAGTATCTTCTCTGTCTGTTACCAACTCTACCAGGTCATGATATCAAACTGTCCAGTATCTTCTCTGTCTGTTACCAACTCTACCAGGTCATGATATCAAACTGTCCAGTATCTTCTCTGTCTGTTACCAACTTACCAGGTCATGATATCAAACTGTCCAGTATCTTCTCTGTCTGTTACCAACTCTACCAGGTCATGATATCAAACTGTCCAGTTTCTTCTCTGTCTGTTACCAACTCTACCAGGTCATGATATCAAACTGTCCAGTATCTTCTCTGTCTGTTACCAACTTACCAGGTCATGATATCAAACTGTCCAGTATCTTCTGTGTCTGTTACCAACTCTACCAGATCATGATATCAAACTGTCCAGTATCTTCTCTGTCTGTTACCAACTCTACCAGGTCATGATATCAAACTGTCCAGTATCTTCTGTGTCTGTTACCAACTCTACCAGGTCATGATATCAAACTGTCCAGTATCTTCTCTGTCTGTTACCAACTCTATCAGGCCATGATATCAAACTGTCCAGTATCTTCTGTGTCTGTTACCAACTCTACCAGGTCATGATATCAAACTGTCCAGTATCTTCTCTGTCTGTTACCAACTCTACCAGGCCATGATATCAAACTGTCCAGTATCTTCTCTGTCTGTTACCAACTCTATCAGGTCATGATATCAAACTGTCTAGTATCTTCTGTGTCTGTTACCAACTCTACCAGGTCATGATATCAAACTGTCCAGTATCTTCTGTGTCTGTTACCAACTCTACCAGATCATATCAAACTGTCCAGTATCTTCTGTATCTGTTACAAACTCTACCAGGTCATGATATCAAACTGTCCAGTATCTTCTCTGTCTGTTACCAACTCTACCAGGTCATATCAAACTGTCCAGTATCTTCTCTATCTGTTACCAACTCTATCAGGTCATGATATCAAACTGTCCAGTATCTTCTCTATCTGTTACCAACTCTACCAGGTCATGATATCAAACTGTCCAGTATCTTCTCTGTCTGTTACCAACTCTACCAGGTCATGATATCAAACTGTCCAGTATCTTCTCTGTCTGTTACCAACTTACCAGGTCATGATATCAAACTGTCCAGTATCTTCTCTGTCTGTTACCAACTTACCAGGTCATGATATCAAACCGTCCAGTATCTTCTCTGTCTGTTACAACTCTACCAGGTCATGATATCAAACTGTCCAGTATCTTCTCTGTCTGTTACCAACTCTACCAGGTCATGATATCAAACTGTCCAGTATCTTCTCTGTCTGTTACCAACTCTACCAGGTCATGATATCAAACTGTCCAGTATCTTCTCTGTCTGTTACCAACTTACCAGGCCATGATATCAAAACTGTCCAGTATCTTCTCTGTCTGTTACCAACTCTACCAGGTCATGATATCAAACTGTCCAGTATCTTCTCTGTCTGTTACCAACTTACCAGGCCATGATATCAAACCGATCAACTACAAATGAGCTGAACAGCTTACACAAAAGTCTTCCTCTCAGCATCAACTACAAATGAGTTGAACAGCACACACAAAAGTCTTCCTCTCAACATCAACTACAAATGAGTTGATCAGCTTATAAAAAAAAGTCTTCCTCTCAGCACCAACTACAAATGAGCTGAACAGCTTACACAAAAGTCTTCCTCTCACACTGACTACAAATGAGCTGAACAGCTTACACAAAAGTCTTCCTCTCACACTGACTACAAATGAGCTGAACAGCTTACACAAAAGTCTTCCTCTCAGCATCAACTACAAATGAGCTCAACAGCTTACACAAAAGTCTTCCTCTCAGCATCAACTACAAATGAGCTCAACAGCTTATAAAAAAGTCTTCCTCTCAGCATCAACTACAAATGAGCTCAACAGCTTATAAAAAAGTCTTCCTCTCACACTGACTACAAATGAGCTGAACAGGTTACACAAAAGTCTTCCTCTCAGCATCAACTACAAATGAGCTGAACAGCTTACACAAAAGTCTTCCTCTCACACTGACTATAAATGAGCTGAACAGCTTACACAAATGTCTTCCTCTCAGCATCAACTAGAAATGAGTTGAACAGCTTACACAAAAGTCTTCCTCTCAGCATCAACTACAAATGAGTTGAACAGCTTACACAAAAGTCTTCCTCTCACACTTACTACAAATGAGCTGAACAGCTTACACAAAAGTCTTCCTCTCAGCATCAACTACAAATGAGCTGAACAGCTTACACAAAAGTCTTCCTCTCACACTGACTACAAATGAGCTGAACAGCTTACACAAAAGTCTTCCTCTCACACTGACTACAAATGAGCTGAACAGCTTACACAAAAGTCTTCCTCTCAGCATCAACTACAAATGAGTTGATCAGCTTACACAAAAGTCTTCCTCTCAGCATCAACTACAAATGAGTTGAACAGCTTACACAAAAGTCTTCCTCTCACACTTACTACAAATGAGCTGAACAGCTTACACAAAAGTCTTCCTCTCACACTGACTACAAATGAGCTGAACAGCTTACACAAAAGTCTTCCTCTCAGCATCAACTACAAATGAGCTCACAGCTTATAAAAAGTCTTCCTCTCAGCATCAACTACAAATGAGCTCAACAGCTTATAAAAAAGTCTTCCTCTCAGCATCAACTACAAATGAGCTCAACAGCTTACACAAAAGTCTTCTTCTCACACTGACTACAAATGAGCTGAGCAGCTTACACAAAAGTCTTCCTCTCACATTGACTACAAATGAGCTGAACAGCTTACACAAAAGTCTTCCTCTCACACTGACTACAAATGAGCTGAACAGCTTACACAAAAGTCTTCCTCTCACACTGACTACAAATGAGCTGAACAGCTTACACAAAAGTCTTCTTCTCACACTGACTACAAATGAGCTGAACAGCTTACACAAAAGTCTTCCTCTCAGCATCAACTACAAATGAGCTGAACAGCTTACACAAAAGTCTTCCTCTCACACTGACTACAAATGAGCTGAACAGCTTACACAAAAGTCTTCCTCTCACACTGACTACAAATGAGCTAAACAGCTTACACAAAGGTCTTCCTCTCAGCACCAACTACAAATGAGCTGAACAACTTACACAAAAGTCTTCCTCTCACACTGACTACAAATGAGCTGAACAGCTTACACACATGTCTTCCTCTCAGCATCAACTACAAATGAGTTGAACAGCTTACACAAAAGTCTTCCTCTCAGCATCAACTACAAATGAGTTGATCAGCTTACACAAAAGTCTTCCTCTCAGCATCAACTACAAATGAGTTGAACAGCTTACACAAAAGTCTTCCTCTCACACTGACTACAAATGAGCTGAACAGCTTACACAAAAGTCTTCCTCTCACACTTACTACAAATGAGCTGAACAGCTTACACAAAAGTCTTCCTCTCAGCATCAACTACAAATGAGTTGAACAGCTTACACAAAAGTCTTCCTCTCACACTTACTACAAATGAGCTGAACAGCTTACACAAGTCTTCCTCTCACATTGACTACAAATGAGCTGAACAGCTTACACAAAAGTCTTCTTCTCACACTGACTACAAATGAGCTGAACAGCTTACACAAAAGTCTTCCTCTCAGCATCAACTACAAATGAGTTGATCAGCTTACATAAAAGTCTTCCTCTCAGCATCAACTACAAATGAGCTGAACAGCTTACACAAAAGTCTTCCTCTCACACTGACTACAAATGAGCTGAACAGCTTACACAAAAGTCTTCTTCTCACACTGACTACAAATGAGCTGAACAGCTTACACAAAAGTCTTCCTCTCAGCATCAACTACAAATGAGTTGAACAGCTTACACAAAAGTCTTCCTCTCAGCATCAACTACAAATGAGTTGATCAGCTTACACAAAAGTCTTCCTCTCAGCATCAACTACAAATGAGTTGATCAGCTTACACAAAAGTGATCCTCTCAGCATCAACTACAAATGAGTTGATCAGCTTACACAAAAGTCTTCCTCTCACACTTACTACAAATGAGTTGAACAGCTTACACAAAAGTCTTCCTCTCAGCATCAACAACAAATGAGCTGAACAGCTTACACAAAAGTCTTCCTCTCACACTTACTACAGATGAGCTGAACAGCTTACACAAAGTCTTCCTCTCAACATCAACTACAAATGAGCTGAACAACTTACACAAAAGTCTTCCTCTCAGCATCAACTACAAATGAGCTGAACAGCTTACACAAAAGTCTTCCTCTCACACTGACTACAAATGAGCTGAACAGCTTACACAAAAGTCTTCCTCTCACACTGACTACAAATGAGCTGAACAGCTTACACAAAAGTCTTCTTCTCACACTGACTACAAATGAGCTGAACAGCTTACACAAAAGTCTTCTTCTCACACTGACTACAAATGAGTTGAACAGCTTACACAAAAGTCTTCCTCTCAGCATCAACTACAAATGAGCTGAACAGCTTACACAAAAGTCTTCCTCTCACACTGACTACAAATGAGCTGAACAAACAGCTTACACAAAAGTCTTCCTCTCAGCATCAACTACAAATGAGTTGATCAGCTTACACAAAAGTCATCCTCTCAGCATCAACTACAAATGAGTTGATCAGCTTACACAAAAGTCTTCCTCTCACACTTACTACAAATGAGCTGAACAACTTACACAAAAGTCTTCCTCTCACACTGACTACAAATGAGCTAAACAGCTTACACAAAAGTCTTCTTCTCAGCATCAATTACAAATGAGCTGAACAACTTACAAAAAAGTCTTCCTCTCACACTGAGTACAATTGAGCTGAACAGCTTTCACTAAAGTCTTCCGCTCAGCATCAACTACAAATGAGCTGAACAGCTCACACAAAAGTCTTAAACAGAAGGATCTACTGAACAAGCAAAACTCCATAAAACAGAAGGATCTACTTAACATGCAAAACTCCATAAAACAGAAGGATCTACTTAACATGCAAAACTCCATAAAACAGAAGGATCTACTTACCATGTAAAACTCCATAACACAGAAGGATCTACTTAACATACAAAATTCCTTAAAACAGAAGGATCTACTTAACATGCAAAACTCCATAAAACAGAAGGATATACTTAACATGCAAAACTCCATAACACAGAAGGATCTACTTAACATACAAAATTCCTTAAAACAGAAGGATCTACTTAACATGCAAAACTCCATAAAACAGAAGGATCTACTTAACATGTAAAACTCCATAAAACAGAAGGATATACTTAACATGCAAAATTCCACAAAACAGAAGGATATACTTAACATGTAAAACTCCATAAAACAGAAGGATATACGTAACATGCAAAACTCCATAAAACAGAAGGATCTACTTAACATGCAAAACTCCATAAAACAGAAAGATATACTTAACATACAAAACTCCATAAAACAGAAGGATCTACTTAACATACAAAATTCCTTAAAACAGAAGGATCTACTTAACATGCAAAACTCCATAAAACAGAAGGATCTACTTAACATGTAAAACTCCATAAAACAGAAGGATATACTTAACATGCAAAATTCCACAAAACAGAAGGATATACTTAACATGTAAACTCCATAAAACAGAAGGCTATACTTAACATGCAAAATTCCACAAAACAGAAGGATCTACTTAACATGTAAAACTCCATAAAACAGAAGGATATACTTAACATGCAAAACTCCATAAAACAGAAGGATATACTTAACATGCAAAACTCCATAAAACAGAAGGATATACTTAACATGTAAAACTCCATAAAACAGAAGGATATACTTAACATGCAAAACTCCATAAAACAGAAGGATATACTTAACATGCAAAACTCCATAAAACAGAAGGATATACTTAACATACAAAACTCCATAAAACAGAAGGATATACTTAACATACAAAACTCTATAAAACAGATGGATATACTTAACATGCAAAACTCCATAAAACAAAAGGATATACTTAACATACAAAACTCTATAAAACAGAAGGATTTACTTAACAAGCAAAACTCTATAAACAGATGGATATACTTAACATACAAAACTCCATAAAACAGAAGGATATACTTAAAATACAAAACTCTATAAAACAGATGGATATACTTAACATGCAAAACTCCATAAAACAAAAGGATATACTTAACATACAAAACTCTATAAAACAGAAGGATCTACTGAACAAGCAAAACTCCATAAAACAGAAGGATCTACTTAACAAGCAAAACTCCATAAAACAGAAGGATTTACTTAACAAGCAAAACTCTATAAAACAGAAGGATTTACTTAACAAGCAAAACTCTATAAAACAGAAGGATTTACTTAACAAGCAAAACTCCATAAAACAGAAGGATCTACTTAACATACAAAACTCCATAAAACAGAAGGATCTACTTAACATGCAAAACTCCATAAAACAGAAGGATCTACTGAACAAGCAAAACTCCATAAAACAGAAGGATCTACTTAACATACAAAACTCCATAAAACAGAAGGATCTACTTAACATGCAAAACTCCATAAAACAGAAGGATCTACTGAACAAGCAAAACTCCATAAAACAGAAGGATCTACTTAACAAGCAAAACTCCATAAAACAGAAGGATCTACTTAACAAGCAAAACTCCATAAAACAGAAGGATCTACTTAACAAGCAAAACTCCATAAAACAGAAGGATCTACTGAACAAGCAAAATTCCATAAAACAGAAGGATCTACTTAACATGCAAAACTCCATAAAACAGAAGGATCTACTTAACATGCAAAACTCCATAAAACAGAAGGATCTACTGAACAAGCAAAACTCCATAAAACAGAAGGATCTACTTAACATACAAAACTCCATAAAACAGAAGGATATACTTAACATGCAAAACTCCATAAAACAGAAAGATCTACTGAACAAGCAAAACTCCATAAAACAGAAGGATCTACTTAACATACAAAACTCTATAAAACAGAAGGATCTACTTAAAAAGCAAAACTCCATAAAACAGAAGGATATACTTAACATACAAAACTCTATAAAACAGATGGATTTACTTAACAAGCAAAACTCCATAAAACAGAAGGATCTACTTAACATACAAAACTCTATAAAACAGAAGGATCTACTTAAAAAGCAAAACTCCATAAACAGAAGGATATACTTAACATACAAAACTCTATAAAACAGAAGGATCTACTTAAAAAGCAAAACTCCATAAAACAGAAGGATATACTTAACATACAAAACTCCATAAAACAGAAGGATCTACTGAACAAGCAAAACTCCATAAAACAGAAGGATCTACTTAACAAGCAAAACTGATTGAATCAGGAGGATCTATTTAACAATCTGTAACCCTTGAAATGACAATGAAATAAACATGTGACTGGCAAACAAAATGTCACAAGTATGAAGGAATGTGTGACTAGTGCTCACGGGGAATGGTTCCTTCCAAGCAGCACCACAATGGAAGGTCTGACAATGGCCAAGGGCAGGTCGGCACCCTCGGTGACAAGCAGGTGCTCTGCCAACTGTTTGGTGTAGGTGTAAGTGTTTGGCTTCTCTCCCATTAGCTTAGGGGTAAAGAGCTCCAGAATCTCATCATCCATCCATCTGTGGAGAGACATTTACATGATGGAAAGTCATTTACATGATGGAGAGACATTTACATGATGGAGAGACATTTACATGGTGGAGAGACATTTACATGATGGAGAGACATTTACATGATGGAGAGACATTTACATGATGGAGAGACATTTACATGGTGGAGAGACATTTACATGATGGAGAGACATTTACATGATGGAGAGACATTTACATGGTGGAGAGACATTTACATGATGGAGAGACATTTACATGATGGAGAGACATTTACATGATGGAGAGACATTTACATGATGGAGAGACATTACATGATGGAGAGACATTTACATGATGGAGAGACATTTACATGATGGAGAGACATTTACATGATGGAGAGATATTTACATGATGGAGAGACATTTACATGATGGAGAGATATTTACATGATGGAGAGATATTTACATGATGGAGAGACATTTACATGATGGAGAGACATTTACATGATGGAGAGATATTTACATGATGGAGAGACATTTACATGATGGAGAGACATTTACATGAGCTTCAACTTTCCTGTGTGGAGAGACATTTACATGATGGAGAGACATTTACATGATGGAGAGACATTTACATGATGGAGAGACATTTACATGATGGAGAGACATTTACATGATGGAGAGACATTTACATGATGGAGAGACAATTACATGATGGAGAGACATTTACATGATGGAGAGACATTTACATGATGGAGAGACATTTACATGATGGAGAGACATTTACATGATGGAGAGACATTTACATGATGGAGAGACATTTACATGATGGAGAGACATTTACATGATGGAGAGATATTTACATGAGCTTCAACTTTCTTGTGTGGAGAGATGTTTACATGATGGAGAGACATTTACATGATGGAGAGACATTTACATGATGGAGAGACATTTACATGAGCTTCAACTTTCTTGTGTGGAGAGATGTTTACATGATGGAGAGACATTTACATGATGGAGAGACATTTACATGATGGAGAGACATTTACATGATGGAGAGATATTTACATGAGCTTCAACTTTCCTGTGTGGAGAGACATTTACATGATGGAGAGACATTTACATGATGGAGAGACATTTACATAATTGAGAGACATTTACATGATGGAGAGACATTTACATGATGGAGAGATATTTATATGAGCTTCAACTTTCCTGTGTGGAGAGACATTTACATGATGGAGAGACATTTACATGATGGAGAGACATTTACATAATGGAGAGACATTTACTTGATGGAGAGACATTTACATGATGGAGAGACATTTACATGAGCTTCAACATTCTTGTGGAGAAACAATCACTCACAATTAGGTCAGATCTCAAACAATTACTCACTACTAGGTGAGATCTCAAACAATCACTCACTACTAGGTGAGATCTCAAACAATCACTCACTACTAGGTGAGATCTCAAAAAATCACTCACTACTAGGTGAGATCTCAAAAAATCACTCACTACTAGGTGAGATCTCAAACAATCACTCACAATTAGGTGAGATCTGAAACAATCACTCACAATTAGGTGAGATCTCAAACAATCACTCACTACTAGGTGAGATCTCAGACAATCACTCACAAATAGGTGAGATCTCAATCACTCACTACTAGTGAGATCTCAAACACTCACTCACAAACTGGTAAGATCTCAGACAATCACTCACAATTAGGTGACATCTCAATCACTCACTACTAGGTGAGATCTCAAACAATCACTCACAACTGGTAAGATCTCAAACAATCACTCACAAACTGGTAAGATCTCAGACAATCACTCACAATTAGGTGAGATCTCAATCACTCACTACTAGGTGAGATCTTAATCACTCACAACTAGGTGAGATCTCAAACAATCACTCACAACTGGTAAGATCTTAGACAATCACTCACAACTGGTAAGATCTCAAACAATCACTCACAACTAGGTGAGATCTCAAACAATCACTCACAACTGGTAAGATCTTAGACAATCACTCACAATTAGGTGAGATCTCAAACAATCACTCACAAACTGGTAAGATCTCAGACAATCACTCACAATTAGGTGAGATCTCAATCACTCACTACTAGGTGAGATCTCAAACAATCACTCACAACTAGGTGAGATCTCAAACAATCACTCACAACTAGGTGAGATCTCAAACAATCACTCACAACTAGGTGAGATCTCAAACAATCACTCACAACTGGTAAGATCTCAAACAATCACTCACAAACTGGTAAGATCTCAAACAATCACTCACAAGTGGGGAAAAGCTCAATCACTCACGAGAGCTTGATTGTGTGAACAATGAACTCACTCTAAAACATCAATAATCTTCTGTGGTTCTACAGGCGGGGCGTACACAGTCTCTTCTATGTATGGTCGATCACAGTTGGCAAAGGCAGTGGACACATGCACAAATGCCTGGAACATCATAAAGTCAATGAAATACCAAACTTGTTAACACAATAATGAAGATATCAAACAATCATTCTCAGCCTGCTATGGAGATGGGAACAAGAATGTTCAAACAATCATTCGCTGACTTCTATGGACATGGGAACAAGAATGTTCAAACAATCATTCGCTGACTTCTATGGACATGGGAACAAGAATGTTCAAACAATCATTCGCTGACTTCTATGGACCTTCTATAACAACAGATCCCATCCTAGAGTAATTGCAACACTCAACCTTCTACAACAACAGATCCCATCCTACAGTAATTGCAACACTCAACCTTCTACAACAACAGATCCCATCCTACAGCTATTGCAACACTCAACCTTCTACAACAACAGATCCCATCCTACAGTTATTGCAACACTCAACCTTCTACAACAACAGATCCCATCCTACAGTTATTGCAACACTCAACCTTCTACAACAACAGATCCCATCCTACAGTTATTGCAACACTCAACCTTCTACAACAACAGATCCCATCCTACAGTTATTGCAACACTCAACCTTCTACAACAACAGATCCCACCACCACTGTGAAGACAACAGTGATCTTCATTAACCAACCAATCTATTTTGAAGAAGACCAAAGGGACCCAAATGGAAGGTAAGGTCTTGATCAACTATGCCCCACCATGTCCCTGGCTTTTGCTCACCTGTGTGAATGCATTTGAAGAAGATTTGGTTTGTGAAGACTTGAGGTGACTTCTACTTGACTTTCTTGTTGACATGAGATGTGGCCATTGACATTCACAATGACAGACACTTAAGTTGTGCAATACCAATGTCCTCAACTGACTCTATATTTACTTCCCATATGGCACATTTGACTATCTTATGGTTGACTGATCTCATTTGTAAGGGTTTTGTTGTTTTCTTTATGCTTCCCACATTGCATCTGACAAGCGAACTAACTACCTTCAGCTGACCTCACTACCAGTTCTACACAAATGTTTACATTGTTAGCATTCATCTGTTAGTGGTTGTACATTTATGTCTCTAGTCTATGACAAGGCCACTACATCTGTTGTACATTTATGTCTCTAGTCTATGACAAGGCCACTACATCTGTTGTTGTACATTTATGTCTCTAGTCTATGACAAGGCCACGGCCACTACATCTGTTGTACATTTATGTCTCTAGTCTATGACAAGGCTACTACATTTATTGTTGTACATTCATGTCTCTAGTCTATGACAAGGCCACTACATTTATTGTTGTACATTTATGTCTCTAGTCTATGACAAGGCCACGGCCACTACATCTGTTGTTGTACATTTATGTCTCTAGTCTATGACAAGGCCACTACATTTATTGTTGTACATTCATGTCTCTAGTCTATGACAAGGCCACTACATTATTGTTGTACATTTATGTCTCTAGTCTATGACAAGGCCACTACATTTATTGTTGTACATTCATGTCTCTAGTCTATGACAAGGCCACTACATTTATTGTTGTACATTTATGTCTCTAGTCTATGACAAGGCCACTACATTTATTGTTGTACATTTATGTCTCTAGTCTATGACAAGGCCACTACATTTATTGTTGTACATTTATGTCTCTAGTCTATGACAAGGCCACTACATTTATTGTTGTACATTTATGTCTCTAGTCTATGACAAGGCCACTACATTTATTGTTGTACATTCATGTCTCTAGTCTATGACAAGGCCACTACATTTATTGTTGTACATTCATGTCTCTAGTCTATGACAAGGCTACTACATTTATTGTTGTACATTCATGTCTCTAGTCTATGACAAGGCTACTACATTTATTGTTGTACATTCATGTCTCTAGTCTATGACAAGGCCACTACATTTATTGTTGTACATTTATGTCTCTAGTCTATGACAAGGCCACGGCCACTACATCTGTTGTACATTTATGTCTCTAGTCTATGACAAGGCCACTACATCTGTTGTACATTTATGTCTCTAGTCTATGACAAGGCCACTACATTTATTGTTGTACATTCATGTCTCTAGTCTATGACAAGGCCACTACATTTATTGTTGTACATTCATGTCTCTAGTCTATGACAAGGCTACTACATTTATTGTTGTACATTCATGTCTCTAGTCTATGACAAGGCTACTACATTTATTGTTGTACATTTATGTCTCTAGTCTATGACAAGGCCACTACATTTATTGTTGTACATTTATGTCTCTAGTCTATGACAAGGCTACTACATTTATTGTTGTACATTCATGTCTCTAGTCTATGACAAGGCTACTACATTTATTGTTGTACATTCATGTCTCTAGTCTATGACAAGGCTACTACATTTATTGTTGTACATTCATGTCTCTAGTCTATGACAAGGCCACTACATTTATTGTTGTACATTCATGTCTCTAGTCTATGACAAGGCCACTACATTTATTGTTGTACATTCATGTCTCTAGTCTATGACAAGGCTACTACATTTATTGTTGTACATTCATGTCTCTAGTCTATGACAAGGCTACTACATTTATTGTTGTACATTTATGTCTCTAGTCTATGACAAGGCCACTACATTTATTGTTGTACATTTATGTCTCTAGTCTATGACAAGACCACTACATCTGTTGTTGTACATTTATGTCTCTAGTCTATGACAACACCACTACACCTGTTGTTGTACATTTATGTCTCTAGTCTATGACAACACCACTACATCTGTTGTTGTACATTTATGTCTCTAGTCTATGACAACACCACTACATCTGTTGTTGTACATTTATGTCTCTAGTCTATGACAACACCACTACACCTGTTGTTGTACATTTATGTCTCTAGTCTATGACAACACCACTACATCTGTTGTTGTACATTTATGTCTCTAGTCTATGACAAGACCACTACATCTGTTGTTGTTCATTTATGTCTCTAGTCTATGACAAGGCCACTACATTTATTGTTGTACATTTATGTCTCTAGTCTATGACAAGACCACTACATCTGTTGTTGTACATTCATGTCTCTAGTCTATGACAAGACCACTACATCTGTTGCTGTACATTCATGTCTCTAGTCTATGACAAGACCACTACATCTGTTATTGGTTGTACATTTATGTCTCTAGTCTATGACAACACCACTACATCTGTTGTTGTACATTTATGTCTCTAGTCTATGACAATACCACTACATCTGTTAGTGGTTGTACATTTATGTCTCTAGTCTATGACAAGACCACAACATCTGTTAGTGGTTGTACATTTATGTCTCTAGTCTATGACAAGACCACTACATCTGTTGTTGTACATTTATGTCTCTAGTCTATGACAAGACCACTACACCTGTTGTTGTACATTTATGTCTCTAGTCTATGACAAGGCCACGGCCACTACATCTGTTGTACATTTATGTCTCTAGTCTATGACAAGGCCACGGCCACTACATCTGTTGTACATTCATGTCTCTAGTCTATGACAAGGCCACGGCCACTACATCTGTTGTACATTTATGTCTCTAGTCTATGACAAGGCCACGGCCACTACATCTGTTGTACATTTATGTCTCTAGTCTATGACAAGGCCACTACATTTATTGTTGTACATTTATGTCTCTAGTCTATGACAAGGCCACTACATTTATTGTTGTACATTCATGTCTCTAGTCTATGACAAGGCCACTACATTTATTGTTGTACATTTATGTCTCTAGTCTATGACAAGGCCACTACATTTATTGTTGTACATTCATGTCTCTAGTCTATGACAAGGCTACTACATTTATTGTTGTACATTCATGTCTCTAGTCTATGACAAGGCTACTACATTTATTGTTGTACATTCATGTCTCTAGTCTATGACAAGGCCACTACATTTATTGTTGTACATTCATGTCTCTAGTCTATGACAAGGCCACTACATTTATTGTTGTACATTCATGTCTCTAGTCTATGACAAGGCCACTACATTTATTGTTGTACATTTATGTCTCTAGTCTATGACAAGGCCACTACATTTATTGTTGTACATTCATGTCTCTAGTCTATGACAAGGCCACTACATTTATTGTTGTACATTTATGTCTCTAGTCTATGACAAGGCCACTACATTTATTGTTGTACATTCATGTCTCTAGTCTATGACAAGACCACTACATCTGTTATTGGTTGTACATTTATGTCTCTAGTCTATGACAAGACCACTACATCTGTTGTTGTACATTTATGTCTCAAGTCTATGACAAGACCACAACATCTGTTAGTGGTTGTACATTTATGTCTCTAGTCTATGACAACACCACTACATCTGTTAGTGGTTGTACATTTATGTCTCTAGTCTATGACAAGACCACTACATCTGTTGTACATTTATGTCTCTAGTCTATGACAAGACCACTACATCTGTTAGTGGTTGTACATTTATGTCTCTAGTCTATGACAAGACCACTACATCTGTTGTTGTACATTCATGTCTCTAGTCTATGACAAGACCACTACATCTGTTGTTGTACATTCATGTCTCTAGTCTATGACAAGACCACTACATCTGTTGTTGTACATTCATGTCTCTAGTCTATGACAAGACCACTACATCTGTTGTTGTACATTCATGTCTCTAGTCTATGACAAGACCACAACATCTGTTGTTATACATTCTTGCCTCTAGTCTATGACAAGACCGCCTTTCATCCTGACCATCCACTCATCCTGAAAGTCCACTCATCCTGACCGTCCACTCATCCTGCCCGTCCACTCATCCTGCCCGTCCACTCATCCTCACCATCCACTCAACCTGACTGTCCACTCAACCTGACCATCTACTCAACCTGACTGTCCACTCAACCTGACCATCCACTCATCCTCACCATCCACTCATCCTCACCATCCACTCAACCTGACTGTCCACTCAACCTGACCATCCACTCAACCTGACTGTCCACTCAACCTGACCATCCACTCATCCTGACCATCCACTTATCCTGACCATCCACTCATCCTAACCATCCAATCATCTTCAGCATGGACAGATTTGGACTTCACAACTTTTGCCCTGGCAGTGGCCATTTTCTACCTATTTTTAACTGAAAAAGATTCTTTAATGTGAGTGTTTGTATAGGGAGCTACTATATCAGGGAGGACTAGACATCAGATCTCACTGCCCAGAGAGAGAGCTAGACATCAGATCTCACTACCTTGAGAGGACTAGACATCAGATCTCACTACCCAGAGAGAGCTAAACATCAGATCTCACTACCCAGAGAGAGAGAGCTAAACATCAGATCTCACTACCAGAGAGAGCTAAACATCAGATCTCACTACCCAGAGAGAGAGCTAAACATCAGATCTCACTACCAAAGAGAGCTAAACATCAGATCTTACTACCCAGAGAGAGCTAAACATCAGATCTCACTACCCAAAGAGAGCTAAACATCAGATCTTACTACCCAGAGAGAGCTAAACATCAGATCTCACTACCCAGAGAGAGGTGTTTAGATAAATATCCCATAGTGTAGTCTATAGGGAGTATGGGGTTATTGTGGATATTTCCATGACCATCTGTGCACTGTGGGTCAAGTAATCAGCCTGCCCACTATTTATGACCATCTGTGCACTGTGGGTCAAGTAATCAGCCTGCCCACTATTTATGACCATCTGTGCACTGTGGGTCAAGTAATCAGCCTGCCCACTATTTATGACCATCTGTGCACTGTGGGTCAAGTAATCAGCCTGCCCACTATTTATGACCATCTGTGGGTCAAGTAATCAGCCTGCCCACTATTTATGACCATCTGTGGGTCAAGTAATCAGCCTGCCCACTATTTATGACCATCTGTGCACTGTGGGTCAAGTAATCAGCCTGCCCACTATTTATGACCATCTGTGCACTGTGGGTCAAGTAATCAGCCTGCCCACTATTTATGACCATCTCTGCACTGTGGGTCAAGTAATCAGCCTGCCCACTATTTATGACCCTCTGTGCACTGTGGGTCAAGTAATCAGCCTGCCCACTATTTATGACCATCTGTGGGTCAAGTAATCAGCCTGCTCACTATTTATGACCATCTGTGCACTGTGGGTCAAGTAATCAGCCTGCCCACTATTTATGACCATCTGTGCACTGTGGGTCAAGTAATCAGCCTGCCCACTATTTATGACCATCTGTGGGTCAAGTAATCAGCCTGCCCACTATTTATGACCATCTCTGCACTGTGGGTCAAGTAATCAGCCTGCCCACTATTTATGACCATCTGTGCACTGTGGGTCAAGTAATCAGCCTGCCCACTATTTATGACCATCTCTGCACTGTGGGTCAAGTAATCAGCCTGCCCACTATTTATGACCATCTCTGCACTGTGGGTCAAGTAATCAGCCTGCCCACTATTTATGACCAACCAACCTCCAGCTGTATGACCCTCTTTGCTCTATCATCATTATGTCTAAACAAACTCTGTAAACATGTCACAGCTCCCATCAACTGTTTGACAGACGTGATGGTTGCACTGTCACAGGATGTTTGACTCAATATATTTGATCATCAAATGACTTCACAATAAGAACAACAACACAGAGATATGAAAAGATACTTTCAATAAGAACATAACACAGAGATATGAAAAGATACTTTCAACAAGAACAATAACACAGAGATATGAAAAGATACTTTCAAGAAGAACAATAACACAGAGATATGAAAAGATACTTTCAATAAGAACAATAACACAGAGATATGAAAAGATACTTTCAACAAGAACAATAACACAGAGATATGAAAAGATACTTTCAAGAAGAACAACACAGAGATATGAAAAGATACTTTCAAGAAGAACAACAACACAGAGATATGAAAAGATACTTTCAATAAGAACAATAACACAGAGATATGAAAAGATGCTTTCAACAAGAACAATAACACAGAGATATGAAAAGATACTTTCAATAAGAACAACAACACAGAGATATGAAAAAATACTTTCAATAAGAACAACAACACAGAGATATGAAAAGATACTTTCAATAAGAACAACAACACAGAGATATGAAAAGATACTTTCAATAAGAACAACAACACAGAGATATGAAAAGATACTTTCAACAAGAACAATAACACAGAGATATGAAAAGATACTTTCAACAAGAACAATAACACAGAGATATGAAAAGATACTTTCAATAAGAACAACAACACAGAGATATGAAAAAATACTTTCAATAAGAACAACAACACAGAGATATGAAAAGATACTTTCAATAAGAACAACAACACAGAGATATGAAAAGATACTTTCAATAAGAACAACAACACAGAGATATGAAAAGATACTTTCAACAAGAACAATAACACAGAGATATGAAAAGATACTTTCAATAAGAACAACAACACAGAGATATGAAAAGATGCTTTCAAGAAGAACAATAACACAGAGATATGAAAAGATACTTTCAATAAGAACAACAACACAGAGATATGAAAAGATACTTTCAAGAAGAACAACAACACAGAGATATGAAAAGATACTTTCAATGAGAACAACAACACAGAGATATGAAAAGATACTTTCAAGATGAACAATAACACAGAGATATGAAAAGATGCTCTACATCAACTTAAATTGCAATTCACCTCTAAGTGGTCAAAGCTTCGACACAAGACCAACATCTTGCGCACTGCAACCACATTCATCTCCACGGCAACCCTCAGTGGTTCATCAAATCGTATTGTTGCTGCGCTGTGGAACACAAGGTGGATGTTCTCCTGCAGCATCTGGCAATCTTCCTGAGACAGTCCGAGGTTTGGGAGCAGCATGTCCCCACACACTGGCCGCAACTGACTTGCAAAATGTGGGCGCTCTTTTCGCAGTCGATCAAAGAGCTGAAGATAAAAGTAGAACAAGGTCTAGTTATAAGGCAACAACCAGTCAATCTACTTCACCCCAACAAGTAAGGGAGACAACAAGTCAATATACTTCACCCCAACAAGGGAGACAAGTCAGTCTACTTCACCCCAACAAGGGAGACAAGTCAGTCTACTTCACCTCAACAAGTAAGGGAGACAACAAGTCAATATACTTCACCCCAACAATGGAGACAACAAGTCAATCTACTTCAACCCAACAAGGGAGACAAGTCAGTCTACTTCACCTCAACAAGTAAGGGAGACAACAAGTCAATATACTTCACCCCAACAAGGGAGACAAGTCAGTCTACTTCACCTCAACAAGTAAGGGAGACAACAAGTCAATATACTTCACCCCAACAAGGGAGACAAGTCAGTCTACTTCACCTCAACAAGTAAGGGAGACAACAAGTCAATATACTTCACCCCAACAAGGGAGACAAGTCAGTCTACTTCACCTCAACAAGTAAGGGAGACAACAAGTCAATATACTTCACCCCAACAAGGGAGACAAGTCAGTCTACTTCACCTCAACAAGTAAGGGAGACAACAAGTCAATCTACTTCAACCCAACAAGTAAGGAAGACAAGTCAATACACTTCACCCCAATAAGGGAGACAACAAGTCAATACACTTCACCCCAACAAGGGAGACAACAAGTCAATCTACTTCACCCCAACAAAAAAGAGAGACAACAAGTCAATCTACTTCACCCCGACAAGAAAGAGAGACAACAAGTCAATCTACTTCACCCCAACAAGGGAGACAACAAGTCAAATCTACTTCACCCCAACAAGAAAGAGAGACAAGTCAATATACTTCACCCCAACAAGAAAGAGAGACAACAAGTCAATCTACTTCACCCCAACAAGGGAGACAACAAGTCAATCTACTTCACCCAAAACAGGGAGACAACAAGTCAATCTACTTCACCCCAACAAGAAAGAGAGACAACAAGTTAATCTACTTCACCCCAACAAGAAAGAGAGACAACAAGTCAATATACTTCACCCCAACAAGTAAGGGAAACAACAAGTCAATCTACTTCACCACAACAAGGGAGACAACAAGTCAATATACTTCACCACAACAAGTAAGGGAGAGCTAGTTAGATGACATCCTGTGAGTGCTAGTTAGATGATCACCTGTGAGAGCTAGTTAGATGACATCCTGTGAGTGCTAGTTAGATGACCACCTGTGAGTGCTAGTTAGATGATCACCTGTGAGTGCTAGTTAGATGATCACCTGTGAGTGCTAGTTAGATAATCACCTGTGAGTGCTAGTTAGATGATCACATGTGAGTGCTAGTTAGATGACCTCCTGTGAGTGCTAGTTAGATGATCACATGTGAGTGCTAGTTAGATGATCACCTGTGAGTGCTAGTTAGATGATCACCTGTGAGTGCTAGTTAGATGATCACCTGTGAGTGCTAGTTAGATGACCACCTGTGAGTGCTAGTTAGATGACCTCCTGTGAGTGCTAGTTAGATGACCTCCTGTGAGTGCTAGTTAGATGACATCCTGTGAGTACTAGTTAGATGATCACCTGTGAGTGCTAGTTAGATGACCTCCTGTGAGTGCTAGTTAGATGACCTCCTGTGAGTGCTAGTTAGATGACATCCTGTGAGTACTAGTTAGATGATCACCTGTGAGTGCTAGTTAGATGACCTCCTGTGAGTGCTAGTTAGATGACCTCCTGTGAGTGCTAGTTAGATGACCACCTGTGAGTGCTAGTTAGATGACCTCCTGTGAGTGCTAGTTAGATGACCTCCTGTGAGTGCTAGTTAGATGACCTCCTGTGAGTACTAGTTAGATGACCTCCTGTGAGTACTAGTTAGATGACCTCCTGTGAGTGCTAGTTAGATGACCTCCTGTGAGTACTAGTTAGATGACATCCTGTGAGTGCTAGTTAGATGACCACATGTGAGTACTAGTTAGATGACCACATGTGAGTACTAGTTAGATGACCTCATGTGAGTACTAGTTAGATGATCTCCTGTGAGTACTAGTTAGATGATCACATGTGAGTACTAGTTAGATGATCACCTGTGAGTACTAGTTAGATGATCTCCTGTGAGTACTAGTTAGATGATCACATGTGAGTACTAGTTAGATGATCACCTGTGAGTGCTAGTTAGATGACCACATGTGAGTACTAGTTAGATGACCTCCTGTGAGTGCTAGTTAGATGACCTCCTGTGAGTGCTAGTTAGATGACCTCCTGTGAGTGCTAGTTAGATGATCACATGTGAGTACTAGTTAGATGATCACCTGTGAGTACTAGTTAGATGACCTCCTGTGAGTGCTAGTTAGATGACCTCCTGTGAGTGCTAGTTAGATGATCACATGTGAGTACTAGTTAGATGACCTCCTGTGAGTACTAGTTAGATGATCACCTGTGAGTGCTAGTTAGATGACCTCCTGTGAGTGCTAGTTAGATGATCACATGTGAGTACTAGTTAGATGATCACATGTGAGTACTAGTTAGATGATCACATGTGAGTACTAGTTAGATGATCACATGTGAGTACTAGTTAGATGATCACATGTGAGTGCTAGTTAGATGATCACATGTGAGTACTAGTTAGATGATCACATGTGAGTACTAGTTAGATGATCACATGTGAGTACTAGTTAGATGACCTCCTGTGAGTGCTAGTTAGATGACCACATGTGAGTACTAGTTAGATGATCACATGTGAGTACTAGTTAGATGATCACATGTGAGTACTAGTTAGATGATCACATGTGAGTACTAGTTAGATGATCACATGTGAGTACTAGTTAGATGATCACATGTGAGTACTAGTTAGATGATCACATGTGAGTACTAGTTAGATGACCTCCTGTGAGTGCTAGTTAGATGACCACATGTGAGTACTAGTTAGATGATCACATGTGAGTACTAGTTAGATGATCACATGTGAGTACTAGTTAGATGACCACCTGTGAGTGCTAGTTAGATGATCACCTGTGAGTACTAGTTAGATGATCACCTGTGAGTGCTAGTTAGATGATCACCTGTGAGTACTAGTTAGATGATCACATGTGAGTACTAGTTAGATGATCACCTGTGAGTGCTAGTTAGATGATCACCTGTGAGTACTAGTTAGATGATCACCTGTGAGTGCTAGTTAGATGATCACCTGTGAGTACTAGTTAGATGATCACATGTGAGTACTAGTTAGATGATCACATGTGAGTGCTAGTTAGATGATCACCTGTGAGTGCTAGTTAGATGATCACCTGTGAGTACTAGTTAGATGATCACCTGTGAGTACTAGTTAGATGATCACCTGTGAGTACTAGTTAGATGACCACATGTGAGTACTAGTTAGATGACCACATGTGAGTACTAGTTAGATGATCACCTGTGAGTGCTAGTTAGATGACCACCTGTGAGTGCTAGTTAGATGACCTCCTGTGAGTGCTAGTTAGATGACCTCCTGTGAGTACTAGTTAGATGATCACCTGTGAGTACTAGTTAGATGACCACATGTGAGTACTAGTTAGATGATCACCTGTGAGTACTAGTTAGATAATCACCTGTGAGTGCTAGTTAGATGATCACATGTGAGTGCTAGTTAGATGATCACCTGTGAGTGCTAGTTAGATGATCACCTGTGAGTGCTAGTTAGATGATCACATGTGAGTGCTAGTTAGATGATCACCTGTGAGTGCTAGTTAGATGATCACATGTGAGTGCTAGTTAGATGATCACCTGTGAGTGCTAGTTAGATGACCACATGTGAGTACTAGTTAGATGATCACCTGTGAGTGCTAGTTAGATGATCACCTGTGAGTACTAGTTAGATGATCACATGTGAGTACTAGTTAGATGACCTCCTGTGAGTGCTAGTTAGATGATCACCTGTGAGTACTAGTTAGATGATCACATGTGAGTACTAGTTAGATGATCACATGTGAGTACTAGTTAGATGATCACATGTGAGTACTAGTTAGATGATCACATGTGAGTACTAGTTAGATGATCACATGTGAGTACTAGTTAGATGATCACATGTGAGTACTAGTTAGATGACCTCCTGTGAGTGCTAGTTAGATGACCACATGTGAGTACTAGTTAGATGATCACATGTGAGTACTAGTTAGATGATCACATGTGAGTACTAGTTAGATGACCACCTGTGAGTGCTAGTTATATGATCACCTGTGAGTACTAGTTAGATGATCACCTGTGAGTGCTAGTTAGATGATCACCTGTGAGTACTAGTTAGATGATCACATGTGAGTACTAGTTAGATGATCACATGTGAGTGCTAGTTAGATGATCACCTGTGAGTGCTAGTTAGATGATCACCTGTGAGTACTAGTTAGATGATCACCTGTGAGTACTAGTTAGATGATCACCTGTGAGTACTAGTTAGATGACCACATGTGAGTACTAGTTAGATGACCACATGTGAGTACTAGTTAGATGATCACCTGTGAGTGCTAGTTAGATGACCTCCTGTGAGTACTAGTTAGATGATCACCTGTGAGTACTAGTTAGATGACCACATGTGAGTACTAGTTAGATGATCACCTGTGAGTACTAGTTAGATAATCACCTGTGAGTGCTAGTTAGATGATCACATGTGAGTGCTAGTTAGATGATCACCTGTGAGTGCTAGTTAGATGATCACCTGTGAGTGCTAGTTAGATGATCACATGTGAGTGCTAGTTAGATGATCACCTGTGAGTGCTAGTTAGATGATCACATGTGAGTGCTAGTTAGATGATCACCTGTGAGTGCTAGTTAGATGACCACATGTGAGTACTAGTTAGATGATCACCTGTGAGTGCTAGTTAGATGATCACCTGTGAGTACTAGTTAGATGATCACATGTGAGTACTAGTTAGATGACCTCCTGTGAGTGCTAGTTAGATGATCACCTGTGAGTACTAGTTAGATGATCACATGTGAGTACTAGTTAGATGATCACATGTGAGTACTAGTTAGATGATCACATGTGAGTACTAGTTAGATGATCACATGTGAGTACTAGTTAGATGATCACATGTGAGTACTAGTTAGATGATCACATGTGAGTGCTAGTTAGATGACCACATGTGAGTACTAGTTAGATGACCACATGTGAGTACTAGTTAGATGATCACATGTGAGTGCTAGTTAGATGATCACATGTGAGTGCTAGTTAGATGATCACATGTGAGTACTAGTTAGATGATCACATGTGAGTGCTAGTTAGATGATCACATGTGAGTACTAGTTAGATGACCACATGTGAGTACTAGTTAGATGACCACATGTGAGTACTAGTTAGATGATCACATGTGAGTGCTAGTTAGATGATCACATGTGAGTGCTAGTTAGATGATCACCTGTGAGTGCTAGTTAGATGACCTCCTGTGAGTGCTAGTTAGATGACCACATGTGAGTGCTAGTTAGATGATCACATGTGAGTGCTAGTTAGATGACCACATGTGAGTGCTAGTTAGATGACCTTCTGTGAGTGCTAGTTAGATGATCACCTGTGAGTGCTAGTTAGATGACCTCCTGTGAGTGCTAGTTAGATGACCTCCTGTGAGTACTAGTTAGATGACCTCCTGTGAGTGCTAGTTAGATGACCTCCTGTGAGTGCTAGTTAGATGACCTTCTGTGAGTGCTAGTTAGATGACCACATGTGAGTGCTAGTTAGATGACCACCTGTGAGTGCTAGTTAGATGACCTTCTGTGAGTGCTAGTTAGATGATCACCTGTGAGTGCTAGTTAGATGACCTCCTGTGAGGGCTAGTTAGATGACCTCCTGTGAGTACTAGTTAGATGACCTCCTGTGAGTGCTAGTTAGATGACCTCCTGTGAGTGCTAGTTAGATGACCTTCTGTGAGTGCTAGTTAGATGATCACCTGTGAGTGCTAGTTAGATGACCACCTGTGAGTGCTAGTTAGATGACCTCCTGTGAGTGCTAGTTAGATGACCACCTGTGAGTGCTAGTTAGATGACCTTCTGTGAGTGCTAGTTAGATGATCACCTGTGAGTGCTAGTTAGATGATCACCTGTGAGTGCTAGTTAGATGACCACCTGTGAGTGCTAGTTAGATGATCACCTGTGAGTGCTAGTTAGATGATCACCTGTGAGTGCTAGTTAGATGACCACCTGTGAGTGCTAGTTAGATGATCACATGTGAGTGCTAGTTAGATGATCACATGTGAGTGCTAGTTAGATAATCACCTGTGAGTGCTAGTTAGATAATCACATGTGAGTGCTAGTTAGATGATCACATGTGAGTGCTAGTTAGATAATCACCTGTGAGTGCTAGTTAGATAATCACATGTGAGTGCTAGTTAGATGACCACCTGTGAGTGCTAGTTAGATGACCACCAGTGAGTGCTAGTTAGATAATCACCTGTGAGTGCTAGTTAGATAATCACCTGTGAGTGCTAGTTAGATGACCACCTGTGAGTGCTAGTTAGATGACCTCCTGTGAGTGCTAGTTAGATGACCTCCTGTGAGTGCTAGTTAGATGATCACATGTGAGTGCTAGTTAGATGATCACCTGTGAGTGCTAGTTAGATGACCTCCTGTGAGTGCTAGTTAGATAATCACCTGTGAGTGCTAGTTAGATGACCTCCTGTGAGTGCTAGTTAGATGATCACATGTGAGTGCTAGTTAGATGATCACCTGTGAGTGCTAGTTAGATGACCTCCTGTGAGTGCTAGTTAGATGACCTCCTGTGAGTGCTAGTTAGATGACCTCCTGTGAGTGCTAGTTAGATAATCACCTGTGAGTGCTAGTTAGATGATCACCTGTGAGTGCTAGTTAGATGACCTCCTGTGAGTGCTAGTTAGATGACCTCCTGTGAGTGCTAGTTAGATAATCACCTGTGAGTGCTAGTTAGATGATCACCTGTGAGTGCTAGTTAGATGACCTCCTGTGAGTGATAGTTAGATGACCTCCTGTGAGTGCTAGTTAGACGACCACCTGTGAGTGCTAGTTAGATGACCTCCTGTGAGTGCTAGTTAGATGACCACCTGTGAGTGCTAGTTAGATGATCACCTGTGAGTGCTAGTTAGATGACCACCTGTGAGTGCTAGTTAGATGATCACCTGTGAGTGCTAGTTAGATGATCACATGTGAGTGCTAGTTAGATGACCACCTGTGAGTGCTAGTTAGATGATCACCTGTGAGTGCTAGTTAGATGATCACATGTGAGTGCTAGTTAGATGACCACCTGTGAGTGCTAGTTAGATGACCACCTGTGAGTGCTAGTTAGATGATCACATGTGAGTGCTAGTTAGATGATCACCTGTGAGTGCTAGTTAGATGATCACATGTGAGTGCTAGTTAGATGACCACCTGTGAGTGCTAGTTAGATGATCACCTGTGAGTGCTAGTTAGATGATCACATGTGAGTGCTAGTTAGATGATCACCTGTGAGTGCTAGTTAGATGATCACCTGTGAGTGCTAGTTAGATGACCACCTGTGAGTGCTAGTTAGATGACCTCCTGTGAGTGCTAGTTAGATGATCACCTGTGAGTGCTAGTTAGATGATCACCTGTGAGTGCTAGTTAGATGATCACCTGTGAGTGCTAGTTAGATGACCTCCTGTGAGTGCTAGTTAGATGATCACCTGTGAGTGCTAGTTAGATGACCACCTGTGAGTGCTAGTTAGATGACCTCCTGTGAGTGCTAGTTAGATGATCACCTGTGAGTGCTAGTTAGATGACCACCTGTGAGTGCTAGTTAGATGACCTCCTGTGAGTGCTAGTTAGATGACCACCTGTGAGTGCTAGTTAGATGATCACCTGTGAGTGCTAGTTAGATGACCTCCTGTGAGTGCTAGTTAGATGATCACCTGTGAGTGCTAGTTAGATGACCACCTGTGAGTGCTAGTTAGATGATCACATGTGAGTGCTAGTTAGATGATCACATGTGAGTGCTAGTTAGATGATCACCTGTGAGTGCTAGTTAGATGATCACCTGTGAGTGCTAGTTAGATGATCACATGTGAGTGCTAGTTAGATGATCACATGTGAGTGCTAGTTAGATGACCTCCTGTGAGTGCTAGTTAGATGATCACATGTGAGTGCTAGTTAGATGACCTCCTGTGAGTGCTAGTTAGATGATCACCTGTGAGTGCTAGTTAGATGATCACCTGTGAGTGCTAGTTAGATGATCACATGTGAGTGCTAGTTAGATGATCACCTGTGAGTGCTAGTTAGATGACCTTCTGTGAGTGCTAGTTAGATGATCACCTGTGAGTGCTAGTTAGATGACCTTCTGTGAGTGCTAGTTAGATGACCTTCTGTGAGTGCTAGTTAGATGACCTTCTGTGAGTGCTAGTTAGATGACCTTCTGTGAGTGCTAGTTAGATGACCTCCTGTGAGTGCTAGTTAGATGACCACCTGTGAGTGCTAGTTAGATGATCACCTGTGAGTGCTAGTTAGATGATCACCTGTGAGTGCTAGTTAGATGACCTTCTGTGAGTGCTAGTTAGATGACCTTCTGTGAGTGCTAGTTAGATGACCTTCTGTGAGTGCTAGTTAGATGACCACCTGTGAGTGCTAGTTAGATGATCACCTGTGAGTGCTAGTTAGATGACCTCCTGTGAGTGCTAGTTAGATGACCTCCTGTGAGTGCTAGTTAGATGATCACCTGTGAGTGCTAGTTAGATGATCTCCTGTGAGTGCTAGTTAGATGACCTCCTGTGAGTGCTAGTTAGATGATCTCCTGTGAGTGCTAGTTAGATGACCTCCTGTGAGTGCTAGTTAGATGATCTCCTGTGAGTGCTAGTTAGATGACCTCCTGTGAGTGCTAGTTAGATGACCTCCTGTGAGTGCTAGTTAGATGATCTCCTGTGAGTGCTAGTTAGATGATCACATGTGAGTGCTAGTTAGATGATCTCCTGTGAGTGCTAGTTAGATGATCACATGTGAGTGCTAGTTAGATGATCTCCTGTGAGTGCTAGTTAGATGATCACATGTGAGTGCTAGTTAGATTATCTCCTGTGAGTGCTAGTTAGATGATCACATGTGAGTGTTAGTTAGATGATCTCCTGTGAGTGCTAGTTAGATAATCACCTGTGAGTGCTAGTTAGATGATCTCCTGTGAGTGCTAGTTAGATAATCACCTGTGAGTGCTAGTTAGATGATCACCTGTGAGTGCTAGTTAGATGATCACCTGTGAGTGCTAGTTAGATAATCACCTGTGAGTACTAGTTAGATGACCTCCTGTGAGTGCTAGTTAGATGATCACCTGTGAGTGCTAGTTAGATGATCACCTGTGAGTGCTAGTTAGATGATCACCTGTGAGTGCTAGTTAGATGATGGGGACCTGTGAGTGCTAGTTAGATGATCATTTTTGTGCCACTCAACTTCTTTTCAAACCATAAACAGCCGATATTGCTCCCATTGTTGAAACATTGAAAACAAAATGACTCCCATCTATTCCACTAAAATCATTGTAAAGATGTGCCACAAACATGATTCACCTGAATTATGCAAATCTGAAGACAACAAACACATGCACAACACTTGTTCAGGTCTTTATTAGTCACAGGATCAGGTGTAGAGATGGCTGGAGATGTAACAAACAAGATGTAACCATATGCCTGGAGATGTAACAGGCAAGATGTGTAATGTGTAACCACGTGGCTGGAGATGTAACAGTCAAAGATGTAACAACATGGCTGGAGATGTAACAGTCAAGATGTAACCTTATGGATGGAGATATAACAGGCAAGATGTAACTATATGGCTGGAGAGGTAACAGGCAAGATGTAACTATATGGATGGAGATGTAACAAGCAAGATGTAACCATATGGCTGGAGATGTAACAAGCAAGATGTAACCATATGGCAGGAGATGTAACAAGCAAGATGTAACCATATGGCAGGAGATGTAACAAGCAAGATGTAACCATATGGCAGGAGATGTAACAAGCAAGATGTAACCATATGACTGGAGATGTAACAAGCAAGATGTAACCATATGGCTGGAGATGTAACAGTCAAGATGTAACCTTATGGATGGAGATATAACAGGCAAGATGTAACTATATGGCAGGAGATGTAACAAGCAAGATGTAACCATATGGCTGGAGATGTAACGAGCAAGATGTAACCATATGGCTGGAGATGTAACAGTCAAGATGTAACCTTATGGATGGAGATATAACAGGCAAGATGTAACTATATGGCAGGAGATGTAACAAGCAAGATGTAACCATATGGCAGGAGATGTAACAAGCAAGATGTAACCATATGGCTGGAGAGGTAACAAGCAAGATGTAACTATATGGCAGGAGATGTAACAAGCAAGATGTAACCATATGGATGAAGATGTAACAAGCAAGATGTAACCATATGGCCGGAGATGTAACAAGCAAGATGTAACCATATGGCAGGAGATGTAACAAGCAAGATGTAACCATATGGCAGGAGATGTAACAAGCAAGATGTAACCATATGGCAGGAGATGTAACAAGCAAGATGTAACCATATGGATGGAGATGTAACAAGCAAGATGTAACCATATGGCTGGAGATGTAACAAGCAAGATGTAACCATCTGGATGGAGATGTAACAAGCAAGATGTAACCTTATGGATGGAGATGTAACAAGCAAGATGTAACCATATGCCTGGAGATGTAACAGTTAAGATGTAACCATATGCCTGTAGATGTAACAAGCAAGATGTGACCATATGCCTGGAGATGTAACAAGCAAGATGTAACCATATGGATGGAGATGTAACAAGCAAGATGTAATCATATACCTGAAGATGTAACAAGCAAGATGTAACCATATGCCTGGAGATGTAACAAGCAAGATGTAACCATATGGATGGAGATGTAACAAGCAAGATGTAACCATATGGCTGGAGATGTAACAAGCAAGATGTAACCATATGGCTGGAGATGTAACAAGCAAGATGTAACCATATGGATGGAGATGTAACAAGCAAGATGTAACCATATGGATGGAGATGTAACAAGCAAGATGTAATCATATGCCTGGAGATGTAACAAGCAAGATGTAACCATGTGGATGGAGATGTAACAAGCAAGATGTAATCATATACCTGAAGATGTAACAAGCAAGATGTAACCATATGCCTGGAGATGTAACAAGCAAGATGTAACCATATGGATGGAGATGTAACAAGCAAGATGTAACCACATGGCTGGAGATGTAACAGTAAAGATGTAACCATATGGCTGGAAATATAACAGTCAAGGTGTAACAACATGGCTGGAGATGTAACAAGCAAGATGTAACCATATGCCTGGAGATGTAACAAGCAAGATGTAACCATATTAACAAGCAAGATGTAACCATATGCCTGGAGATGTAACAAGCAAGATGTAACCATATGGATGGAGATGTAACAAGCAAGATGTAACAACATGGCTGGAGATGTAACAGTTAAGATGTAACCGTATGGCTGGAAATATAACAGTCAAGATGTAACAACATGGCTAGAGATGTAACAGAAAAGATGTAACCATATGGCTGGAGATGTAACAGTCAAAATGTAACAATATGGCTGGAGATGTAACAGGTAAGATGTAACAACATGGCTGGAGATGTAACAGTCAAGATGTAACCATATAGCTGGAGATGTAAGAGTCAAGATGTAACAACATGGCTGGAGATGTAACAGGTAAGATGTAACAACATGGCTGGAGATGTAAGAGTCCAGATGTAACCATATGGATGGAAATGTAAGAGTCAAGATGTAACAACATGGCTGGAGATGTAACAGTCAAGATGTAACCACATGACAACCTTTTATAACAACACCATCATGTTACAAACATCTATTTGATGATCTACACAACACCATCACATTGCAAACGTCAGTTTGATGATCTACACAACACCATCACATTGCAAACGTCAGTTTGATGATCTACACAACATCCTCACATTACAAACAGCTAATTGATGATCTACACAACATCATCACATTACAAACAGCTAATTGATCAATGATGATCTACACAACATCATCACATTACAAACAGCTAATTGATGATCCACACAACATCATCACATTACAAACATCTACTTGACAATCTTATCAATCTATACAACATTATCACATTTTGATGATTTACACAACATTATCACATTACAAACAGCTATTTGATGATCTACACAACATTATCACATTACAAACAGCTATTTGATGATCTACACAACATTATCACATTACAAACAGCTATTTGATGATTTACACAACATTATCACATTACAAACAGCTATTTGATGATCTACACAACATTATCACATTACAAACAGCTATTTGATGATCTACACAACATTATCACATTACAAACAGCTATTTGATGATTTACACAACATTATCACATTACAAACAGCTACTTGATGATCTACACAACATTATCACATTACATACAGTTACTTGATGATCTACACAACATCATCACATTACAAACATCTATTTGACGATTTACACAACATCATCACATTACAAACATCTACTTAACAATCTACACAACATTATCACATTAAAAACATGTATTTGATGATCTACACAACATTATCACATTACATACAGTTACTTGACAATCTACACAACCTTATCACATTCATCATCATCAAGTACCGGGCCTAGTGGCGTAGGTGATCATGTCTCTCCACAACATTCGATCTTGGTAGCTATTTATCATTTCTGTTGTTGATCTTCTGCCAAGCCATTCTCTTAAGCTGTCTGTTATTTTTTCTCTTTGCTTCCCTCTATCTCTTCGTCCCTCAATTTTTCCAGTTGTTACAATATATTCCAGTTGTTCTCTTCTCATTACATGGCCAAAAAATGATGATTGTTTCTTCCTAATATTGGAAATCAGCTCTCTTTTTGCTTTGACCTCTCTCAGAACCTCTTCATTACTCTTCTTAGCTGTCCATGGTATTCTCAACATTCTTCTGTAAAACCACATTTCTACAGACTCCAGTGATTTTCTTGTCTGTTGTCCTATTGTCCATGATTCGCATTCATATGTTAAGACTGGCTCTACGTAACATTTAAGAACTCTTTTTCTTGTTTCTATTGTCAAAAATGGATTGCATAGTATCTTCCTCATTTTTGCGAAAGCTGCTTTTGCCTGAGCCATTCTGCATCTCACCTCTGTTGTACATCTTCCGTCTGAGGTTAACAAAGTTCCCAAATATTTAAATTCATTTACCTGTTTTAATATTGTTCCACTTGTCTTTATTTTGCACTGAGGTGATGTCTTTTTCTTTGTTGTTACCATTACCTCTGTCTTTTTTCTATTAAGGCCGAGTCCTTTATTTTTGCTTTCTTTCACTATAATGTCCAAAATTTCTTGTAACTCATTTTCACTCTTAGCGATTAATACTGTATCATCAGCATACCTTAGATTATTTATATTATGACCTCCAATTGTTATTCCAGGCATGCCCCTTATGGATCTTAAAATAATCTCACTATAAATATTAAACAAATCTGGTGACAGCACACAACCTTGTCTAACACCCTGTTTTATTTGTTGAAACATTCCCAATTGGTTTCCAGTTCTTATGGTCGCTGTTTGTTGCCAGTACATGTTCTTTATTATTCTTAGATCTTTGCTGTCTACGTTTATGCTTTCTAAAATGTTGATTATTTCTTGGTGCTTTACTTTGTCAAATGCCTTGGTGTAATCTATGAAACATAGGTATAGATCTGTTTTCACCTCTATGGCTCTTTCTACTAAAGATCTTATGATATAAATGGCATTGCTTGTTCCTTTATCTCTAACAAAACCACACTGTTCATTGCTAATTTCTGGACTGATTTTGTTTCGCACTCTTCGCATGATGATTCTTAGTAATATCTTAGTCATATGACTCATAAGGCTTATTGTGCGATGATCATCGCATTCAATCGCACCCGATTTCTTTGGTAGGGCTATGAATATTGATTTGAGCAGGTCGTCTGGTATATATCCGCTGTTGTAGATATCATTCAATATTTTTGTTATTATTTCTATTCCAAAATCACCCATGGCTTCAATCTCTTCTTTAGTTATATTTCTGGTCCAGGAGCTTTGCCTGCTTTCATGTTGCTCAAGGCGTCTTCCACTTCTTCTCTTAGTATTTCTGGTCCTTCTCCATTATCCTTAACCTTTACTTCCGTTCGTTCATCATTATAAAGATCTTTAATGTATTCTGTCCATCGTTCCCTTATGTTTTCTTGATCAATCAACAGTTCTCCTTTCTTTGATCTTAAATATCCAGTTTTTGATTGCGTTTTTCTTCCTGTTAATTCCTCAATTTGTTTGTATATAGCTTTAGCATCTCCTTTTTGTTGCAATTCGATTTCTTTGCATCTCTCTTTTAGCCATGCTTCTTTTGCTTCATTACATTTTATTACAATTTCTTTATTTAATCTCTAATACTCATCTTTATTTTCTTTATTTCTTCTTCTTGTATCCATTAGCTGCAAAATATCATCTGTCATCCATTTCTTCCTTGAATTTGTCCTCACTGGTGGTATGAACTCTTTTGATGTTTGTTGCATTGACTCTTTTAGCATTTCCCACTGTTCATCAATGCTTTGTATCTTCTCTATTGCATTGTACCGGTTCTGAATTGTGATTTTATATTTGTCTTGCAGCTTCTTGTCTGATTTTAGTAAATCTAAATTTAACTTGATGTTAACTGAGGCTCGTTTTGTTGTTTTTAATTTTACTCTAAGCTTTCCCACAACTGGTACATGATCACTATTGCAATCTGCCCCTGGTCTAGTTTTCACACACACCAGACTGTTTCTAAATCTATTGCTTATCATTATATAATCAATTTGATTACATGCGTTGTCCCCTGGGCTTTTCCATGTCCACAGACGTCTTGGATGTTGCTTAAACCAGGTGTTTCCTATCATCATGTTGTGTGTTCTTGCCCATTCAATAAGTTTCTCACCTCTTTCATTCCTCTTGCCTAAGCCATAATGACCAACTACTTCCTCAACTCTTTCCTTTCCTACTTTTGCGTTAAAATCCCCTAGAACTATGGTGTTTTCATGTGGTTTGCATTCATGAAGTGCCTCATTTAACTCGTCGTAAAATTTATCAATAGTTTCCTCTGGACTGTCTGCTGTTGGTGCATAAACTTATCACATTACAAACATCTATTTGATGATCATTAACATTATCACATTACAAACATCTATTTGATGATCTACACAACATCATCACATTACAAACATCTATTTGATGATCATTAACATTATCACATTACAAACATCTATTTGATGATCATTAACATTATCACATTACAAACATCTATTTGATGATCTACACAACATCATCACATTACAAACATCTATTTGATGATCTACACAACATTATCACATTACAAACATCTATTTGAAGATCTACACAACATTATCACATTACAAACATCTATTTGATGATCTACACAACATTATCACATTACAAACATCTATTTGATGATCTACACAACATCATCACATTACAAACATCTACTTGACAATCTATACAACATCATCACATTACAAACATCTATTTGATGATTTACACAACATTATCACATAACAAACATCTATTTGATGATCTACACAACATTATCACATTGCAAACATCTATTTGATGAATTATACAACATTATCACATTAACAGCTACTTGATGATCTACACAACATTATCACATTACAAACATCTATTTGATGATTTATACAACATTATCACATTACAAACATCTATTTGATGATCTACACAACATTATCACATTATAAACATCTATTTGATGATTTACACAACATTATCACATTAAAAACATCTATTTGATGATCTACACAACATTATCACATTACAAACATCTATTTGATGATCTACACAACATCATCACATTACAAACATCTATTTGATGATCATTAACATTATCACATTACAAACATCTATTTGATGATCTACACAACATCATCACATTACAAACATTTATTTGATGATCATTAACATTATCACATTACAAACATCTATTTGATGATCATTAACATTATCACATTACAAACATCTATTTGATGATCTACACAACATCATCACATTACAAACATCTATTTGATGATCATTAACATTATCACATTACAAACATCTATTTGATGATTTACACAACATCATCACATTACAAACATCTACTTGACAATCTATACAACATTACAAACATCTATTTGATGATTTACACAACATTATCACATTACAAACATCTATTTGATGATCTACACAACATTATCATATTACAAACAGCTATTTGATGATTTACACAACATTATCACATTACAGCTACTTGATGATCTACACAACATCATCACATTACAAACATCTATTTGATGATTTATACAACATTATCACATTATAGCTACTTGATGATCTACACAACATTATCACATTACAAACATCTATTTGATGATCTACACAACATTATCACATTACAAACATCTATTTGATGATCTACACAACATTATCACATTACAAACATCTATTTGATGATCTACACAACATTATCACATTACAAACATCTATTTGATGATCTACACAACATTATCACATTACAAACATCTATTTGATGATCTACACAACATCATCACATTACAAACATCTACTTGACAATCTATACAACATCATCACATTAAAAACATCTATTTGATGATTTACACAACATTATCACATTACAAACATCTATTTGATGATCTACACAACATTATCACATTGCAAACATCTATTTGATGATTTATACAACATTATCACATTACAGCTACTTGATAATCTACACAACATCATCACATTACAAACATCTATATGATGATTTACACAACATTATCACATTACAGCTACTTGATGATCTACACAACATTATCACATTTCAAACATCTATTTGATGATTTATACAACATTATCACATTACAAACATCTATTTGATGATCTACACAACATTATCACATTATAAACATCTATTTGATGACTTACACAACATTATCACATTAAAAACATCTATTTGATGATCTACACAACATTATCACATTACAAACATCTATTTGATGATTTATACAACATTATCACATTATAAACATCTATTTGATGATCTACACAACATTATCACATTATAAACATCTATTTGATGATTTACACAACATTATCACATTATAAACTTCTATTTGATGATCTACACAACATTATCACATTACAAACATCTATTTCATGATTTATACAACATTATCACATTACAGCTACTTGATGATCTACACAACATTATCACAATACAAACATCTATTTGATGACACAACATTATCACATTACAAACATCTATTTGATGATCTACACAACATTATCACATTACAAACATCTATTTGATGATCTACACAACATCATCACATTACAGCTACTTGATGATCTACACAACATCATCACATTACAAACATCTATTTGATGATCTATACAACATTATCACATTACAAACATCTATTTGATGATCTACACAACATCATCAATTACAAACATCTATATGATGATCTACACAACATCATCACATTATAAACATCTATTTGATGATGTACATAACATCATCACATTACAGCTACTTGATGATCTACACAACATCATCACATTACAAACAACTACTAGATGATCTACACAACATCATCACATTACAAACATCTATTTGACAATCTACACAACATCATCACATTACAAACAACTACTTGATGATCCACACAACATCATCACATTACAAACAACTACTTGATGATCTACACAACATCATCACATTACAAACAGCTACTTGGTGATCTACACAACATCATCACATTTCAAACAACTACTTGATGATCTACACAACATGATCACATTACAAACAGGTACTTGACAATCTACACAACATTATCACATTACAAACAACTACTTGATGATCTACACAACATTATCACATTTCAAACAACTACTTGATGATCTACACAACATTATCACATTACAAACAGCTACTTGACGATCTACGCAACATCATCACATTTGAAACAATTACTTGATGATCTACACAACATTATCACATTACAAACAGCTACTTGACAATCTACACAACATTATCACATTACAAACAGCTACTTGACAATCTACACAACATTATCACATTACAAACAGCTACTTGCCGATCTACACAACATCATCACATTTCAAACAATTACTTGATGATCTACACAACTTTATCACATTACAAACTACTTGATGTCCTGACATCACTCAACGAACATCTCAAATATGTTGTCAAGTCTCCCAAGTTTGAGTACTCTTGTAGCTGATAACATGAGGGAGCAAACTGATAAATGCCCAGCTCAGCTGTTGGGGCAAGTTCAAAGTTCAGCTGTTGGGGCAAGTTCAAAGTTCAGCTGTTGGGGCAAGTTCAAAGTTCAGCTGTTGGGCAAGTTCAAAGTTCAGCTGTTGGGGCAAGTTCAAAGTTCAGCTGTTGGGGCAAGTTCAAAGTTCAGCTGTTGGGGCAAGTTCAAAGTTCAGCTGTTGAGGCAAGTTCAAAGTTCAGCTGTTGGGGCAAGTTCAAAGCTCAGCTGTTGGGGCAAGTTCAAAGTTCAGCTGTTGGGGCAAGTTCAAAGTTCAGCTGTTGGGGCAAGTTCAAAGTTCAGCGGTTGAGGCAAATGTTAAAAGTTCAGCTGTTGGGGCAATTTGGAGATATCTGTTTATGTGGACTAGAACAAGATGAATGTCTGCAGCCCACGTTGTCATCAGCTGGTCGTTAATGTCAAAGATTGAACAGAACAAGATGAATGTCTGCAGCCCACGTTGTCATCAGCTGGTCGTTAATGTCAAATATTGAACAAGCAATGAAGCCAAGCAGCTTCATAATGACTGGGGCACCATTGAGGATTTAGCATCTGAGGTAAAAGGCTGATTCATTCATCTTGTTTGGTGAGTTCTGTTGAGTCGGCTGAAGTTAACTACACACCATTGTTACAGCAGCACTACTTACCATTGTTACAATAGCACTACACACCATTGTTACAGCAGCACTACTTACCATTGTTACAATAGCACTACACACCATTGTTACAGCAGCACTACTTACCATTGTTACAATAGCACTACACACCATTGTTATAGTAGCACTACTTACCATTGTTACAATAGCACTACACACCATTGTTACAGCAGCACTACTTACCATTGTTACATCAGCCTCTCTGACCATTGTTACATTAGCCCCACTGACCATTGTTACATCAGCCTCTCTGACCATTGTTACATTAGCCCCACTGACCATTGTTACATCAGCCTCTCTGACCATTGTTACATTAGCCCCACTGACTATTGTTACATCAGCCTCTCTGACCATTGTTACATTAGCCCCACTGACCATTGTTACATCAGCCTCTCTGACCATTGTTACATCAGCCTCTCTGACCATTGTTACATCTCTGACCATTGTTATATTAGCCCCACTGACCATTGTTACATTAGCCCCACTGACCATTGTTACATCAGCCTCTCTGACCATTGTTACATTAGCCCCACTGACCATTGTTACATTAGCCCCACTGACCATTGTTACATTAGCCCCACTGACCATTGTTACATTAGCCTCTCTGACCATTGTTACATTAGCCCCACTGACCATTGTTACATTAGCCTCTCTGACCATTGTTACATTAGCCCCACTGACCATTGTTACATTAGCCTCTATGACCATTGTTACATTAGCCCCACTGACCATTGTTACATTAGTCTCTCTGACCATTGTTACATTAGCCTCTCTGACCATTGTTACATTAGCCTCTCTGACCATTGTTACACTAGCCCCACTGACCATTGTTACATTAGCCCCACTGGCCATTGTTACATTAGCCTTTCTGACCATTGTTACATTAGCCCCACTGACCATTGTTACATTAGCCTCTCTGACCATTGTTACATTAGCCCCACTGACCATTGTTACATTAGCCTCTCTGACCATTGTTACATTAGCCTCTCTGACCATTGTTACATTAGCCCCACTGACCATTGTTACATTAGCCTCTCTGACCATTATTACATTAGCCCCACTGACCATTGTTACATTAGCCCCACTGACCATTGTTACATTAGCCCCACTGACCATTGTTACATTAGCCTCTCTGACCATTGTTACATTAGCCCCACTGACCATTGTTAAATCAGCCTCTCGGACCATTGTTACATTAGCCCCACTGATCATTATTACATCAGCCTCTCTGACCATTGTTACATTAGCCCCACTGACCATTGTTACATCAGCCTCTCTTACCATTGTTACATTAGCCCCACTGACCATTGTTACATTAGCCCCACTGACCATTGTTACATCAGCTCCTCTGACCATTGTTACATTAGCCCCACTGACCATTGTTACATCAGCCTCTCTGACCATTGTTACATTAGCCCCACTGACCATTGTTACATCAGCTCCTCTGACCATTGTTACATTAGCCCCACTGACCATTGTTACATCAGCCTCTCTGACCATTGTTACATTAGCCTCTCTGACCATTGTTACATCAGCCTCTCTGACCATTGTTACATTAGCCCCACTGACCATTGTTACATCAGCCTCTCTGACCATTGTTACATTAGCCCCACTGACCATTGTTACATTAGCCCCACTGACCATTGTTACATCAGCTCCTCTGACCATTGTTACATTAGCCCCACTGACCATTGTTACATCAGCCTCTCTGACCATTGTTACATTAGCCTCTCTGACCATTGTTACATCAGCTCCTCTGACCATTGTTACATTAGCCCCACTGACCATTGTTACATCAGCTCCTCTGACCATTGTTACATTAGCCCCACTGACCACTGTTACATTAGCCCCACTGACCATTGTTACATTAGCCCCACTGACCATTGTTACATCAGCTCCTCTGACCATTGTTACATTAGCCCCACTGACCATTGTTACATTAGCCCCACTGACCATTGTTACATTAGCCCCACTGACCATTGTTACATCAGCTCCTCTGACCATTGTTACATTAGCTCCATAACTTGTTAACATAACAAGTATAGTTCACCAAATACAAAACATAACAAGTTTAGTTCACCAAATACAAAACTTAACAAGTTTAGTTCACCAAATACAAAACTTAACAAGTTTAGTTCACCAAATACAAAACATAACAAGCTTAGTTCACCAAATACAAAACATAACAAGCTTAGTTCACCAAATACAAAACATAACAAGCTTAGTTCACCAAATACAAAACATAACAAGCTTAGTTCACCAAATACAAAACATAACAAGTTTAGTTCACCAAATACAAAACATAACAAGCTTAGTTCACCAAATACAAAACATAACAAGTTTAGTTCACCAAATACAAAACTTAACATGTTTAGTTCACCAAATACAAAACATAACAAGCTTAGTTCACCAAATACAAAACATAACAAGCTTAGTTCACCAAATACAAAACATAACAAGTTTAGTTCACCAAATACAAAACATAACAAGTTTAGTTCACCAAATACAAAACATAACAAGCTTAGTTCACCAAATACAAAACATAACAAGCTTAGTTCACCAAATACAAAACATAACAAGTTTAGTTCACCAAATACAAAACATAACAAGCTTAGTTCACCAAATACAAAACATAACAAGCTTAGTTCACCAAATACAAAACATAACAAGCTTAGTTCACCAAATACAAAACATAACAAGCTTAGTTCACCAAATACAAAACATAACAAGTTTAGTTCACCAAATACAAAACATAACAAGTTTAGTTCACCAAATACAAAACATAACAAGTTTAGTTCACCAAATACAAAACATAACAAGCTTAGTTCACCAAATACAAAACATAACAAGTTTAGTTCACCAAATACAAAACATAACAAGTTTAGTTCACCAAATACAAAACATAACAAGTTTAGTTCACCAAATACAAAACATAACAAGCTTAGTTCACCAAATACAAAACTTAACAAGTTTAGTTCACCAAATACAAAACATAACAAGTTTAGTTCACCAAATACAAAACATAACAAGCTTAGTTCACCAAATACAAAACTTAACAAGTTTAGTTCAGCAGTTCTATGAGTGATCTTTTAAAGCATATAACAAAAAGATTGGCAAATGTGAGCTTCCAGTGATGCTAACATAACAGTTGTGAAACTTGGAGATATAACTTCTAATCACTTTCAATGTTGAACAGATCTACATGTATTTTATCTTCTAGGAAAGACACAAAAGGGGCACAATTATTAGTGACAAACAACTGTGCTCTTATCTAGGCTCTCTACAAAGAACTAAATGCTAGTTACTATATGTTAGGCTCTCTACAAAGAACTAAATGCTAGTTACTATATGTTAGGCTCTCTACAAAGAACTAAATGCTAGCTACTATATGTTAGGCTCTCTACAAAGAACTAAATGCTAGCTGCTATATTTTAGGCTCTCTACAAAGAACTAAATGCTAGCTGCTATATTTTAGGCTCTCTACAAAGAACTAAATGCTAGCTGCTATATTTTAGGCTCTCTACAAAGAACTAAATGCTAGCTACTATATGTTAGGCTCTCTACAAAGAACTAAATGCTAGCTACTATATTTTAGGCTCTCTACAAAGAACTAAATGCTAGCTACTATATGTTAGGCTCTCTACAAAGAACTAAATGCTAGCTACTATATTTTAGGCTCCCTACAAAGAACTAAATGCTAGCTACTATATGTTAGGCTCTCTACAAAGAACTAAATGCTAGCTACTATATTTTAGGCTCCCTACAAAGAACTAAATGCTAGCTACTATATTTTAGGCTCCCTACAAAGAACTAAATGCTAGCTGCTATATTTTAGGCTCCCTACAAAGAACTAAATGCTAGCTGCTATATTTTAGGCTCTCTACAAAGAACTAAATGCTAGCTACTATATGTTAGGCTCTCTACAAAGAACTAAATGCTAGCTACTATATGTTAGGCTCTCTACAAAGAACTAAATGCTAGCTACTATATTTTAGGCTCTCTACAAAGAACTAAATGCTAGCTACTATATTTTAGGCTCTCTACAAAGAACTAAATGCTAGCTACTATATGTTAGGCTCTCTACAAAGAACTAAATGCTAGCTACTATATTTTAGGCTCTCTACAAAGAACTAAATGCTAGCTACTATATTTTAGGCTCTCTACAAAGAACTAAATGCTAGCTACTATATTTTAGGCTCTCTACAAAGAACTAAATGCTAGCTACTATATTTTAGGCTCCCTACAAAGAACTAAATGCTAGCTACTATATTTTAAGCTCTTATCTGGAGATCTATCTTATAGAAAATGTTGAGAGATGAGACCATCCACACAACAACAAGATAGTTACCCTAGAACTGGTGATCTCATCAAGTCTGTTCTGAATGGTCTGCTTGTTCTTGGGTCGTATCAGACAATATATACAAGCCAGTTGTGGGCAGCAGCGGAGCAGCTTCTCAATGAGCACCTTACCAATGAAACCAGTGGCTCCCGTGATGAGGATGCCCTTGCCAGTGTAGAACAAGGGTACAGAGAGTTCTCCTGCAGCTGGAGCAGTCCAGTGTTCAGGAAAGATATGATCTTGTTGTAAGTGCTTCAATGTTGGAGCTACCATGTTGGAGCCGACCTTCAGCTCAGTCAACTTTTCTAAAGGCCGTGTTATATTCTGTAATGTTTCCAAACATTTAGATAGTCCCTGGCGACACGTCGCTGTAACACACGTGTCTTGTTCTTGTGAAATGTGTGAGCTGGTCCTCAGCTCTGATTCTTCAACTCCAGACATCATCCCCTGTTGATGCCCTGCCTCGTCACACTCATCTGCTCTGATGTGATCAGAACTCACATCCAATTGCTCACTTCCACTTGACATTGGCAAGTCTATTTACTGTGGTGAAGTTCCTGTGGATGCCAGAATCAATTATCAGAACACACAATGGCACCAGACAACAGAAATAATATTTGTGGAGATAGGTCATTGTTACAAAGGTCAAAGTTCAAGGATCCTTTAAAATCTTACTGATATTGCATCAACATTTCTAGGTAGTTATTAACATGGCTTCAATGTTTCTGGGAAGTTATTAACATGGCTTCAATGTTTCTGGGAAGTTATTAACATGGCTTCAATATTTCTGGGTAGTTATTAACATGGCTTCAATGTTTCTGGGAAGTTATTAACATGGCTTCAATATTTCTGGGTAGTTATTAACATGGCTTCAATGTTTCTGGGAAGTTATTAACATGGCTTCAATATTTCTGGGTAGTTATTAACATGGCTTCAATGTTTCTGGGTAGTTATTAACATGGCTTCAATATTTCTGGGTAGTTATTAACATGGCTTCAATGTTTCTGGGTAGTTATTAACATGGCTTCAATATTACTGGGTAATTATTAACATGGCACCAACATTTATGGGAAGTTATTAACATGGCATCAACATTTCTGGGTAGTTATTAACATGGCACCAACATTTCTGGGAAGTTATTAACATGGCATCAACATTTCTGGGTAGTTATTAACATGGCTTCAATATTTCTGGGTAGTTATTAACATGGCACCAACATTTCTGGGAAGTTATTAACATGGCATCAACATTTCTGGGTAGTTATTAACATGGCATCAACATTTCTGGGTAGTTATTAACATGGCTTCAATATTACTGGGTAGTTATTAACATGGCACCAACATTTATGGGTAGTTATTAACATGGCACGAACATTTCTGGATAGTTATTAACATGGCATCAACATTTATGGGTAGTTATTAACATGGCACCAACATTTCTGGGTAGTTATTAACATGGCACAAACATTTCTGGGTTGTTATTAACAGGGCACCAACATTTCTGGGAAGTTATTAACATGGCTTCAATGTTTCTGGGAAGTTATTAACATGGCTTCAATATTTCTGGGTAGTTATTAACATGGCTTCAATGTTTCTGGGTAGTTAATAACATGGCTTCAATGTTTCTGGGTAGTTATTAACATGGCTTCAATGTTTCTGGGAAGTTATTAACATGGCTTCAATATTACTGGGTAATTATTAACATGGCACCAACATTTATGGGAAGTTATTAACATGGCATCAACATTTCTGGGTAGTTATTAACATGGCACCAACATTTCTGGGAAGTTATTAACATGGCATCAACATTTCTGGGTAGTTATTAACATGGCTTCAATATTTCTGGGTAGTTATTAACATGGCACCAACATTTCTGGAAGTTATTAACATGGCATCAACATTTCTGGGTAGTTATTAACATGGCATCAACATTTCTGGGTAGTTATTAACATGGCTTCAATATTACTGGGTAGTTATTAACATGGCACCAACATTTATGGGTAGTTATTAACATGGCACGAACATTTCTGGATAGTTATTAACATGGCATCAACATTTATGGGTAGTTATTAACATGGCACCAACATTTCTGGGTAGTTATTAACATGGCACAAACATTTCTGGGTTGTTATTAACAGGGCACCAACATTTCTGGGAAGTTATTAACATGGCTTCAATGTTTCTGGGAAGTTATTAACATGGCTTCAATATTTCTGGGTAGTTATTAACATGGCTTCAATGTTTCTGGGTAGTTAATAACATGGCTTCAATGTTTCTGGGTAGTTATTAACATGGCTTCAATGTTTCTGGGAAGTTATTAACATGGCTTCAATATTACTGGGTAATTATTAACATGGCACCAACATTTATGGGAAGTTATTAACATGGCATCAACATTTCTGGGTAGTTATTAACATGGCATCAACATTTCTGGGTAGTTATTAACATGGCTTCAATATTACTGGGTAGTTATTAACATGGCATCAACATTTCTGGGTAGTTATTAACATGGCTTCAATATTACTGGGTAGTTATTAACATGGCATCAACATTTCTGGGTAGTTATTAACATGGCACCAACATTTCTGGGTAGTTATTAACATGGCATCACCTGATGGATACAAATGAGACTCTCATCATCTGGACACATTTAGACAGAAACTTTCTTTCTTTATGACGTTCACCTGATGGCTACAAATGAGACTCTCATCATCTGAACACATTTAAACAAAGAAAATTTCTTTCTTTATGACATTCACCTGATGGATACAAATGAGACTCTCATCATCTGAACACATTTAGAAAAAGAAACTTTCTTCATGACGTTCACCTGATGGCTACAAATGAGACTCTCATCAACTGCACTGGGTGTAGGATACATTGTGTTGAGGTTAGCAGTAGAAATGTGAACACATCCAAATTCAGCACACTATTTTTTAATACCAGATTGTTTTCAATCCCTAATTGCTTGGCTAGACTAGACTGGTTAGCTAGTTACTAGAGCTACTTGCTTGGCTAGACTAGACTGGTTAGCTAGTTACTAGAGTTACTTGCTTCGCTAGACTAGACTGGTTAGCTAGTTACTAGAGCTACTTGCTTGGCTAGACTAGACTGTTAGTAAGTTACTAGAGCTACTTGCTTGGCTAGACTAGACTGGTTAGTAAGTTACTAGAGTTACTTGCTTGGCTAGACTAGACTGGTTATTAAGTTACTAGAGTTACTTGCTTGGCTAGACTAGACTGGTTAGTAAGTTACTAGAGCTACTTGCTTGGCTAGACTAGACTGGTTGGTAAGTTACTAGAGTTACTTGCTTGGCTAGACTAGACTGGTTAGTAAGTTACTAGAGTTACTTGCTTGGCTAGACTAGACTGGTTAGTAAGTTACTAGAGTTACTTGCTTGGCTAGACTAGACTGGTTAGTAAGTTACTAGAGCTACTTGCTTGGCTAGACTAGACTGGTTATTAAGTTACTAGAGTTACTTGCTTGGCTAGACTAGACTGGTTAGCTAGTTACTAGAGCTACTTGCTTGGCTAGACTAGACTGGTTGGTAAGTTACTAGAGTTACTTGCTTGGCTAGACTAGACTGGTTAGTAAGTTACTAGAGTTACTTGCTTGGCTAGACTAGACTGGTTAGTAAGTTACTAGAGTTACTTGCTTGGCTAGACTAGACTGGTTAGTAAGTTACTAGAGTTACTTGCTTGGCTAGACTAGACTGGTTGGTAAGTTACTAGAGTTACTTGCTTGGCTAGACTAGACTGGTTAGTAAGTTACTAGAGTTACTTGCTTGGCTAGACTAGACTGGTTAGTAAGTTACTAGAGTTACTTGCTTGGCTAGACTAGACTGGTTAGTAAGTTACTAGAGTTACTTGCTTGGCTAGACTAGACTGGTTAGTAAGTTACTAGAGTTACTTGCTTGGCTAGACTAGACTGGTTAGTAAGTTACTAGAGTTACTTGCTTGGCTAGACTAGACTGGTTAGTAAGTTACTAGAGTTACTTGCTTGGCTAGACTAGACTGGTTAGTAAGTTACTAGAGTTACTTGCTTGGCTAGACTAGACTGGTTAGTAAGTTACTAGAGTTACTTGCTTGGCTAGACTAGACTGGTTAGTAAGCAGCAAAAAGGATGAGTAGGGTCTAGATGATTTCTGATTCACTGATCCTGGTATAAGTCATCACCTATGAGTCACTTACAACTTCCAGCTTTATTGCTGCCAGGCGCCCTGCCTCTCGAATGAGGAATGACAGATAGGTCAATTACTTATGTCAATTTGTGACAAGACATTTTTGTAACAAACAGCCAAATGTAAAAGGGGAAGAATGGAGAGAATAGAGCAGTAAAAACAGACGAGAGAAAAAGGTCAAGGAGAAAAAAGAAAAAAGACATTAAAATGAAGTCACGATAAAAATAAAGAGGATGGGTCGAAATGCACGGGAAAAACGTGAAGGTCATGGCCAGGAGTGAGTGGGCAGACAGACGCGTAGGTGTAGAAGGAGAGGAAGGAGATAATAGAGGAGTAAACAGACGAGAGAACAAGGTCAAGGAGAAAAAAGGAAAAAGACATTAAGACAAAGTCAGGAGAGAAATAAGACTATGGGTCGAAATTCACATGCAAAACGTGGAAGGCCATGTCCAGAAGTGAGTGGGCAGACAGACGTGTAAGAAGTCAATTTTGATTGGCTGACAAGATCCAAATTTAAGAGGTAAACACAAAAGATTGACAAGCACTTGGAGAAATGTAGTCGGCAGGGCACACACGCTCGTTAGGAGCCGGGCGACCATGTTGATCGGCTCATAGAGAGGCTCACCTTAGCCTAGTAGAATTAGATTAGAATGTGAGTTAGAATAATAGTGAGGTCTTTTTGGATACTGAAGACTGGATGAGACTGAGTTGGCAGGGAGTGACGATCTAGAGTCATAACACCAAACAAGAGTAATAGAATTTTAGTCGGCAAGAACACGCGATAATTAGAAGATGCAGAGTCTAGAGAAGAACACTTAAGCGGACAGATTAGTGAGGAGCACTATTAAGAGATAGTAGCAGTGGCCAAGAGACAGCAGGACCGGTAGAAGTTAGATAATATAGGTGGGCCATCAATGGGGACGGTAAACATATAGTGTAGATGAGAGTATGAATGCGGTCAGAGCCCAGAGACAAGTGTTAGGGTGAGAGACTGAAGAAATTGTAGAGTGCGCTCTAAGTGTGTAACTTGCCATATCCAGTGTGTACGAGAGTCCGGTCAACAGAATTAAAAGTTGGAACAAACTCTTATAACCAAGGTGTTATCAATCAATCAATCTGTTACACAGTTATATTTATCTAACCTAGCGTCAACCCTCGGGGACGAATCATAACAACAGTAAAGTTGTTGCGGAACCACAACGTGAAACGGTCATCTTAACAACAAACCCAAAGTACTACAGTGACCCGGCAAGGTCAGGGCTGAGATGATAGCCAGAGGGCACGAAGGCGTGTAGGCCCAATTGTAAACACGAGCAGCGCATTCCAGCGGAGGTCAATCACCCCGAGAACTGACAAGTGTGACAAGTATCGCACGGATGACAAGTATCGCCACATAACGCAATAACAATAACAAGAAACAAATAAATAACGTCCGGGTACACAAATACACAGCTCTAATAAAACAAATGGTCTTGTGTGGCTAATAAAATCTGGACAAAATCAAACTCATCTACATATTCCAACTTTAGAAACAAACTCTGAGAGCATAGGCAATGACAAGAAGAGCTTCACTGTCTGTCAGGGGCAGTTACTGGGTTAGATAAGATGTTTTATAATGATAAATCATGCAATAACAGGTGTGTGTATGTGGCTAATCAGTAGGCTACTGAAGCCATCAGCAAGCACACTCTTGGAAATCTTCTACCTGGGGTTAGTCACCTCTATGGATGTGTCCCACTAACAAAACAATAATGGCCACCTTCTAAGAGGAGCTACTGTGTCCCACTAACAAAGCAATAATGGCCACCTTCTCTTCTAAGAGGGGCTACTGTGTCCCACTAACAAAGCAATAATGGCCACCTTCTAAGAGGGGCTACTGTGTCCCACTAACAAAGCAATAATGGCCACCTTCTAAGAGGGGCTACTGTCTCCCACTAACAAAGCAATAATGGCCACCTTCTAAGAGGGGCTACTGTGTCCCACTAACAAAGCAATAATGGCCACCTTCTAAGAGGGGCTACTGTGTCCCACTAACAAAGTAATAATGGCCACCTTCTAAGAGGGGCTACTGTGTCCCACTAACAAAGTAATAATGGCCACCTTCTAAGAGGGGCTACTGTGTCCCACTAACAAAACAATAATGGCCACCTTCTAAGAGGGGCTACTGTGTCCCACTAACAAAGTAATAATGGCCACCTTCTAAGAGGGGCTACTGTGTCCCACTAACAAAACAATAATGGCCACCTTCTAAGAGGGGCTACTGTGTCCCACTAACAAAGTAATAATGGCCACCTTCTAAGAGGGGCTACTGTGTCCCACTAACAAAGTAATAATGGCCACCTTCTAAGAGGGGCTACTGTGTCCCACTAACAAAGCAATAATGGCCACCTTCTAAGAGGGGCTACTGTGTCCCACTAACAAAGTAATAATGGCCACCTTCTAAGAGGGGCTACTGTGTCCCACTAACAAAGCAATAATGGCCACCTTCTAAGAGGGGCTACTGTGTCCCACTAACAAAGTAATAATGGCCACCTTCTAAGAGGGGCTACTGTGTCCCACTAACAAAGCAATAATGGCCACTTTCTAAGAGGGGCTACTGTCTCCCACTAACAAAGCAATAATGGCCACCTTCTAAGAGGGGCTACTGTGTCCCACTAACAAAGCAATAATGGCCACCTTCTAAGAGGGGCTACTGTGTCCCACTAACAAAGCAATAATGGCCACCTTCTAAGAGGGGCTACTGTGTCCCACTAACAAAGCAATAATAGCTACCTTCTAAGAGGGGCTACTGTGTCCCACTAACAAAGTAATAATGGCCACCTTCTAAGAGGGGCTACTGTGTCCCACTAACAAAACAATAATGGCCACCTTCTAAGAGGGGCTACTGTGTCCCACTAACAAAGCAATAATGGCCACCTTCTAAGAGGGGCTACTGTGTCCCACTAACAAAGCAATAATAGCCACCTTCTAAGAGGGGCTACTGTGTCCCACTAACAAAACAATAATGGCCACCTTCTAAGAGGGGCTACTGTGTCCCACTAACAAAGCAATAATAGCCACCTTCTAAGAGGGGCTACTGTGTCCCACTAACAAAACAATAATGGCCACCTTCTAAGAGGAGCTACTGTGTCCCACTAACAAAGCAATAATGGCCACCTTCTAAGAGGGGCTACTGTGTCCCACTAACAAAGCAATAATAGCCACCTTCTAAGAGGGGCTACTGTGTCCCACTAACAAAGCAATAATAGCCACCATCTAAGAGGAGCTACTGTGTCCCACTAACAAAGCAATAATGGCCACCTTCTAAGAGGGGCTACTGTGTCCCACTAACAAAGCAATAATAGCCATCTTCTAAGAGGGGCTACTGTGTCCCACTAACAAAGCAATAATGGCCACCTTCTAAGAGGGGCTACTGTGTCCCACTAACAAAGCAATAATAGCCACCTTCTAAGAGAAGCTACTGTATCCCACTAACAAAACAATAATAGCCACCTTCTAAGAGAAGCTACTGTGTCCCACTAACAAAGCAATAATGGCCACCTTCTAAGAGAAGCTACTGTATCCCACTAACAAAACAATAATAGCCACCTTCTAAGAGAAGCTACTGTGTCCCACTAACAAAGCACAATCTGAAGTGACACAAAAGACACAATTATCTATATGAACAAACTCACCACTGGTTATATCTACCAAAAGATCATCACACACAAAAGACACAATTATCTATATGAACAAACTCACCACTGAATATCTACCAAAAGATCATCACACACAAAAGACACAATTATCTATATGATCAAACTCACCACTGGATATAAATATACCAAAAGATCATCACACACAAAAGACACAATTATCTATATGAACAAACTCACCAATGGATATATATACCAAAAGATCATCACACACAAAAGACACAATTATCTATATGAACAAACTCACCACTGGTTATATCTACCAAAAATTCATCACACACAAAAGAGACAATTATCTATATGAACAAACTCACCACTGGTTATATCTACCAAAAGATCATCACACACAATTATCTATATGAACAAACTCACCACTGGTTATATCTACCAAAAGATCATCACACACAATTATCTATATGAACAAACTCACCACTGGTTATATCTACCAAAAGATCATCACACACAATTATCTATATGAACAAACTCACCACTGGTTATATCTACCAAAAGATCATCACACACAAAAGACACAATTATCTATATGAACAAACTCACCACTGGTTATATCTACCTAAAGATCATCACACACAATTATTTATATGAACAAACTCACCACTGGATATCTACCAAAAGATCATCACACACAATTATTTATATGAACAAACTCACCACTGGATATCTACCAAAAGATCATCACACACAAACTAAAACTAAAACAACCCCTTAGATCAGCTGTACCCAATCTGCTGTTCTGTTTATCTGCGTGACATGACCTATATTAGCAGTGATTAGGGCCCAATCAAATGAGAACACCAATTAAATATGTCTAAAGTTCAACTGATAGAAGGCTGGAGCTGTAGTCAGACCTTCACACATGTGGATGGGGTCATCTAAATTGTGACAGAGCAAACCAGATTTGGCCTGGCCCAAGAAATGCACCCTTGATAACAGTCGAAACAGACTCTTGCTAGTCTTCCCCTTCACCACATTCACATATAACTCCATATTTCATGTCAGACATGTTGCAACAGTCCAAGAATCTCATATTCACATATAAACTCCATATTTCATGTCAGACATGTTGCAACAGTCCAAGAATCTCACATTCACATATAAACTCCATATTTCATGTCAGACATGTTGCAACAGTCCAAGAATCTCACATTCACATATAACTCCATATTTCATGTCAGACATGTTGCAACAGTCCAAGAATCTCTCATTCACATATAAACTCCATATTTCATGTCAGACATATTGCAACAGTCCAAGAATCTCTCATTCACATATAAACTCCATATTTCATGTCAGACATATTGCAACAGTCCAAGAATCTCACATTCACATATAAACTCCATATTTCATGTCAGACATGTTGCAACAGTCCAAGAATCTCACATTCACATATAAACTCCATATTTCATGTCAGACATATTGCAACAGTCCAAGAATCTCACATTCACATATAAACTCCATATTTCATGTCAGACATGTTGCAACAGTCCAAGAATCTCACATTCACATATAAACTCCATATTTCATGTCAGACATGTTGCAACAGTCCAAGAATCTCACATTCACATATAAACTCCATATTTCATGTCAGACATGTTGCAACAGTCCAAGAATCTCACATTCACATATAAACTCCATATTTCATGTCAGACATGTTGCAACAGTCCAAGAATCTCTCATTCACATATAAACTCCATATTTCATGTCAGACATGTTGCAACAGTCCAAGAATCTCACATTCACATATAAACTCCATATTTCATGTCAGACATGTTGCAACAGTCCAAGAATCTCACATTCACATATAAACTCCATATTTCATGTCAGACATGTTGCAACAGTCCAAGAATCTCTCATTCACATATAAACTCCATATTTCATGTCAGACATGTTGCAACAGTCCAAGAATCTCACATTCACATATAAACTCCATATTTCATGTCAGACATGTTGCAACAGTCCAAGAATCTCATATTCACATATAAACTCCATATTTCATGTCAGACATGTTGCAACAGTCCAAGAATCTCACATTCACATATAACTCCATATTTCATGTCAGACATGTTGCAACAGTCCAAGAACCTCACATTCACATATAAACTCCATATTTCATGTCAGACATGTTGCAACAGTCCAAGAATCTCATATTCACATATAAACTCCATATTTCATGTCAGACATGTTGCAACAGTCCAAGAATCTCTCTGAATAACTGCCTATCATTTGTTCATTGTAATTTAAAATGAACTGAACCATAGTAACACAATCAGCCTGAACCGTGTAATATTACCAAAACCAGGTTATCCAATCCCATATATTTAATGAGATGGATTATAACAAATGTTAATATTGCTAAGGGTGACATATGTGCATGATACGTGGTCTTTTACTTTACGTGGTCTACTTCAGAAGCTGCAGATAGTTTTAGGTATGTTTCTATTCTCCAAGACAAGAAGCTGCCTTTATTTTATGAGTTACATGAACTTCCTGGCGAGAGGGCTTTAGTTCAATAACAAACAGGTATTGAATGAGTTAGCATTAGGACAAGCACAACAAACAGGTATTGAATGAGTTAGCATTAGAACAAACACAACAAACAGGTATTGAATGAGTTAGCATTAGGACAAACACAACAAAGAACACAGGTATTGAATGAGTTAGCATTAGAACAAACACAACAAAGAACATAGGTGTTGAATGAGTTAGCATTAGAACAAACACAACAAACAGGTATTGAATGAGTTAGCATTAGAGCAAACACAACAAACAGGTATTGAATGAGTTCGCATTAGGACTAACACAACAAAGAACACAGGTATTGAATGAGTTAGCATTAGAACAGGCACAACAAACAGGTATTGAATGAGTTCGCATTAGGACTAACACAACAAAGAACACAGGTATTGAATGAGTTCGCATTAGGACAAACACAACAAAGAACACAGGTATTGAATGAGTTCACATTAGGACAAACACAACAAAGAACACAGGTATTGAATGAGTTCGCATTAGGACAAACACAACAAAGAACACAGGTATTGAATGAGTTAGCATTAGGACTAACACAACAAAGAACAGATGCTGAAGAGGGATTCAGTTAGAAAACAAGCATGTATTGACTTATCATTAGGTCAGAAACAACTGATACTGAATGCACATACACTACAGCACACATTGAATCTATCACACTCAGGCTGAGTGAATCTTCAATCTGTGAAGAAAATATAAACAACATTTTACAATTTAATGCTGGCACATAGCCTAAACACCAGGCACATAACCCACCTACCTGGCACATAACCCACCCACCTGGCACATAACCAACCCACCCACCAGGTACATAACCCACCCACCTGGCACATAACCCACCCACCTGGCACATAACCCACCCACCTGGCACACAACCCACCCACCAGGCGCATAACCAACCCATCAGGCACATAACCAACCCACCAGGCACATAACCAACCCACCAGGCACATAACCCACCCACCAAGCACATAACCCACCCACCAGGCACATAACCAACCCACCCACCAGGCACATAACCAACCCACCCACCAGGCACATAACCCACCCACCATGCACATAACCAACCCACCCATCAGGCACATAACCAACCCACCCACCAGGCACATAACCAACATACCCACCAGGCACATAACCAACCCACCAGGCACATAACCTGCACACAAGGCACATAACCCACCAGGCACATAACCCACCCACCTGGCACATAACCAACCCACCCACCAGGCACATAACCTGCACACAAGGCACATAACACACCAGGCACATAACCCATCCACTAGGCACATAACCCACCCACTAGGCACATAACTAACCTACCAGGCACATAACCCACCCACCAGGCACATAACCCATCCACCAGGCACATAACCCACCCACCAGGCACATAATCCACCCATCTGGCACATAACCCACCCACCAAAGAGAAGACAAACTAGATGCCAAATGTTTTCCTGGGACAAATAAGCTCCAAACAACTGTGGCCCTGAAGGAAGACAAACCAAAGAGGGCTCCCATTATATGCTGAAGACATTCATTAAAAAATCACAAATATTCCTTCTTTTATCTTCAAAAAATCTCAAATATTCCTTCTTTTATCAAATATTCCTTCTTGTATCTTCAACAAATGTCAAATATTCCATCTGTTATCTTCAACAAATGTCAAATATTTTCCTTCTTTTATCTTCATCAATTGGCAAATATTCCTTCTTTTATCTTCGTCAAATGTCAAATATTCCTTCTTTTATCTTCAGCAAATGTCAAATATTCCTTCTTTTATCTTCAACAAATGTCAAATATTCCTTCTTTTATCTTCAGCAAATGTCAAATATTCCTTCTTTTATCTTCAGCAAATGTCAAATATTCCTTCTTGTATCTTCAACAAATGTCAAATATTCCTTCTTTTATCTTCAACAAATGTCAAATATTCTTTCTTTTATCTTCAGCAAATGTCAAATATTCCTTCTGTTATATTCAACAAATGTCAAATATTCTTTTTTTTATCTTCAGCAAATGTCAAATATTTCTTCATTTATCTTCAACAAATGTCAAATATTCCTTCTTTTATCTTCAACAAATGTCAAATATTCCTTCTTTTATCTTCAACAAATGTCAAATATTCTTTATTTTATCTTCAACAAATGTCAAATATTCCTTTTTATCTTCAGCAAATGTCAAATATTCCTTCTTTTATCTTCAGCAAATGTCAAATATTCCTTCTTTTATCTTCAACCAATGTCAAATATTCCTTCTTGTATCTTCAACAAATGTCAAATATTCCTTCTTTTATCTTCAGCAAATGTCAAATATTCCTTCTTTTATCTTCAACAAATGTCAAATGTTCCTTCTTTTATCTTCAACAAATGTCAAATATTCCTTCTTTTATCTTCAACAAATGTCAAATATTCCTTCTTTTATCTTCAGCAAATGTCAAATATTCCTTCTTTTATCTTCAACAAATGTCAAATATTCCTTCTTTTATCTTCAGCAAATGTCAAAAATTCCTTTATTAAGTGAGTGGTTGAGGGGTGCTATATGTTTGCCCTATGATAACCATTGGATGCCACCAACACTTACAAGGTACCACACTTACTGATGTCTCTCAACACTACACCTGCTATTTGTCTCTCTGTCTCCAGTTATCACATAACACATCAACTGTTATTTGTCTGTCTGTCTCCAGTCATAACAACACACAACTGTTATTTGTCTGTCTGTCTCTCCAGTCATCACAGCACACAACTGTTATTTGTCTGTCTGTCTCCAGACATCACAGCAAACAACTGTTATTTGTCTGTCTGTCTCTCCAGTCATCACAGCACACAATTGTCATTTGTCTGTCTGTCTCCAGTCATCACAGCACACAACTGTTATTTGTCTGTCTGTCTCTCCAGTCATCACAGCACACAACTGTTATTTGTCTGTCTGTCTCTCCAGTCATTACAGCACACAATTGTCATTTGTCTGTCTGTCTCCAGTCATCACAGCACACAATTGTCATTTGTCTGTCTGTCTCTCCAGTCATCACAGCACACAACTGTTATTTGTCTGTCTGTTTCCAATTACAGCACACAACTGTTATTTGTCTGTCTGTCTCCAGTCATCACAGCACACAACTGTTATTTGTCTGTCTGCCTCTCCAGTCATCACAGCACACAATTGTCATTTGTCTGTCTGTTCCCAGTCATCACAGCACACAACTGTTATTTGTCTGTCTGTCTCCAGTCATCACAGCACACAACTGTTATTTGTCTGTCTGTCTCCAGTCATCACAGCACACAACTGTTATTTGTCTGTCTGTCTACAGTCATCACAGCACACAACTGTTATTTGTCTTCCTGTCTCTCCAGTCATCACAGCACACAACTGTTATTTGTCTGTCTGTCTCCAGTCATCACAGCACACAACTGTTATTTGTCTGTCTGTCTCTCCAGTCATCACAGCACACAACTGTTATTTGTCTGTCTGTCTCTCCAGTCATCAAAGTACACAACTGTTATTTGTCTGTCTGTCTCTCCAGTCATCATAGCACACAACTGTTATTTGTCTGTCTGTTTCCAATTACAGCACACAACTGCTATTTGTCTGTCTGTTTCCAATTACAGCACACAACTGTTATTTGTCTGTCTGTCTCTCCAGTCATCACAGCACACAACTGTTATTTGTCTGTCTGTTTCCAATTACAGCACACAACTGTTATTTGTCTGTCTGTTTCCAATTACAGCACACAACTGTTATTTGTCTGTCTGTCTCTCCAGTCATTACAGCACACAACTGTTATTTGTCTGTCTGTTTCCAATTACAGCACACAACTGTTATTTGTCTGTCTGTTTCCAATTACAGCAAACAACTGTTATTTGTCTGTCTGTCTCTCCAGTCATCACAGCACACAACTGCTATTTGTCTGTCTGTCTCCAGTCATCACAGCACACAACTGTTATTTGTCTGTCTGTTTCCAATTACAGCAAACAACTGTTATTTGTCTGTCTGTCTCTCCAGTCATCACAGCACACAACTGCTATTTGTCTGTGTGTCTCCAGTCATCACAGCACACAACTGTTATTTGTCTGTCTGTTTCCAATTACAGCACACAACTGTTATTTGTCTGTCTGTCTCTCCAGTCATCACAGCACACAACTGTTATTTGTCTGTCTGTCTCTCCAGTCATCACAGCACACAACTGTTATGTGTCTGTCTGTCTCTCCAGTCATCACAGCACACAACTGTTATTTGTCTGTCTGTTTCCAATTACAGCACACACATACACAATCTGTTATGATTCCATACGCCTACTATCATAACAGCACACATTAGAATTGTCACACCTGAACACTGTGAGTGGGACTTTCGACAGTTGAATGTGACTAATTTGGAAGTTATATACACTTAAGGTAACCGTAACTTATTTATAAAAATGTTGCGGTAGACTCATTGTTCATTATTAATGGCAGTACAACAGCAAACAGTGCTTCCAATGTTTTAATGCAGTCACTAACTGCACTTATGATATCAGATAAACCTTTTAATGATATTGAGATAATAAATAGAGTGGACATTGCTGCACCTCAACTCACTGGGGTATGATCATGTTGTTGATACAACAGAACTAATGAAACAAACCACTGATTCACCATTAATGGTATTATTAATACTCACCCCGCTGCACATAAGCCACTAAGTTGACTAAGTTCATATCACTAGTAGTCCATATCATGTCAGGATTGTAACAGGTGCCATATTTTAATTTATGATAGTAGGCAATCTAAGAGACTAGTGTGTGCACAATTCTCATATCAAATGGTAACCGTCAGTGGCGTCAGACCCACATTACAGACACAGACACTTCTCCACTTTGTGCAGCTTTCAAATCATCATTGAATTTCAAGTAGTCAGCTGCTACTCCCATCCTCATCCTCCTTAAAACTTAAATGATCAGATCAAGTTGAGTTATTTATTTATTTATTCTAATTCTTCTTCTCACTCCTCGCGTATAAACTATACTATAAACGCAGAGTCGTTGTCTTAGCAATAACAAACTTACAAAGTGCATGAGATGATCATGACATGAAATATTATATTATTTATTGATTTGTTACTACATTATAATGCAATATAATACATCGCAGCGGTATAGTTTTCAATCACCTGCAAAAATAATGAAATTAACGGCAGACGGTTCATGTATGAGAATGACCACAATAAGCTGTGCCTGCTGTCCAAGTCGGCACTCTTCCACCGGCCGCCAGGGAGCAGAGGGTCGTGCTGCCGGCTTCAGTGAAACTATAACAGCTACAGGTTTACGTGAGCAATGGGAGACAGGGTGAAGTACTTTACCTTAATTTGATTGTAAATCAGATAGTAGATGTGCAAGAAGCGCCATAAAGCCGAGCACAGATCGCGTCCCGGCGAGGTCCCCCCCACCGTCCCTACTCGACGGAAGTCACTACCGCCTCCATGTTGGACTTTGCCACATTTCTCTGCCAAGATCGGCCAAATATAGAATGATCTGTGTCAGTGTGTACGTTACTGGTAGTATATGTGACTTTTGGCATCTTGACAGACGGGTTGACAGCAAGCAATCATGATTTATCTGTAGTTTGATCATATGTTGAGTTATTTGCTGATCATCACCATTGCACTCCGAATACGTCCATGCTCAGATCTCATCCTCAGCAAGTCGTCTGGCATGATAATGTTTCTGTATCAGCTGGATAGATAATGTCTTATTGAACAGCTGTTAAATCAGAAAGATGTAAAAGAAACTTATACTGTACAAGTAAAGAACACAGAAGCTGCTAGAAGAAGGGATGAGCAGTACAGAAGAGATAATCCTGAAGAAAAAGTCGCAAACAAATGGCATAAAAAACAGTATACAAGAATCCTGCATCACCTTACCCAAAAAGGAAAGTAACAAAAAACAAAAATGGATAACTGACAACATTTTAGAAAAAAATGGAAGAGAGAAGACAAGCAAAGAACACTGCCAGATACAAGGAAATTGATAATGAAATACGAAAAACGTGCAAAAAGGCAAAAGAAGACTGGCTCAACCAAAGATGTCTAGAAGTCGAAACTATGGAAAGTAAACAAAACTTAAGAGAGATGCACACAGAAATAAAGAGAATGACTAATAAAGACAAAAAAAGCTGCAGGAAGCGGATGTATTGCAAACAAAGAGGGAAGAATGCTAACAGACAACAAAGATATAATCGATAGATGGCAGGAATACATAACAGAATTATTTCACGACGAAAGGAACAAAAAAAAACATGTATAAAATGTACATCCAGCTATAAAATCCTAAAATCTGAAGTAGAAAAAGCTATAACAACAATGAAAAAGGGAAAGCAGCAGGACCAGACAATATACAGATAGAGATGATATAGGCACTAGAAGATTTCGGCATTGAATTGATCACAGACATATGCAATGACATATACCATACAGGATACATACCAAATGAACTAAAACATCAACTTTCATTGCACTACCTAAAAAGAATGGTGCAGTTGGTGAAGTAACCAAAATTTTACTAAAAGTTATACAAGGAAGGATTCAGAATAAAATTAATACTGAATTAGATGAGCAGCAATTCGGATTCAGGAACAACAGGGGGACAAAAGAAGCCATCAGCATGAGAACATTGATTGAAAAGTACACAGAAGTAAACAAACCAATATATGCCTGCTTCATAGACTACACCAAAGCATTTGATAGAATACACCCTAATCAACTTATAGACTGCCTAAAGGATATAAATCTGGATGACACAGACATACGACTGATATGTAATTTGTACTGGGATCAAACAACAATAATAAAATATAACAAGGAGAACTCTACACCCACTGATATAAAAAGAGGAGTAAGACAAGGATGCATCCTATCACCAAGCTTGTTCAATTTATACACTGAGCAAATTAAAAAAAAAAACAACTATGAGATGCCAGGCCTAAACATTAATGGGAAGATAATCAATAACCTAAGATATGCTGATGATTTCAATGCAATGAAAAATATACTAACATCAAAACAAATAACACCAGGGCTAAAACTAAGAATAGCAAAATGTTACATCTTCTCAATATTCCTGTATGGTGCAGAAACATGGACATTAGACCAGAAAACAGAACAGAAAATTGAAGCCTTTGAAATGTTGAGTTATAGAAGAATATGTAGAATTGGATGGAAAGAAAAGAAAACAAACAAGGAAGTTTTAAAACAACTAAAAATGAAAAGAGAACTACTAAAGACAATTAGAGCAAGACAAATGACATTTTTTGGTCATGTTAAAAGACACAACAGCCTAATAAAAGTAATATTGGAAGGGAAAATACAAGGTAAAAGAGGCATAGGCAGACCAAGACTAACATGGACGAGTAACATCAAAAGATGGACAAGTCAGCCTATGAGAATCTGCACCATCAAAGCAAGAGACAGAGTGGAATGGCGCTCCATGGTAGCCAACCTTTGATGTGGAGACGGCACTCGATGATGATGATGATGATGATGAACAGCTTCTCTCTGACTTCTTCTTTCCTTCCTCATCTGCCTTTCAGCGTCGAGGGGAGATATAATTTGTGGTCTTTTGTTCTTCTGTTCGCTTCTGCTGCTATGTTTCCTAGTGCTTCTAATATTCCATCGATCCATCTTTTCGTGGTCGGCCCGTAAGTCTGGTGTTCTCGCAACGTTTATTGAAGGCTCTTTGTGTTGTGTTTGGATCACTCTGCCTTGCCACGTGGCCAAACCATGTTATCTGTTGTTTCCTTATATATTCTATGGCGCGGGCTATTCCTAGCTTTTTTCTCAGTTCTTCATTTCTGATCTTGTCTCTCAGGCTGGTTCCTGTCATTCGTCTAACACATTTCATAGGAAAATTCTCACATTTCATAGGGTTCTGACTGAATCTGCCAAGATTGGATAGACAGATCCGACCGCAGAATGAACAAGATGTATCTGTGGTGCCTGACTTTACCTCGTCTCATGTGCTTTTTATTTGCTCATTTAAAATCAGCGCTACCTCGAAAGTTGCCGTGCCGTTTTTTTTATTTTTGTTCTCCGTGTGCTACGATCTGCAGTTAGATTTTCTCGGTTTCTTTTACTGATAGAGAATTCCCTCAAGGAAGCAAACATTCTTATATCTCAGCACTGGTCTGTCCTTCAGTTTCTTTCACTGATAGAGAATTCCCTCATGGAAGCCCTGCAAACATTCTTATATCTCAGCACTGGTCTGTCCTTCAGTTTCTTTCACTGATAGAGAATTCACTCAAGGAAGCAAACATCCTTATATCTCAGCACTGGTCTGTCCTTTGATCTCTTTCACTGATAGAGAATTCCCTCATGGAAGCAAACATCCTTATATCTCAGCTCTAGTCTGTCCTTCAGTTTCTTTTACTGATTGAGAATTCCCTCAAGGAAGCCCTGCAAACATCCTTATATCTCAGCTCTGGTCTGTCCTTCAGTTTCTTTCACTGATTGAGAATTCCCTCAAGGAAGCAAACATCCTTATATCTCAGCTCTGGTCTGTCCTTCAGTTTCTTTCACTGATTGAGAATTCCCTCATGGAAGCAAACATCCTTATATCTCAGCTCTGGTCTGTCCTTCAGTTTCTTTCACTGATTGAGAATTCCCTCAAGGAAGCAAACATCCTTATATCTCAGCACTGGTCTGTCCTTTGATCTCTTTCACTGATTGAGAATTCCCTCATGGAAGCAAACATCCTTATATCTCAGCACTGGTCTGTCCTTTGATCTCTTTCACTGATTGAGAATTCCCTCATGGAAGCAAACATCCTTATATCTCAGCTCTGGTCTGTCCTTCAGTTTCTTTCACTGATTGAGAATTCCCTCAAGGAAGCAAACATCCTTATATCTCAGCACTGGTCTGTCCTTTGATCTCTTTCACTGATTGAGAATTCCCTCAAGGAAGCAAACATCCTTATATCTCAGCACTGGTCTGTCCTTTGATCTCTTTCACTGATTGAGAATTCCCTCATGGAAGCAAACATCCTTATATCTCAGCTCTGGTCTGTCCTTCAGTTTCTTTCACTGATTGAGAATTCCCTCATGGAAGCAAACATCCTTATATCTCAGCTCTGGTCTGTCCCTTGATCTCTTTCCATCCCTAAGTTCGACATACAATATTTGTTTGGGAATACGAGTGTTTGCCATCTTCGTCCAGCCACCTTAGTCTTGACTCCTAAGTGTTGCCATGATGAATGGGAGCTTGGCTCAGTGTAAGACACTGGAGTTGGTTACTTTGTTTTGCCATTTGATGTTCATTATCTTTCGAAGATAACGCACATGAAAGCTGTTTAACCTTTTCTCCTGCCCTGCATAGGTAGTCCAAGTTTCTGATCCGTACAGAAGTGGACTATGCACACAAGTTTGGTAGATTTAAATCTTTGACCAGAGATCTACAATTCTCAGATTTAAGGGGTTTGATATTATGGCAGGTATGGCTACAGCCTCTTGAAGCACCACAATCTTCTGGATATTGATTGACTTGGAGAATAAATCACATGATTGAGCTAGATTGTCAGACAGGACACCGTAGGACGGATTCATACTTCATGGGAGCTCAATGAGTGAGGCTAGATAAATCAATAAATGGAGTTCTCCCTTTCTCTTCTCTCCCTACTCTCTTCTGTCCTCCCTCTCTACCTCAATTCTTCCATCTGGCTATCCCTTCATCCCTTTTTCTCTCTCTCATCCTCCCTCCCTCACCTACCTCCATCTCTCTCTGTCCCTTCCTCTCTTTTCCTTCCTCCCTCCCTCCGTCCCTCTCCATTCTTCTATCCCTCACTCCCCCCTTTTCTCCATTCCTATTGTTTTTTTCCATTAAAACATTATTAATCTTCCCAGAATGCATAGTTCAAGATGGCAGCCGCCATACACTTCCGCAATAACAAAAGTTCGCCATCAACGGACGGTAGCTGTCGACGTCCCTGAGACCTCAAGTTTCTTGTTTGTGAATTCATTTCCTCATCATGGCTAGCAACAGCAGGACAAGAGCTGGCCAGGAGGTTCGTCTGCTTCAGAGTTTCTTTTTGTTAGCGGAACTTTGGTTAACGTGAGGCCTCCAGTGTGGGGACAAGTCACAAAGATACAGTTTTTATAATAATAAATAATAGGAACATTTTTCATTTGTCCACTTTGTTGAGTTTTGTTCTTCCTCTATTATATTGCTAGAAGCGAACACACAACAAACAATGTTTCAGTTTGTAGTGAACGCAGACAGTTTGTAGAACGAACATTGTCCACTTTATTGAGTTTTGTTGTTCCTCTGTTGCTAGAAGTAGTAGAAGCGAACACATGAAGTGTTCAGAACAATAACAATCAAATTTACACACAATGCCGTAGACGCCGTAGTTTGTCGATTTCTTAATTTGTAGAGATGGCTGTAGTTGGTATCTTCTTCAATATGCACCAGACACGACAACTACTCTCGTGATGAACTTCTTCATAGACTACTTCCTTTAGATTTTAGTTGATTCAAGTCTCTTTATTTTATTAAAGTTAAAATGATGATCTATATACAAATAAATAACCAAATACTCTATATACTATATTATACACTTCGCTGACCCCAGGAGGCATTAAAATTAATGTATCACACTCTTACACTAGTTTCACTGTGGCTGTCCCTTTGCATTGCATATTCTCTGTTGCTCATGTTTGGACACATTATTATATACACATACTATGCTATTCACATCTCGCCTCTACTAGTCCACACTTCATCAACTTCGCCTGTCCCCTCTTACCCCACTCTATGACACCTCTATCTTTCCTCTACTAGTCCACACTGCATCAACTTCGCCAGTCCCCTATATCTCTTACCCCACTCTATGACACCTCTATCTCTCCTCTACTAGTCCACACTGCATCAACTTCACCTGTCCCCTATATCTCTTACCCCACTCTATGACACCTCTATCTTTCCTCTACTAGTCCACACTGCATCAACTTCGCCTGTCCCCTCTTACCCCACTCTATGACACCTCTATCTCTCCTCTACTAGTCCACACTGCATCAACTTCGCATGTCCCCTCTTACCCCACACTATGACACCTCTATCTCTCCTCTACTAGTACACACTGCATCAACTTCGCCTGTCCCCTATATCTCCTACCCCACACCATGACACATCTATCTCTCCTCTACTAGTCCACACTGCATCAACTTCGCCTGTCCCCTCTTACCCCACTCTATGACACCTCTATCTCTCCTCTACTAGTCCACACTGCATCAACTTCGCCTGTCCCCTATATCTCTTACCCCACTCTATGACACCTCTATCTCTCCTCTACTAGTCCACACTGCATCAACTTCGCCTGTCCCCTCTTACCCCACTCTATGACACCTCTATCTCTCCTCTACTAGTCCACACTGCATCAACTTCGCCTGTCCCCTCTTACCCCACACTATGACACCTCTATCTCTCCTCTACTAGTCCACACTGCATCAACTTCGCCTGTCCCCTCTTACCCCACACTATGACACCTCTATCTCTCCTCTACTAGTCCACACTGCATCAACTTCGCCTGTCCCCTATATCTCTTACCCCACTCTATGACACCTCTATCTCTCCTCTACTAGTCCACACTGCATCAACTTCGCCTGTCCCCTCTTACCCCACTCTATGACACCTTTATCTTTCCTCCTCTCGTTGTACCCTCTATTCTTCTAGTCTGTTTCTTGTGCTATGTGTATGCACATGAACCTGTTTTGAAAACTTCTGTTACTGCATACTGTGTGCACACATTTTAACTATTGTGCACCCACATGTACCCATGCACACTTCTGTTTATGCCTCATCCAAGCAAACAGGGATGATTTTTTACTTATATTTCTTTCTATTTGTCCTTGTTTGAAATTATAATATATTTTTATATAATTGTTTATTTTCAGTACATATTTGTACGTGTGTTGTATGTTTGTTCCAGTTGAAGGCCGAGCTGAGACCTCATTCTGGTTGTCCTCTTTCTACATGGAGCTTTAACCATACTGTTTTTTTTCTATTTTTTTCTCACTATTTTGTTTCATTTATCCTCACAATTAGCTTCACTGCAGCTTCACATTTTGATGGATTTATGTGCATTTCTTTGCCTTGACCCTGTCAGTAACATTGACAGGGTCCTAATTTAGCTGCACTAAATGTCACAATTTGTGTGTCAGTTCTTGTGTCTGTAACATTGACAGGGTCCTAATTTAGCTGCACTAAATGTCATAATTTGTGTGTCACTTCTTGTGTCTGCATCATTACTTTGCTCCTTATTATGCCTTCGGGATGCCACGTTTATATTATGTTTACAGTCACCATTCTCCATTCTCTGATTTTGTGTGCCAGTTTTTGGGTCAGCATATAAGTCAATCAGTGTTTGTGTTTGTTTGAAGTTGATCAGCATATAAGTCAATCAGTGTTTGTGTTTGTTTGAAGTTGATCAGCATATAAGTCAATCAGTGTTTGTGTTTGTTTGAAGTTGATCAGCATATAAGTCAATCAGTGTTTGTGTTTGTTTGAAGTTGATCAGCATATAAGTCAATCAGTGTTTGTGTTTGTTTGAAGTTGATCAGCATATAAGTCAATCAGTGTTTGTGTTTGCTTGAAGTTGATCAGCATATAAGTCAATCAGTGTTTGTGTTTGTTTGAAGTTGATCAGCATATAAGTCAATCAGTGTTTGTGTTTGTTTGAAGTTGATCAGCATATAAGTCAATCAGTGTTTGTGTTTGTTTGAAGTTGATCAGCATATAAGTCAATCAGTGTTTGTGTTTGTTTGAAGTTGATCAGCATATAAGTCAATCAGTGTTTGTGTTTGTTTGAAGTTGATCAGCATATAAGTCAATCAGTGTTTGTGTTTGTTTGAAGTTGATCAGCATACAAGTCAATCAGTGTTTGTGTTTGTTTGAAGTTGATCAGCATATAAGTCAATCAGTGTTTGTGTTTGTTTGAAGTTGATCAGCATATAAGTCAATCAGTGTTTGTGTTTGTTTGAAGTTGATCAGCATATAAGTCAATCAGTGTTTGTGTTTGTTTGAAGTTGATCAGCATACAAGTCAATCAGTGTTTGTGTTTGTTTGAAGTTGATCAGCATACAAGTCAATCAGTGTTTGTGTTTGTTTGAAGTTGATCAGCATATAAGTCAATCAGTGTTTGTGTTTGTTTGAAGTTGATCAGCATATAAGTCAATCAGTGTTTGTGTTTGTTTGAAGTTGATCAGCATATAAGTCAATCAGTGTTTGTGTTTGTTTGAAGTTGATCAGCATATAAGTCAATCAGTGTTTGTGTTTGTTTGAAGTTGATCAGCATATAAGTCAATCAGTGTTTGTGTTTGTTTGAAGTTGATCAGCATATAAGTCAATCAGTGTTTGTGTTTGTTTGAAGTTGATCAGCATATAAGTCAATCAGTGTTTGTGTTTGTTTGAAGTTGATCAGCATATAAGTCAATCAGTGTTTGCGTTTGTTTGAAGTTGATCAGCATATAAGTCAATCAGTGTTTGCGTTTGTTTGAAGTTGATCAGCATATAAGTCAATCAGTGTTTGCGTTTGTTTGAAGTTGATCAGCATATAAGTCCATCAGTGTTTGTGTTTGTTTGAAGTTGATCAGCATATAAGTCAATCAGTGTTTGTGTTTGTTTGAAGTTGATCAGCATATAAGTCAATCAGTGTTTGTGTTTGTTTGAAGTTGATCAGCATATAAGTCAATCAGTGTTTGTGTTTGTTTGAAGTTGATCAGCATATAAGTCAATCAGTGTTTGTGTTTGTTTGAAGTTGATCAGCATATAAGTCAATCAGTGTTTGTGTTTGTTTGAAGTTGATCAGCATATAAGTCAATCAGTGTTTGTGTTTGTTTGAAGTTGATCAGCATATAAGTCAATCAGTGTTTGCGTTTGTTAGAAGTTGATCAGCATATAAGTCAATCAGTGTTTGCGTTTGTTAGAAGTTGATCAGCATATAAGTCAATCAGTGTTTGTGTTTGTTTGAAGTTGATCAGCATATAAGTCAATCAGTGTTTGTGTTTGTTTGAAGTTGATCAGCATATAAGTCAATCAGTGTTTGTGTTGTTTGAAGTTGATCAGCATATAAGTCAATCAGTGTTTGTGTTTGTTTGAAGTTGATCAGCATATAAGTCAATCAGTGTTTGTGTTTGTTTGAAGTTGATCAGCATATAAGTCAATCAGTGTTTGTGTTTGTTTGAAGTTGATCAGCATGTAAGTCAATCAGTGTTTGTGTTTGTTTGAAGTTGATCAGCGTATAAGTCAATCAGTGTTTGTGTTTGTTTGAAGTTGATCAGCATACACATCAATCAGTGTTTGGGTTTGTTTAAAGTTGATCAGCATATACGTCAATAAGTGTTTATATTTGTTTGAAGTTGATCAGCATATACGTCAATTAGTGTTTAGGTTTGTTTAAAGTTGATCAGCATATAAGTCAATCAGTGTTTGGGTTTGTTTGAAGTCAATCAGCATATATGTCAATAAGTGTTTATGTTTTTTGAAGTCGATCAGCATATAAGTCAATCAGTGTTTAGGATTGTTTGAAGTTGATCAGCATATACGTCAATAAGTGTTTATGTTTTTTTTAAGTTGATCAGCATATAAGTCAATAAGTGTTTAGGTTTGTTTGAAGTTGATCAGCATATAAGTCAATAAGTGTTTGTGTTTGTTTGAAGTTGATCAGCATATAAGTCAATAAGTGTTTAGGTTTGTATGAAGTTGATCAGAATGTAAGTCAATAAGTGTTTAGGTTTGTATGAAGTTGATCAGCATATAAGTCAATAAGTGTTTAGGTTTGTATGAAGTTGATCAGCATATAAGTCAATCAGTGTTTGGGTTTGTTTAAAGTTGATCAGCATATAAGTCAATCAGCATATAAGTCAATCAGTGTTTGGGTTTGTTTGAAGTCGATCAGCATATAAGTCAATCAGTGTTTGTGTTTGAAATCAATCAGCATATAAGTCAATCAGTGTTTGGGTTTGTTTGAAGTCAATCAGCATATGTCAATCAGTGTTTGGGTTTGTTTGAAGTCAATCAGCATATGTCAATCAGTGTTTGGGTTTGTTTGAAGTCGATCAGCATATAAGTCAATCAGCATATAAGTCAATCAGTGTTTATGTTTATTTGAAGTTGATCAGCATATACATCAATAAGTGTTTATGTTTTTTTGAAGTTGATCAGCATATAAGTCAATAAGTGTTTAGGTTTGTTTGAAGTTGATCAGCATATACGTCAATCAGTGTTTGGGTTTGTTTAAAGTTGATCAGCATATAAGTCAATCAGTGTTTGGGTTTATTCAAAATCAATCAGTGTTGTTTGCTTGTTCATGTTAGGATAATCATTGAACTTTCACATTTGTATACACTTGAAAATTTGATAATATTATATTATATATATATTTGATAATGTGAGTCAGTCAATTATTAATGTGAAATTTATTTGATAATGTGAGTCAATCAATTATTGATATCAGTTTTGTTTGTTAATGTAGGTCACACAATTATTAATGTCAATTTTGTTTGTTAATGTAGGTCACACAATTATTGATGTCAATTTGTTTGTTAATGTAGGTCACACAATTATTAATGTCAATTTTGTTTGTTAATGTAGGTCACACAATTATTGATGTCAATTTTGTTTGTTAATGTGGGTCACACAATTATTAATGTCAATTTTGTTTGTTAATGTAGGTTACACAATTATTAATGTCAGTTTTGTTTGTTAATGTAGGTCACACAATTATTTTTGTCAATTGTGTTTGTTAATGTAGGTCACACAGTTATTAATGTCAATTGTGTTTGTTAATGTAGGTCACACAATTATTAATGTCAATTTTGTTTGTTAATGTAGGTCACACAATTATTAATGTCAATTTTGTTTGTTAATGTAGGTCACACAATTATTAATGTCAATTTTGTTTGTTAATGTAGGTCACACAATTATTAATGTCAATTTTGTTTGTTAATGTAGGTCACACAATTATTGATGTCAATTTTGTTTGTTAATGTAGGTTACACAATTATTGATGTCAATTTTGTTTATTAATGTAGGTCACACAATTATTGATGTCAATTTTGTTTGTTAATGTAGGTCACACAATTATTGATGTCAATTTTGTTTGTTAATGTAGGTCACACAATTATTAATGTCAGTTTTGTTTGTTAATGTAGGTCACACAATTATTTTTGTCAATTGTGTTTGTTAATGTAGGTCACACAGTTATTAATGTCAATTGTGTTTGTTAATGTAGGTCACACAATTATTAATGTCAATTTTGTTTGTTAATGTAGGTCACACAATTATTAATGTCAATTTTGTTTGTTAATGTAGGTCACACAATTATTAATGTCAATTTTGTTTGTTAATGTAGGTCACACAATTATTAATGTCAATTTTGTTTGTTAATGTAGGTCACACAATTATTGATGTCAATTTTGTTTGTTAATGTAGGTTACACAATTATTGATGTCAATTTTGTTTATTAATGTAGGTCACACAATTATTGATGTCAATTTTGTTTGTTAATGTAGGTCACACAATTATTGATGTCAATTTTGTTTGTTAATGTAGGTCACACAATTATTAATGTCAATTTGTTTTATTTAGAGTACAGACCAGGATGATGATGAGTTCAATGATTTTGGTGGTTTTGAGGTAAGTACCTTTATATTTGGAGACTGACATTAGAATGTGTACGGTAGCATACACACCAAACATAAAACACGTTGTTATCAATTCAGTAGTTTCTTTGTTAGTGTATCTCTTGTGTAAGAGGTGTGTGCGGCCGTGCGGCTAAAACCACTGTTCCGCTGGCTGAAAAGCCGACGTACGGAGTTCGAAGCCCGTGGTAGACAGAAAGGATTTTTTCTATCGGGGGTGAAATAAAAATCCTGAGTCTCACACGTCGTGGTGACTGCTTGACCAAGCGGCCTTTATCCCTCTGGTTCCATCGTTGTCCCCCGACATACACCATCAATGGTATTATGTGTCGTAGAGATAGTTTTTTTCTTATCTCTTGTGTTTACTTGGAGATTTCTCTTCTAAAACATAGAGTACACAGCAGCTAACACACTAAAGTACACAGCAGCAACCTGTAAGTAGAAATGTTGTAGAGGCCTATTCCCTGCCTTGATGTTGAGGGAAGTGCTAACACTAACTAACACACTAGAGGACACAGCAGCTAACACTAACTAACACACTAGAGGACACAGCAGCTAACACACTAGAGTACAGAGCAGTTAACACACTAGAGTACACAGCAGCTAACACTAACTAACACACTAGAGTACACAGCAGCTAACACACTAGAGTACACAGCTGCTAACACACTAGAGTACACAGCAGCTAACACTAACACACTAGAGTACACAGCAGCTAACACTAACTAACACACTAGAGTACACAGCAGCTAATACACTAGAGTACACAGCAGCTAACACTAACTAACACACTAGAGTACACAGCAGCTAATACACTAGAGTACACAGCAGCTAACACTAACTAACACACTAGAGTACACAGCAGCTAACACACTAGAGTACACAGCAGCTAATACAATAGAGTACACGGCAGCTAACACACTAGAGTACACAGCATCTAACACTAACTAACACACTAGAGTACACAGCAGCTAACACACTAGAGTACACAGCAGCTAACACACTAGAGGACACAGCAGCTAACACACTAGAGTACACAACAGCTAACACACTAGAGTACACAGCAGCTAACACTAACTAACACACTAGAGTACACAGCAGCTAATACACTAGAGTACACAGCAGCTAATACACTAGAGTACACAGCAGCTAACACACTAGAGTACACAGCAGCTAATACACTAGAGTACACAGCAGCTAATACACTAGAGTACACAGCAGCTAACACTAACTAACACACTAGAGTACACAGCAGCTAACACTAACTAACACACTAGAGTACACAGCAACTAACACACTAGAGTACACAGCAGCTAACACACTAGAGTACACAGCAGCTAACACACAAGAGTACACAGCAGCTAACACTAACTAACACACTGGAGTACACAGCAGCTAACACTAACTAACACACTGGAGTACACAGCAGCTAACACTGACTAACACACTAGAGTACACTGCAGCTAACACACTAGAGTACAGAGCAGTTAACACACTAGAGTACACAGCAGTTATCACTAGCTAACACACTAGAGTACACAGCAGCTAACACTAGCTAACACACTAGAGTACACAGCAGTTATCACTAACTAACACACTAGAGTACACAGCAGTTATCACTAACTAACACACTAGAGTACACAGCAGTTAACACTAACTAACACACTAGAGTACATAGCAGCTAACACACTAGAGTACACAGCAGTTATCACTAACTAACACACTAGAGTACACAGCAGCTAACACACTAGACTACACAGCAGTTATCACTAGCTAACACACTAGAGTAAACAGCAGCTAACACTAACTAACACACTAGAGTACACAGCAGCTAACACTAACTAAAACACTAGAGTACACAGCAGCTAACACTAACTAACACACTAGAGTACACAGCAGCTAACACTAACTAACACACTAGAGTACACAGCAGCTAACACTAACTAACACACTAGAGTACACAGCAGCTAACACTAACTAACACACTAGAGTACACAGCAGCTAACACTAACTAACACACTAGAGTACACAGCAGCTAACACTAACTAACACACTAGAGTACACAGCAGCTAACACTAACTAACACACTAGAGTACACAGCAGCTAACACTAACTAACACACTAGAGTACACAGCAGCTAACACTAACTAACACACTAGAGTACACAGCAGCTAACACTAACTAACACACTAGAGTACACAGCAGCTAACAAACTAGAGTACACAGCAGCTAATACACTAGAGTACACAGCAGCTAACACTAACTAACACACTAGAGTACACAGCAGCTAACACACTAGAGTACACAGCAGCTAACACACTAGAGTACACAGCAGCTAACACACTAGAGTACACAGCAGCTAACACACTAGAGTACACAGCAGCTAACACACTAGCATACACAGCAGCTAACACACTAGAGTACACAGCAGCCAACACACTAGAGTACACAGCAGCTAACACACTAGAGTACACAGCAGCTAACACACTAGCGTACACAGCAGCTAACACACTAGAGTACACAGCAGCTAATACACTAGAGTACACAGCAGCTAACACACTAGAGTACACAGCAGCTAACACACTAGCGTACACAGCAGCTAACACACTAGAGTACACAGCAGCTAATACACTAGAGTACACAGCAGCTAACACTAACTAACACACTAGAGTACACAGCAGCTAACACACTAGAGTACACAGCAGCTAATACACTAGAGTACACAGCAGCTAACGTTAGCTAACACACTAGAGTCTATTGTCCTCTCTTGTTGTTTGAACTGTTTAGTTGGTTTGTTAAATCTTGTCTTAACAGCTCTGTTGTCCTCTCCTGTTGTTTGAACTGTTTAGTTGGTTTGTTAAATCTTGTCTCAACAGCTCTGTTGTCCTCTCTTGTTGTTTGAACTGTTTAGTTGGTTTGTCCAATCTTGTCTCAACAGCTCTGTTGTCCTCTCTTGTTGTTTGAACTGTTTAGTTGGTTTGTTAAATCTTGTCTCAGCAGCTTGTCCACTCTTGTTGTTGATGTTGTTTCAGATCCAATGGTTCTTGTTTGAGTTAAACTTGAAGACAGATCATCATTTTTATGTTCTAGGAAGTTCAATTTAAATTACTGAGGTCATACATGTATCTTTCTGATAGCAACATATGTTCATGAATCGTGAACAATCCTGCAAACAGTAAGGAAGAAAATTGATTCATTCAAAACAAAATGCTACAGAGAAATGCTCCAGATACCTTGGATAATAAAAAAAGAGCAGTGAAGACAAATTGAAAGATTGAAACATTAAACAGAACTGGCTTATAAACAACATTCTACAGAGGAAATTAAAATACTATGGTCACGTGAGAAGACACAATTGGCTGGAAAGTATAATAATGGAAGGTATGGTTCTTTGGTGACAAGACGGGCAGACCAAGAAGAAGGTGGTTGCAAGACATCAAGGAGACCTTGAACATGACAACAGAAAAAGTGGAAGACCTGGCTAGAGACAGATTCTTTCAGATGGGCTGTGGTGAATGTAACATTCTGTGGGAGATCTGGCTAGAGACAGATTCCTTCAGATGGGCTGTGGTGAATGTAACATTCTGGGGGAGCTCTGGCTAGAGACAGATTCCTTCAGATGGGCTGTGGTGAATGTAACATTCTGTGGGAGATCTGGCTAGAGACAGATTCCTTCAGACGGGCTGTGGTGAATGTAACATTCTGTGGGAGATCTGGCTAGAGACAGATTCCTTCAGATGGGCTGTGGTGAATGTAACATTCTGGGGGAGATCTGGCTAGAGACAGATTCCTTCAGGCGGGCTGTGGTGAATGTAACATTCTATGGGAGATCTGGCTAGAGACAGCTTTACAAATAAAGAACACAACACAATACTGACGTTTCGGCCTGTGGCCTTCTTCAGAATACAGGGACAACGACAACAAACGGTGAAGCACAATTACTACATGTTAGATGATCAAGTGGAGGGCGAGGAAAGTAGGATGCAGAAATAAGAAAAGAGAGAAATGAATTTTACATGATGAGAGGTATGATGGGCGTCAAAATATATAAAATAGAAAAAGAGAGAGAAAAATGTATAATAAATTGTACTTAGCTGAGCTCAGAGCAGGAAAACTGTAATCCGTGCTGAAACCAGTTGGAATGACTAAAAGCGCAGAGAACGTGTATAGAAAGCAACACGTGACAAAGACAGGTCAGTAAAGAGGGCAAAAAGGATCTAATATCGGGAAAACCAAAAAGGGGGGGGGAAAGGGGGGGGGGAAAGGGGGGATAGACGAGGACACTCCTGGGACACAACAAGCAATACATATAAATCACTCAACAATGGAAGTGAGAGATCACGCGAGAGGTTAAGAGAAAGAAATAGAATGACACGACAAAGTAGTAAACTAGGCAGTGGGTGAGAGAGATGGATTCTACAGAATGGATGGCCTCGAACTGAAAGAGTTGAGAGGTAGGTCAACGAAAGGAAGGATTGGATACTGGAGGAAGAGATACGGTGAGGAAGAATAATAAAGCCGGTATAATGAGAAGGGCGATAGAGGGGTGGTCCGGAGGAAGTTTGTCTATCGGGAGGTAGGGAAGTATTGGAGGAGGAGGTATGGAGAGGAGGGATAAGAAGCAGGTATGTGAAAACTGGATAGGGGGAGAGGCGGTAGGTCAGAAGTGAATGGAAAAAGAGAAAGTCTGGAAGAAGTGGAGCAATAGGGGATGGTGTGCAAGAGGTATGAACCATAGGAGGTAAAGAAGTAGGGAAATGATAGAACAAAGGGGGGAATGAAAGTGGGCATCAGGATAAGGGGGATACTGGAATAGTAGGTATAGATGAGTAGTGACTACAAGTGAATAGAGAGGAGAGGGGTGAGCTAGGAGTAGATCAGCAGAGGGGTGGTAGGAAGGACGAGGGACAATAGAGGTGGGCAGAGAGATCGTACGTACAGTCCAGGTGGAGAGGTGATATAGTGATAAAGAGGTAAAGGACATGAAGGTAGTCAGAAGAGAAAAAGGTGTAGGGAGAGGGGGGGGGGGTTAGGAGGAAGAAGGCAAGATGGGGGTTACTCAAAGAGGATATGAAAAGCAGGGATGGACGAGGAGTAGAGGACCCAAGAAGAGAAATAGGAAGAGAGGTCCATAGGTGGGAGGGTGGAGTCGGAGGCCGGAGGGTCCTCAGAGGGACAGGGATACATTGATGCCACGAGGGGTGAGGCAGCCCCAACGAGCGATCAGACGGTGCTCAAGAGTGAGCCGACTGTGGTGATCAGAGGAGCATGATACTAGGCCAGTAACCAAGACATCAGTCTTACCTCGATGGCCCCTCGAGTTAAAGTGGGCTGCTACAGGAGTGTCCGCTTCTTGGGTGATGTCATTCAAGTGTTCACGGCACCTATCGCCGATTCTGCGACCAGACTGACCGATGTAGGTCAACTTGCATCGCTTACAGATGATGGCATAAATGATGTTCCGCGATGTGCAAGTGAATCCCTCTCTGATCTCGAAAGGACCATTAGGGAAGAGGACAGTGTCGGTCTGGAGAACGTGGTCACAAGTTTTACACACTCTCCGGTTGCAGCGGATAGTGCCTCGATGGCTGAAGTGGTCAGCAGGAAGGCCCCTGACAAGAAAGTCTCGGAGGTTCCGGTCACGTCTAAAGGCCACTAGTGGTGGGTCAGGGAAGAGCAGACGAGTAGTAGGGTCAGATCGAAGAATAAGGAGGTAGCGGTGGATGGTCCTAATAGCGGCGTAGTGGTGAGGGTGATGGGTGAGAGCGAGCACTACTCTATCAGAGGGGGGATGAGTAGAGGGGGTAAGAGCAGACTGACGTGAAGTGTGGAGAACTCGACGCAGGGCGGGGAGGAGAGCTGATTCAGGATAGAGACGTCGGCGGAAGAAATCAAGCATAAGGTGGGCATTGTGAAGGAAATCTTCGTCGTCTTGGCAAAGGCGACGAAGTCTGAGAAGCTGGGAATAGGGAAGAGAGTTCTTGCAGGATGTAGGATGAGAGGAGTCGTAGTGGAGGAAACTATGGGAGTCAGTGGCCTTGTAGAAGACCGAGGTGAGAAGATGAGAGGTGCCCAAGGAGACTAGGATGTCCAGGAAAGATACGGAGGAGGTGGAGATGTGGAAGGTGATGTGGATAGAGGGGTGGAAATGTCCGACATACTCGATGAAATGGGAGATCTCATCTTCTGGAAGGTCAGACAGACCAATGCAGTCATCAATGTACCTACGATACATAAGGGGAAGAGGGCCCTGGTAGGTATGGATGATTTGGTGCTCAAGGTAACCCATGAAGAGACAAGCATAGCTAGGGCCCATTTTAGTGCCCATAGCCACACCGCTGATCTGGGTGAAGAAATTGCCATTGAACTCGAAAGAGTTGAGGTTCAAGACTAATTCTGCTAGACGGAGGAGGACGCCAGTGGCGATGGAGGGTTGGATCCTACGGTCCAGGAAAAACTGAAGAGCTTGAAGGCCGTCGGAGTGGGGAATAGAAGTATACAGGGAGCAGACATCCATAACGAAGAGGCGGTAGTGACGATCAGGAAGGAGGGTGATAGAGGAAAAGATGTTAAGGGCGTCGTTAGTGTCTTTGACATACGAAGGGAGGCCCATAACTATGGGTTGAAAGACACTGTCGAGGAAGTCAGAAATGAGAACAGTAGGACATGAGATGGAAGAGACAATAGGACGTCCAGGAGAGTCAGGTTTATGTATTTTAGGCAGCATTTAAAAGAGGGTCTGCCCAAGCAGTGGTCAGGAAGGATCATGCGGGAGGAGCTAGAGGGAAGTAATCCATCCTGAATGAAACGGAGGATCGTACGACGCACCACGGCGTTATTAGAGACAGTAGTGTCGTCGTGGGTGGGGAGGTAGAAAGTCGAGTCGGATAATTGTTTATCACCTTCCCGGATATAAAGGTCTTCAGCCATCGAGGCACTATCCGCTGCAACCGGAGAGTATGTAAAACTTGTGACCACGTTCTCCAGACCGACACTGTCCTCTTCCCTAATGGTCCTTTCGAGATCAGAGAGGGATTCACTTGCACATCGCGGAACATCATTTATGCCATCATCTGTAAGCGATGCAAGTTGACCTACATCGGTCAGTCTGGTCGCAGAATCGGCGATAGGTGCCGTGAACACTTGAATGACATCACCCAAGAAGCGGACACTCCTGTAGCAGCCCACTTTAACTCGAGGGGCCATCGAGGTAAGACTGATGTCTTGGTAACTGGCCTTATATCATGCTCCTCTGATCACCACAGTCGGCTCACTCTTGAGCACCGTCTGATCGCTCGTTGGGGCTGCCTCACCCCTCGTGGCATCAATGTATCCCTGTCCCTCTGAGGACCCTCCGGCCTCCGACTCCACCCTCCCACCTATGGACCTCTCTTCCTATTTCTCTTCTTGGGTCCTCTACTCCTCGTCCATCCCTGCTTTTCATATCCTCTTTGAGTAACCCCCATCTTGCCTTCTTCCTCCTAAACCCCCCCTCTCCCTACACCTTTTTCTCTTCTGACTACCTTCATGTCCTTTACCTCTTTATCACTATATCACCTCTCCACCTGGACTGTACGTACGATCTCTCTGCCCACCTCTATTGTCCCTCGTCCTTCCTACCACCCCTCTGCTGATCTACTCCTAGCTCACCCCTCTCCTCTCTATTCACTTGTAGTCACTACTCATCTATACCTACTATTCCAGTATCCCCCTTATCCTGATGCCCACTTTCATTCCCCCCTTTGTTCTATCATTTCCCTACTTCTTTACCTCCTATGGTTCATACCTCTTGCACACCATCCCCTATTGCTCCACTTCTTCCAGACTTTCTCTTTTCCATTCACTTCTGACCTACCGCCTCTCCCCCTATCCAGTTTTCACATACCTGCTTCTTATCCCTCCTCTCCATACCTCCTCCTCCAATACTTCCCTACCTCCCGATAGACAAACTTCCTCCGGACCACCCCTCTATCGCCCTTCTCATTATACCGGCTTTATTATTCTTCCTCACCATATCTCTTCCTCCAGTATCCAATCCTTCCTTTCGTTGACCTACCTCTCAACTCTTTCAGTTCGAGGCCATCCATTCTGTAGAATCCATCTCTCTCACCCACTGCCTAGTTTACTACTTTGTCGTGTCATTCTATTTCTTTCTCTTAACCTCTCGCGTGATCTCTCACTTCCATTGTTGAGTGATTTATATGTATTGCTTGTTGTGTCCCAGGAGTGTCCTCGTCTATCCCCCCTTCCCCCCCCCCCCTTTTTGGTTTTCCCGATATTAGATCCTTTTTGCCCTCTTTACTGGCCTGTCTTTGTCACGTGTTGCTTTCTATACACGTTCTCTGCGCTTTTAGTCATTCCAACTGGTTTCAGCACGGATTACAGTTTTCCTGCTCTGAGCTCAGCTAAGTACAATTTATTATACATTTTTCTCTCTCTTTTTCTATTTTATATATTTTGACGCCCATCATACCTCTCATCATGTAAAATTCATTTCTCTCTTTTCTTATTTCTGCATCCTACTTTCCTCGCCCTCCACTTGATCATCTAACATGTAGTAATTGTGCTTCACCGCTTGTTGTCGTTGTCCCTGTATTCTGAAGAAGGCCACAGGCTGAAACGTCAGTATTGTGTTGTGTTCTTTATTTATAAAGCTGTCACCATACCTTGGAGTGTTTAGCACACCCCACCATTGGCTCCTTGCTACCAGCTTTACCGCAGCATTGCAATTATTTGCCTGTTCCCTAGAGACAGATTCCTTCAGACGGGCTGTGGTGAGTGTAACATTCTGTGGGAGACCTGGCTAGAGACAGATTCCTTCAGATGGGCTGTGGTGAATGTAACATTCTGTGGGAGACCTGGCTAGAGACAGATTCCTTCAGATGGGCTGTGGTGAATGTAACATTCTGTGGGAGACCTGGCTAGAGACAGATTCCTTCAGATGGGCTGTGGTGAATGTAACATTCTGTGGGAGATCTGGCTAGAGACAGATTCCTTCAGATGGGCTGTGGTGAATGTAACATTCTGTGGGAGATCTGGCTAGAGACAGATTCCTTCAGATGGGCTGTGGTGAATGTAACATTCTGTGGGAGATCTGGCTAGAGACAGATTCCTTCAGATGGGCTGTGGTGAATGTAACATTCTGTGGGAGATCTGGCTAGAGACAGATTCCTTCAGATGGGCTGTGGTGAATGTAACATTCTGTGGGAGATCTGGCTAGAGACAGATTCCTTCAGATGGGCTGTGGTGAATGTAACATTCTGTGGGAGATCTGGCTAGAGACAGATTCCTTCAGATGGGCTGTGGTGAATGTAACATTCTGTGGGAGATCTGGCTAGAGACAGATTCCTTCAGGCGGGCTGTGGTGAATGTAACATTCTGTGGGAGATCTGGCTAGAGACAGATTCCTTCAGACGGGCTGTGGTGAATGTAACATTCTGTGGGAGATCTGGCTAGAGACAGATTCCTTCAGATGGGCTGTGGTGAATGTAACATTCTGTGGGAGACCTGGCTAGAGACAGATTCCTTCAGATGGGCTGTGGTGAATGTAACATTCTGTGGGAGATCTGGCTAGAGACAGATTCCTTCAGATGGGCTGTGGTGAATGTAACATTCTTTGGGACATCTGACTAGAGAAAGATTCCTTCAGACGGGCTGTGGTGAATGTAACATTCTGTGGGAGATCTGGCTAGAGACAGATTCCTTCAGATGGGCTGTGGTGAATGTAACATTCTGTGGGAGATCTGGCTAGAGACAGATTCCTTAAGATGGGCTGTGGTGAATGTAACATTCTTTGGGACATCTGACTAGAGACAGATTCCTTCAGACGGGCTGTGGTGAATGTAACATTCTGTGTGAGATCTGGCTAGAGACAGATTCCTTCAGATGGGCTGTGGTGAATGTAACGTTCTGTGGGAGATCTGGCTAGAGACAGATTCCTTCAGATGGGCTGTGGTGAATGTAACGTTCTGTGGGAGATCTGGCTAGAGACAGATTCCTTCAGATGGGCTGTGGTGAATGTAACATTCTGTGGGAGATCTGGCTAGAGACAGATTCCTTAAGATGGGCTGTGGTGAATGTAACATTCTTTGGGACATCTGACTAGAGACAGATTCCTTCAGACGGGCTGTGGTGAATGTAACATTCTGTGGGAGATCTGGCTAGAGACAGATTCCTTCAGATGGGCTGTGGTGAATGTAACGTTCTGTGGGAGATCTGGCTAGAGACAGATTCCTTCAGATGGGCTGTGGTGAATGTAACGTTCTGTGGGAGATCTGGCTAGAGACAGATTCCTTCAGACGGGCTGTGGTGAATGTAACATTCTGTGGGAGATCTGGCTAGAGACAGATTCCTTCAGATGGGCTGTGGTGAATGTAATGTTCTGTGGGAGATCTGGCTAGAGACAGATTCCTTCAGACGGGCTGTGGTGAATGTAACGTTCTGTGGGAGATCTGGCTAGAGACAGATTCCTTCAGATGGGCTGTGGTGAATGTAAAATTCTGTGGGAGATCTGGCTAGAGAAAGATTCCTTCAGACGGGCTGTGGTGAATGTAAAATTCTGTGGGAGATCTGGCTACAGACAGATTCCTTCAGACGGGCTGTGGTGAATGTAAAATTCTGTGGGAGATCTGGCTAGAGAAAGATTCCTTCAGACGGGCTGTGGTGAATGTAAAATTCTGTGGGAGATCTGGCTACAGACAGATTCCTTCAGACGGGCTGTGGTGAGTGTAACGTTCTGCAAAGGATATGTGACATGATGATGAATGTTTATATACTCACTAACTTGTGTTTCTTGCCATCACTAATTTCTATTTCTTACCTTCACTAATATCTCTATTTCTTGCCTTCACTAATATCTCTATTTCTTGCCTTCACTAAAATCTCTATTTCTTGCCTTCACTAATATCTCTATTTCTTGCCTTCACTAATATCTCTATTTCTTGCCTTCACTAATATCTCTATTTCTTGCCTTCACTAATATCTCTATTTCTTGCCTTCACTAATATCTCTATTTCTTACCTTCACTAATATCTCTATTTCTTACCTTCATTAATATCTCTATTTCTTGCCTTCACTAATATCTCTATTTCTTGCCTTCACTAATATCTCTATTTCTTACCTTCACTAATATCTCTATTTCTTACCTTCACTAATATCTCTATTTCTTGCCTTCACTAATATCTCTATTTCTTACCTTCACTAATATCTCTATTTCTTGCCTTCACTAAAATCTCTATTTCTTGCCTTCACTAATATCTCTATTTCTTACCTTCACTAATATCTCTATTTCTTGCCTTCACTAATATCTCTATTTCTTACCTTCACTAATATCTCTATTTCTTGCCTTCACTAAAATCTCTATTTCTTGCCTTCACTAAAATCTCTATTTCTTGCCTTCACTAATATCTCTATTTCTTACCTTCACTAATATCTCTATTTCTTGCCTTCACTAAAATCTCTATTTCTTGCCTTCACTAATATCTCTATTTCTTACCTTCACTAATATCTCTATTTCTTGCCTTCACTAAAATCTCTATTTCTTGCCTTCACTAAAATCTCTATTTCTTGCCTTCACTAATATCTCTATTTCTTACCTTCACTAATATCTCTATTTCTTGCCTTCACTAAAATCTCTATTTCTTGCCTTCACTAATATCTCTATTTCTTACCTTCACTAATATCTCTATTTCTTGCCTTCACTAAAATTTCTATTTCTTGCCTTCACTAATATCTCTATTTCTTACCTTCACTAATATCTCTATTTCTTACCTTCATTAATATCTCTATTTCTTGCCTTCACTAAAATCTCTATTTCTTGCCTTCACTAAAATCTCTATTTCTTGCCTTCACTAATATCTCTATTTCTTACCTTCACTAATATCTCTATTTCTTGCCTTCACTAAAATCTCTATTTCTTGCCTTCACTAATATCTAAGAATATATAAGATCAACGAGCTTCTATTTGCAGACGATCAGGCACTAATACATGAAACAATAGAAGACCTACAAGAACACTTAAACTCAACATCTCAGGCACAAAATACAACATGAAAATCAACATCAACAAAACAGAAGTCATGAATGTCGCCAAAAATAAACAGAACATCAACATAACTATAGAAGGCAGACAACTAAAACAAGTAAAGGAATTCAAATACCTAGGAAGTCTAATGACAAATGATAATTCCCAAACAGCAGAGATAGAATCAAGATGCAACAAAGCTTGTCAAATCATTGGACAGTTATCACCACTATTGTCCAACAAGGAAATAACTCTAGAGGCAAAACGAGCACTATACAATACAATCTTCATCCCAACATTGTGCTACCAATGCCAGACCTGGACCCTAGATGCAAGAACAATAAGAAAAATAACCTCTACAGAGATGAAATGTGTTAGACGAATGACAGGAAACAGTCTGAGAGATAAGATCAGAAATGAAGAACTGAGAAAAAAGCTAGGAATAGCCCCCACCATAGAATATATAAGGAAACAACAGATAAAATGGTTTGGCCACGTGACAAGGCAGAAAGAACAAAACACAACACAACGATCCTTCAACAAATGTTGTGAGAACACCAGACCCAAGGGTCGACCACGAAAAAGATGGGTTGATGGAATATTAGAAGCACTAGGAAACATAACAGCAGCAGAGTTGAACAGAAGAGCAAAAGACCTCAAATTATATCTCCCCTCGACGCTGAAAGGCAGATGAGGAAGGAAAGAAGAAGAAGAAGACTAATATCTCTATTTCTTGCCTTCACTAATCTCTAATTCTTAACCTTCACTAATATCTCTATTTCTTGCCTTCACTAATATCCCTATATCTTGCCTTTACTAATATCTCTATTTCTTGCCTTCACAAATATCTATATTTCTTGTCTTCACTAATATCTATATTTCTTGTCTTCACAAATATCTCTATTTCTTGCCTTTACTAATCTCTATTTCTTACCTTCATTAATATCTCTATATTTTGCCTTCCCTGATCTCTATTTCTTGAACCTCTGGTACATCTCTGTACTCACTAGCCTCTATTATGAGACCAGAATGTATGATGTATGTCAGCATATGCAGTGATCACATATATGATTTTGTGGAGAACATAGGTGGAGCCTTATCAATATTTCCTCCTGATTATATTTGCTTTTATCTTTAGTCCATCTACTTCCAAACACATCCATGTACATCATTTTGGATAAACCTCGATTTCATTTTTTATCTTTGCTAGGATTCAAATCAAATAATTTCATCTATTTCATTTGATGTATCCTTTATGCCATTCTGTCCAGGTAATTATCAGCTAACCTTACATTTGATGTATCCTTTATGCCATTTTGTCCAGGTAATTATCAGCTAACCTTACATTTGATGTATCCTTTATGCCATTTTGTCCAGGTAATTATCAGCTAACCTCACATTTGATGTATCCTTTATGCCATTTTGTCCAGGTAATTATCAGCTAACCTCACATTTTTTCTTTGTTTTTTCAAGGCAGCAGAACCAGCAGTGGATATTTCAGCTTCACAAGCCCAAGCTGGCGCATCACCTTGGGCTATGTTCAGTGCAGGTAACAACTATTTTGAGAGTAGAGTAGAACATTGTTCTCATGACTCATCACCTTGGGCTATATTCAGTGCAGGTAACAACTATTTTGAGAGTAGAGTAGAACATTGTTCTCATGATTCATCGATAAATTGTGCCTGTCTCCCCAAAATCTGAAAAGTCTGACTTGATGAGTTGAGTAAAATGGTAGCAACTAGTATGATCACTGGCCTTTTCATCTTGAAGTTTCTTCTTCATTTCAGCTGCCTGTGGAGCATAGGTCTTCAACAAACACTTTCCAAGCTGTTCTGTTTCTTGCCATTCTATTAAGATCATTCCATATCTTCCCCATTCACTCCATCTTTGCTTCCCCCTGTCTTCTCCAAGAATATTTTGTTCCTTTTTGTCTTTTCCCTTGGGGGATTCCAAAAAAAGAGCCTGTTGTATAATAATCTCAGTTGGCTTCAGCAGTGTGTGTCCTATCTAGCGACATCGTCTCCGCTGTATCTCTTTGTCCACTGCTATTTGACTGGTACTTTTCCATAATTCTATGTTAGTGATTTTGTCCTGCCATTTCCATCCTTTTATTCTGCACAAGCATCTATTAATGGAGATTTGTACTTCATGATTGTCATTTTTGTTGTTCTCCATGTTTTACAGCCATATACATTTGATTGTTTGTTGACATGGCACATTTGACTGTGTTGACATGGCACATTTGACTGTGTTGACATGGCACATTTGACTGTGTTGACATAGCACATTTGATTGTGTGTTGACATAGCACATTTGATTGTGCATTGTCATGGCACTTTTGACTGTGCGTTGACATGGCACATTTGACTGTGTTGACATGGCACATTTGACTGTGTTGACATGGCACATTTGACTGTGTTGACATAGCACATTTGATTGTGTGTTGACATAGCACATTTGATTGTGCATTGTCATGGCACTTTTGACTGTGCGTTGACATGGCACATTTGACTGTTGATATGGCACATTTGATTGTGTGTTGATATGGCATATTTGATTGTGTGTTGACATGGCACATTTGATTGTGTGTTGACATGTCACATTTGGGATTTATCTCTGCAGCAACCAACTCTGGTCTCAGCAGTAAGGCCTGGTTTGAAGCGTCAATTACTTATTGACAGAAACAAATATAAGTACCTTCAAAGACTGAGTTATCTGCCTGTGTGGTGAGGGACCCATGCGCACACAGCTGTCAGGGAAAAATGGATTAACACGCAAAATTCAGTTCCTAGTCTCTAGGGGCTTTGCTAGAGGTGAAAGCTCAAAAATCAGTTCCTAGTCTCTAGGGGCTTTGCTAGAGGTGAAAGCTCAAAATTCAGTTCCTAGTCTCTAGGGGCTTTGCTAGAGGTGAAAGCTCAAAATTCAGTTCTAGTCTCTAGGGGCTTTGCTAGAGGTGAAAGCTCAAAATTCAGTTCCTAGTCTCTAGGGGCTTTGCTAGAGGTGAAAGCTCAAAATTCAGTTCCTAGTCTCTAGGGGCTTTGCTAGAGGTGAAAGCTCAAAATTCAGTTCCTAGTCTCTAGGGGCTTTGCTAGAGGTGAAAGCTCAAAATTCAGTTCTTAGTCTCTAGGGGCTTTGCTAGAGGTGAAAGCTGGCAAACAAACAAAAAAAAAGAAAATGTGTCCTTCATCTAATTTATCAAATTGTCTTTATATATTTGTTCATTTGTAGATTCTACACGTGTCCTTCATCTAATTTATCAAATTGTTTTTATATATTTGTTCATTTGTAGATTCTACACGTGTCCTTCATCTAATTTATCAAATTGTTTTTATATATTTGTTCATTTGTAGATTCTACACGTGTCCTCATCTAATTTATCAAATTGTCTTTATATATTTGTTCATTTGTAGATTCTACACGTGTCCTCATCTAATTTATCGAATTGTCTTTATATATTTGTTCATTTGTAGATTCTACACGTGTCCTCATCTAATTTATCAAATTGTCTTTATATATTTGTTCATTTGTAGATTCTACACGTGTCCTTCATCTAATTTATCGAATTGTCTTTATATATTTGTTCATTTGTAGATTCTACATGTGTCCTCATCTAATTTATCAAATTGTCTTTATATATTTGTTCATTTGTAGATTCTACACGTGTCCTCATCTAATTTATCGAATTGTCTTTATATATTTGTTCATTTGTAGATTCTACACGTGTCCTCATTTATTCTCCACAATTAGGCAATGTTCCAGGTCGACCTGACTTGTTGTGTGCACAAAATAGGTTCCCAACGTACCTAGACCCGTCAGACATCTCAGGAACATCTGCTGAACCAACTCATGTGGGTATCAACTACCCAGCAGAGAATGGACCAGTACAGCCTCAGGCAGATTTATTTGGGGCTCAATTTGTGGAGGTAAGGTAACATCATTTGTACCTATAGAGTCTAAGGGGAGGTAAGGTAACATCATTTGTACCTATAGAGTATAAGGGAGGTAAGGTAACATCATTTGTACCTATAGAGTCTAAGGGGAGGTAAGGTAACATCATTTGTACCTATAGAATATAAGGGGAGGTAAGGTAACATCATTTGTACCTATAGAATCTAAGGGGAGGCAAGGTAACCACATTTGTACCTATAGAGTATAAGGGGAGGTAAGGTAACAACATTTGTATCTATAGAGTATAAGGGGAGGTAAGGTAACAACATTTGTATCTATAGAGTATAAGGGGAGGTAAGATAACAACATTTGTACCTATAGAGTATAAGGGGAGGTAAGGTAACAACATTTGTACCTATAGAGTATAAGGGGAGGTAAGGTAACAACATTTGTACCTATAGAGTATAAGGGGAGGTAAGGTAACATCATTTGTACCTATAGAATCTAAGGGGAGGCAAGGTAACAACATTTGTACCTATAGAGTATAAGGGGAGGTAAGGTAACAACATTTGTACCTATAGAGTATAAGGGGAGGTAAGGTAACAACATTTGTACCTATAGAGTATAAGGGGAGGTAAGGTAACAACATTTGTACCTATAGAGTATAAGGGGAGGTAAGGTAACAACATTTGTACCTATAGAGTATAAGGGGAGGTAAGGTAACAACATTTGTACCTATAGAGTATAAGGGGAGGTAAGGTAACCACATTTGTACCTATAGAGTATAAGGGGAGGTAAGGTAACCACATTTGTACCTATAGAGTATAAGGGGAGGTAAGGTAACAACATTTGTACCTATAGAGTATAAGGGGAGGTAAGGTAAGCACATTTGTATCTATAGAGTATAAGGGGAGGTAAGGTAAGCACATTTGTATCTATAGAGTATAAGGGGAGGTAAGGTAAGCAAAAGCTCGCTGAGATCTGCGCCTTCCCTCTCCTTGAAGCTGGAACACGTCACAGAAAGCTCTTTTGCAATCTGAGCCTTCAACTCGACTTGAAGTTGAGACTATATCGACAGAAAGCTCATTGAGATCTGAGCCCTCACTCAACTTGAAGCTGATACTATGTCGACAGAAAGCTCATTGAGATCTGAGCTCTCACTCAACTTGAAGCTGATACTATGTCTACAGAAAGCTCATTGAGATCTGAGCCCTCACTCAACTTGAAGCTGATACTATGTCGACAGAAAGCTCATTGAGATCTGAGCCCTCACTCTCAACTTGAAGCTGATACTATGTCGACAGAAAGCTCATTGTGATCTGAGCTCTCACTCAACTTGAAGCTGATACTATGTCGACAGAAAGCTCATTGAGATCTGAGCTCTCACTCAACTTGAAGCTGATACTATGTCGACAGAAAGCTCATTGTGATCTGAGCTCTCACTCAACTTGAAGCTGATACTATGTCGACAGAAAGCTCATTGTGATCTGAGCTCTCACTCAACTTGAAGCTGATACTATGTCGACAGAAAGCTCATTGTGATCTGAACTCTCACTCAACTTGAAGCTGATACTATGTCTACAGAAAGCTCATTGAGATCTGAGCCCTCACTCAACTTGAAGCTGATACTATGTCGACAGAAAGCTCATTGAGATCTGAGCCCTCACTCTCAACTTGAAGCTGATACTATGTCAACAGAAAGCTCGTTGAGATATGAGCCCTCGAGTTGCCTCAACCAGCCACCTTGGATGCCAGCCACTGGCACTGACATGGATGTGCCGAACTGCCTTGGTACGCGGACCCTTCAAGTTACCCCTGCCTGGTATGGCCAGTTGCTGCCCAGACTGTCGCCTCGATTGACTAGCTGCCCGTGGATGTCACTTCTGCCTGGTATGGCCAGTTGCTGCCCAGACTGTCACCTCGATTGACTAGCTGCCCGTGGATGTCACTTCTGCCTGGTATGGCCAGTTGCTGCCCAGACTGTCGCCTCGATTGACTAGCTGCCCGTGGATGTCACTTCTGCCTGGTATGGCCAGTTGCTGCCCAGACTGTCGCCTCTATTGACTAGCTGCCCATGGATGTCACTTCTGCCTGGTATGGCCAGTTGCTGCCCAGACTGTCACCTTGATTGACTAGCTGCCCGTGGATGTCACTTCTGCCTGGTATGGCCAGTTGCTGCCCAGACTGTCGCCTCTATTGACTAGCTGCCCATGGATGTCACTTTTGCCTGTTGATCGTTCTGTTGTACTCCACGCTGTTATGCCCGTTGGTTACTGACACCCCAGCGACCGTTCCTCGCTAGGACTAGACAACACAGCTAGCATTAACAAATCAGGCACCAACACCATTGAAAACTCACACATTTAACATTTATTGCACACAAGGACTAGCTCCCATACAGTTTACAAGTACAATAGCCACTCGCATGGTGGTTGACTCTCATCTTTCTCCTATCTCTCTTTCTAACACTACAATATCAGAATGCTGGCACTAGCATTCTACAGTCCCCTGGAAGCTTAATTTGGCGAGGTTGCTCACAATCTAACAATTGTCTGCAATAGGCTGTAGCTGTTCACTACATTAATCACGTCTCTCATGATCAACATAATGCCTAACATTTGTGAGAGCACTCACAATAACTCAAGTCTCTTCAATTGGTTAAAGCTACTAGCTTCTTAATAGTGCCTCTTCATGACTTATACTAAACCTACACCTGTGAGAGCACTCACAATAACACAAGTCTCTTCAATTGGTTAAAGCTACAAGCTTCTTAATAATGTCTCTTCATGACTTATCCTAAGCCTACACTAGTGAGAACAATCACAATAACACAAGTCTCTTCAATTGGTTAAAGCTATTAGCTTCTTACTAATGTGTCTTCATGACTTATACTAAGCCTACCACGGCCACCTTATCATAATGTCACAGTACACTCTTTATTCTAACACTGCTCCAGGAATTTACGTCTCACTAGCTCGACAGCCACAGACCAACTAACTACTGTTCTCGGAATCTTCCGAACTCAACTTTCTGTTCACGGTATCGGCTGTACAACACGCACAGTTGCCCGCATTGAACCATCGCTTTACATCGAATGATTCTGCCCACCTATTTTCTTTCTCAGCTTTTCTTTTCCCGCCAATCGCAACTCATTTTACATCTACCCTCGTTCTCACATTGCTTATAGTCCTCGTGCCTCATGACTTGTTCAGTTTTTCCACCCATCATGTGTGACCATGAGTTTCCCCCTTACCTCTATTTTCTTCTCAACCCTTTGTCTCCCCTTGACCTCTACTGAATTACCCGTCTTTTCATGTCCTTATTACCTCCCTGTTTCAGTATAAGAGGAGGTAAGGTAACCACATTTGTACCTATAGAGTATAAGGGGAGGTAAGGTAACAACATTTGTACCTATAGAGTATAAGGGGAGGTAAGGTAACAACATTTGTACCTATAGAGTATAAGGGGAGGTAAGGTAAGCACATTTGTATCTATAGAGTATAAGGGGAGGTAAGGTAAGCACATTTGTATCTATAGAGTATAAGGGGAGGTAAGGTAAGCAAAAGCTCGCTGAGATCTGCGCCTTCCCTCTCCTTGAAGCTGGAACACGTCACAGAAAGCTCTTTTGCAATCTGAGCCTTCAACTCGACTTGGTAAGGTAACAACATTTGTATCTTATATAGAGGGGGAGGGTAGAAAAATTAATACATGTGGATAAAGTATATGTGGAAGTATGGATATGTGGAGGTTAAGCAATGTAACTTGTACACGTATAGTGTATGTGGAGGTTAAGCAATGTAACTTGTACACATAGAGTGTATGTGGAGGTTAAGCAATGTAACTTGTACACATAGAGTGTATGTGGAGGTTAAGCATTGTAACTTGTACAGGTAGAGTGTATGTGGAGTTTAAGCAATGTAACTTGTACAGGTAGAGTGTATGTGGAGGTTAAGCAATGTAACTTGTACACGTAAAGTGTATGTGGAGGTTAAGCAATGTAATTTGTACACGTAGAGTGTATGTGGAGGTTAAGCAATGTAACTTGTACACGTAAAGTGTATGTGGAGGTTAAGCATTGTAACTTGTACAGGTAGAGTGTATGTGGAGGTTAAGCAATGTAACTTGTACAGGTAGAGTGTATGTGGAGGTTAAGCAATGTAACTTGTACACGTAAAGTGTATGTGGAGGTTAAGCATTGTAACTTGTACGGGTAGAGTGTATGTGGAGGTTAAGCAATGTAACTTGTACAGGTAGAGGGTATGTGGAGGTTAAGCATTGTAGCTTATACAGGTAGAGTGTATGTGGAGGTTAAGCAATGTAACTTGTATACGTAGAGTGTATGTGGAGGTTAAGCAATGTAACTTGTACGGGTAGAGTGTATGTGGAGGCTGCTAAATGTAATCTATGTGGTAAACTATATTATGTGCTTTTACACGTGTCTTTGTCCTTGTCTGACATTTGCTAGCTTAACATGGGTACAAAGAGTGTATATCCTTTTGTGTTTGTATGGCAACATTTGGATCAAGTCAAATGTTTGTATGGTAACATTTGGATCATGTCAAGTGTTTGTATGGTTACATTTGGATCAAGTCAAGTGTTTGTATGGTTACATTTGGATCATGTCAAGTGTTTGTATGGTAACATTTGGATCATGTCAAGTGTTTATATGGTTACATTTGGATCAAGTCAAGTGTTTCTATGGTCACATTTGGATCAAGTCAAGTGTTTCTATGGTCACATTTGGATCAAGTCAAGTATTTGTATGGCAACATTTGGATCATGCCAAGTGTTTGTATATTTACATTTGGATCATGTCAAGTGTGTATATGGTTACATTTGGATCATGTCAAGTGTTTGTATGGTTACATTTGGATCATGTCAAGTGTTTGTATGGTTACATTTGGATCATGTCAAATGTTTGTATGGCAACATTTGGATCATGTCAAGTGTTTGTATAAACAGCTTCATGTCCAATGGACAATTTGTGACAGGCCTTTTCTCTGTTGTAACAGGGTTGTTCAATAAAATCATGGGACAAACAACCAAACTGTCCCATCACCAAATCTTTGATGTGGAGATGGAACCCAATGAATGAATGAAGCTCCAAGCTGATCCTTCATATTGTTATGGCCAAATAAGAGCCCTGGAGAGGACACCCAAGTGTCATTTTACAATTTCCCCCACATGCTCAATAAATGAGAGGACACCCTAGTGTCATTTTACAATTTCCCCCACATGCTCAATAAATGAGAGGACACCCAAGTGTCATTTTACAATTTCCCCCACATGCTCAATAAATGAGAGGACACCCTAGTGTCATTTTACAGTTTCCCCCACATGCTCAATAAATGAGAGGACACCCAAGTGTCATTTTATAATTTCCCCCACATGCTCAATAAATGAGAGGACACCCTAGTGTCATTTTATAATTTCCCCCACATGCTCAATAAATGAGAGGACACCCTAGTGTCATTTTATAATTTCCCCCACATGCTCAATAAATGAGAGGACACCCTAGTGTCATTTTACAATTTCCTCCACATGCTCAATAAATGAGAGGACACACAAGTGTCATTTTACAATTTCCTCCACATGCTCAATAAATGAGAGGACACACAAGTGTCATTTTACAATTTCCTCCACATGCTCAATAAATGAGAGGACACACAAGTGTCATTTTACAATTTCCTCCACATGCTCAATAAATGAGAGGACACACAAGTGTCATTTTACAATTTCCTCCACATGCTCAATAAATGAGAGGACACACAAGTGTCATCTTACAATTCTCCACATGCTCAATAAATGAGAGGACACACAAGTGTCATTTTACAATTTCCTCCACATGCTCAATAAATGCATTCTCTTGCGAGGCTGTCAGATTATATCATGATATTTGAACAGTCGCTACTTCGGGGAGACAATTCTGTGTGATTATTTTTTTATTTTTTTTTATTATCACTATTAATTATTACTATTATTTATTATTTGTATTTATTATTATTGTTATGATAATTTATTATGATTATTATTGTTATTATGGAAAGTGTGTTGGACTGGTGATGTTTTGACAGTTTGATCTAAGCTCTTTTTGCACAAACAGAACCAAGAACTCCTTGACCAGGCAAGGATAGCTCAAGATGTTCTGGATGGAACACTGAGCGTGGCTGCTGGTGCGGGTTTCCTTCCAAGCCATGGTGTGGCCAATGGCAGACTTCCCGATATTGGGCTAGGCATCAATGAGAACAGAATATTTAGTCAAGCTGAGGAGGCGAGCAGGCCAGCAGTCGCAGCAGTCGACAATCAGCTGATGCCAGAGTTATCTCTGGATGGAGCTGGTGATCTTGTGAATTGGGACAGCATAGAAGTTCCAGAAGTGGCGGTTAGGGAGAACAATCTGGAACATCAAGCAAATGCGGAGCGCATGGTGGAGAATATTGCTGAAGTTCAGCCGGCTGCAAGCCCAGCTGTTTCTGATGCCAGTCGAGTTACAGAAACAGCGTTACAAGAGGTGAGACATAGCTGTTTTAGTGTATTATTGTTACAAGAGGTGAGATACATAGCTGTTTATGTCTTGTTGTTACAAGAGGTGAGGTACATAGCTGTTTATGTCTTGTTGTTACAAGAGGTGAGGTACATAGTTGTTTATGTCTTGTTGTTACAAGAGGTGAGGTACATAGCTGTTTATGTCTTGTTGTTACAAGAGGTGAGGTACATAGCTGTTTATGTCTTGTTGTTACAAGAGGTGAGATACATAGTTGTTTATGTCTTGTTGTTACAAGAGATGAGGTACATAGCTGTTTATGTCTTGTTGTTACAAGAGGCGAGGTACATAGCTGTTTATGTCTTGTTGTTACAAGAGGTGAGGTACATAGCTGTTTATGTCTTGTTGTTACAAGAGGTGAGATACATAGCTGTTTATGTCTTGTTGTTACAAGAGGTGAGATACATAGCTGTTTATGTCTTGTTGTTACAAGAGGTGAGATAGATAGCTGTTTATGTCTTATTGTTACAAGAGGTGAGGTACATAGTTGTTTATGTCTTGTTGTTACAAGAGATGAGATACATAGCTGTTTATGTCTTGTTGTTACAAGAGGTGAGGTACATAGTTGTTTATGTCTTGTTGTTACAAGAGGTGAGGTACATAGTTGTTTATGTCTTGTTGTTACAAGAGGTGAGATACATAGTTGTTTATGTCTTGTTGTTACAAGAGGTGAGATAGATAGCTGTTTATGTCTTGTTGTTACAAGAGGTGAGATAGATAGCTGTTTATGTCTTGTTGTTACAAGAGGTGAGGTACATAGTTGTTTATGTCTTGTTGTTACAAGAGGTGAGGTACATAGTTGTTTATGTCTTGTTGTTACAAGAGGTGAGGTACATAGTTGTTTATGTCTTGTTGTTACAAGAGGTGAGGTACATAGTTGTTTATGTCTTGTTGTTACAAGAGGTGAGATAGATAGCTGTTTATGTCTTGTTGTTACAAGAGGTGAGATAGATAGCTGTTTATGTCTTGTTGTTACAAGAGGTGAGGTACATAGTTGTTTATGTCTTGTTGTTACAAGAGGTGAGGTACATAGTTGTTTATGTCTTGTTGTTACAAGAGGTGAGGTACATAGCTGTTTATGTCTTGTTGTTACAAGAGGTGAGATACATAGCTGTTTATGTCTTGTTGTTACAAGAGGTGAGGTACATAGTTGTTTATGTCTTGTTGTTACAAGGGATGAGGTACATAGTTGTTTATGTCTTGTTGTTACAAGGGATGAGGTACATAGTTGTTTATGTCTTGTTGTTACAAGAGCTGAGATACATAGTTGTTTATGTCTTGTTGTTACAAGGGATGAGGTACATAGTTGTTTATGTCTTGTTGTTACAAGAGGTGAGATACATAGTTGTTTGTGTCTTGTTGTTACAAGAGGTGAGGTACATAGTTGTTTATGTCTTGTTGTTACAAGAGGTGAGGTACATAGTTGTTTATGTCTTGTTGTTACAAGAGGTGAGGTACATAGTTGTTTATGTCTTGTTGTTACAAGAGGTGAGATACATAGTTGTTTATGTCTTGTTGTTACAAGAGGTGAGATACATAGTTGTTTATGTCTTGTTGTTACAAGAGGTGAGGTACATAGTTGTTTATGTCTTGTTGTTACAAGAGGTGAGATACATAGTTGTTTATGTCTTGTTGTTACAAGAGTTGAGGTACATAGTTGTTTATGTCTTGTTGTTACAAGAGGTGAGATAGATAGCTGTTTATGTCTTGTTGTTACAAGAGATGAGGTACATAGTTGTTTATGTCTTGTTGTTACAAGAGGTGAGGTACATAGTTGTTTATGTCTTGTTGTTACAAGAGGTGAGGTACATAGTTGTTTATGTCTTGTTGTTACAAGAGGTGAGATACATAGCTGTTTATGTCTTGTTGTTACAAGAGGTGAGGTACATAGTTGTTTATGTCTTGTTGTTACAAGAGGTGAGGTACATAGCTGTTTATGCCTTGTTGTTACAAGAGGTGAGGTACATAGTTGTTTATGTCTTGTTGTTACAAGAGATGAGGTACATAGTTGTTTAGGTCTTGTTGTTACAAGAGGTGAGGTACATAGTTGTTTATGTCTTGTTGTTACAAGAGGTGAGGTACATAGTTGTTTATGTCTTGTTGTTACAAGAGATGAGGTACATAGCTGTTTATGTCTTGTTGTTACAAGAGATGAGATACATAGCTGTTTATGTCTTGTTGTTACAAGAGATGAGGTACATAGCTGTTTATGTCTTGTTGTCAGTATCTATCCTCATAGATTGAACTAAACAACAAATGTATCATTTGTAACTATCCTCATAGATTGAACTAAACAACAAATGTATCATTTGTAACTATCCTCATAGATTGAACTAAACAACAAATGTATCATTTGTAACTATCCTCATAGATTGAACTAAACAACAAATGTATCATTTGTATCTATCTTCATAGATTGAACTAAACAACAAATGTATCATTTGTAACTATCCTCATAGATTGAACTAAACAACAAATATATCATTTGTAACTATCCTCATAGATTGAACTAAACAACAAATGTATCATTTGTAACTATCCTCATAGATTGAACTAAACAACAAATGTATCATTTGTAACTATCCTCATAGATTGAACTAAACAACGAATGTATCATTTGTAACTATCCTCATAGATTGAACTAAACAACAAATGTATCATTTGTATCTATCCTCATAGATTGAACTAAACAACAAATGTATCATTTGTATCTATCCTCATAGATTGAACTAAACAACAAATGTATCATTTGTATCTATCCTAATAGATTGAACTAAACAACAAATGTATCATTTGTATCTATCCTCATAGATTGAACTAAACAACAAATGTATCATTTGTATCTATCCTCATAGATTGAACTAAACAACAAATGTATCATTTGTATCTATCCTCATAGATTGAACTAAACAACAAATGTATCATTTGTATCTATCCTCATAGATTGAACTAAACAACAAATGTATCATTTGTATCTATCCTCATAGATTGAACTAAACAACAAATGTATCATTTGTATCTATCCTCATAGATTGAACTAAACAACAAATGTATCATTTGTATCTATCCTCATAGATTTAACTAAACAACAAATGTATCATTTGTATCTATCCTCATAGATTTAACTAAACAACAAATGTATCATTTGTATCTATCCTCATAGATTTAACTAAACAACAAATGTATCATTTGTAACTATCCTCATAGATTGAACTAAACAACAAATGTATCATCTGTAACTATCCTCATAGATTGAACTAAACAACAAATGTATCATCTGTATCTATCCTCATAGATTGAACTAAACAACAAATGTATCATTTGTAACTATCCTCATAGATTGAACTAAACAACAAATGTATCATTTGTATCTATCCTCATAGATTGAACTAAACAACAAATGTATCATTTGTAACTATCCTCATAGATTGAACTAAACAACAAATGTATCATTTGTATCTATCCTCATAGATTTAACTAAACAACAAATGTATCATTTGTAACTATCCTCATAGATTGAACTAAACAACAAATGTATCATCTGTAACTATCCTCATAGATTGAACTAAACAACAAATGTATCATTTGTATCTATCCTCATAGATTGAACTAAACAACAAATGTATCATTTGTAACTATCCTCATAGATTGAACTAAACAACAAATGTATCATTTGTATCTATCCTCATAGATTGAACTAAACAACAAATGTATCATTTGTATCTATCCTCATAGATTGAACTAAACAACAAATGTATCATTTGTATCTAAATCTCCAGAGACTGAACTCGATGACTGAGACCAATCTTGCCTTAGAGGAAGAGCTGCGGAGGGTGAGGGAAGACCTTGCAACACAAAGTTCAAGGTTAAATGATGTCTATGCTCGTCACAGAGAGGAGTTAGAGGAGGTCAGGAGAGCAGGGCATGATGGGCTTGCAATGGTGGTGAGCCAGTACAAGGTAACCTAGAATCCCTCATTTCTTTACTGTGTGTGGAAAGGGGGAGGGGGGGGGGCCTGAGCTGTTATTTTATGTTTGATTGAAGTTTGTAGTGTTTGGATATGTGAAGTCTGTGAGAATGTATCCTAATGTTTGGAAATGTGAAGTCTGTCAGAATGTATCCTAATGTTTGGAAATGTGAAGTCTGTCAGAATGTATCCTAATATTTGGATATGTGAAGTCTGTGAGAATGTATCCTAATGTTTGGAAATGTGAAGTCTGTGAGAATGTATCCTAATGTTTGGAAATGTGAAGTCTGTCAGAATGTATCCTAATGTTTGGAAATGTGAAGTCTGTGGGAATGTATCCTAATGTTTGGAAATGTGAAGTCTGACAGAATGTATCTTAATGTTTGGAAATGTGAAGTCTATGAGAATGTATCCTAATGTTTGGAAATGTGAAGTCTGTCAGAATGTATCCTAATGTTTGGAAATGTGAAGTCTGTGAGAATGTATCCTAATGTTTGGAAATGTGAAGTCTGTCAGAATGTATCCTAATGTTTGGAAATGTGAAGTCTGTCAGAATGTATCCTAATGTTTGGAAATGTGAAGTCTGTGAGAATGTATCCTAATGTTTGGAAATGTGAAGTCTGTCAGAATGTATCCTAATGTTTGGAAATGTGAAGTCTGTGAGAATGTATCCTAATGTTTGGAAATGTGAAGTCTGTCAGAATGTATCCTAATGTTTGGAAATGTGAAGTCTGTCAGAATGTATCCTAATGTTTGGAAATGTGAAGTCTGTCAGAATGTATCCTAATATCTGGAAATGTGAAGTCTGACAGAATGTATCCTAATATCTGGAAATGTGAAGTCTGTCAGAATGTATCCTAATGTTTGGAAATGTGAAGTCTGACAGAATGTATCCTAATATCTGGAAATGTGAAGTCTGACAGAATGTATCCTAATGTTTGGAAATGTGAAGTCTGACAGAATGTATCTTAATGTTTGGAAATGTGAAGTCTGACAGAATGTATCCTAATGTTTGGAAATGTGAAGTCTGACAGAATGTATCCTAATGTTTGGAAATGTGAAGTCTGACAGAATGTATCCTAATGTTTGGAAATGTGAAGTCTGACAGAATGTATCCTAATGTTTGGAAATGTGAAGTCTGACAGAATGTATCCTAATATCTGGAAATGTGAAGTCTGACAGAATGTATCCTAATGTTTGGAAATGTGAAGTCTGACAGAATGTATCCTAATATCTGGAAATGTGTGGTGGAGCAAATTTGCTTGATTGAATTCATTCATTTGTAAAAAGTTCCCTAAGGTTTTTTTAAAAAATGGAAATAGTCTCAAGTTGTATGTCGGTGACTTTCAGCTGACCAATGGTTTCTTTCAACTTATTCAGGTTTGGCATCTTATAATATATTCAGCAGAAGATATTTTCATTTGTTTTGAGGTGATCATTTTGTCTTGCATCTTCTGTGTCTATCCTTATTACCCATGGCTATTGTTTACCCTTGTCCTGTGGTTTTCAGAAGCTGTGATGTCGGTACCTTAGAGGCCAGCACATTTGACTTTAGCACTGTTCTTAGGTGCCTGGTTGGCTTTCTCTCTTGAATATTTGGCCTGGCTGGTTAGTTTGTTTCTTGGACAAACACAGAAGGGTGGAGTAAGATCTTGACTAGTTCTGGTTCGGTCATCCTGCACAGTTAGCTATGAGTTGCTGACCACCATTTATCTCAGGTACTGCCCTGGCTCCAAGTGATATATTGAATGAAATGCCATGTAGTGAGAGCCAGGAAAACAATTTGATTGTGAATATGAACAGTCTCATCTAATGAGGTCAATGTGTCCATGAAACTGTTTCCATTCATCCATTTTCCAAACAAAAGAAGCAAAAATAACAGACAATAAAATAAAACAATTAAAAGATAAAGGAAAACCCTAGAAGAAAAACTAACAGAGGAATTCAAGAAACTTCCTAATGAAGTAAGCACAGTAGAAAAAGAGTGGAAACAGTTTAAGGAAACAGTCATCGACATCTCTAAAAAAGTATGTGGAACAAAACTAAGGAAACAAGAAAGGGAAAAAGCCCCTGTGGTGTAATAGAGAAGCAATTAAAGAAAAGAGGAAGCTGTTTGAAAATTCTATTCAATTCAATTATATTGAATTGAACTCAGAGTGTTTCTCACTGTCTAGCTGTGTTGTCTACCTCTGAGTGTTTCTCACTGTCTAGCTGTGTTGTCTACCTCAGAGTGTTTCTCACTGTCTAGCTGTGTTGTCTACCTCAGAGTGTTTCTCACTGTCTAGCTGTGTTGTCTACCTCAGAGTGTTTCTCACTGTCTAGCTGTGTTGTCTACCTCTGAGTGTTTCTCACTGTCTAGCTGTGTTGTCTACCTCTGAGTGTTTCTCACTGTCTAGCTGTGTTGTCTACCTCTGAGTGTTTCTCACTGTCTAGCTGTGTTGTCTACCTCTGAGTGTTTCTCACTGTCTAGCTGTGTTGTCTACCTCTGAGTGTTTCTCACTGTCTAGCTGTGTTGTCTACCTCTGAGTGTTTCTCACTGCCTAGCTGTGTTGTCTACCTCTGAGTGTTTCTCACTGTCTAGCTGTGTTGTCTACCTCTGAGTGTTTCTCACTGTCTAGCTGTGTTGTCTACCTCTGAGTGTTTCTCACTGTCTAGCTGTGTTGTCTACCTCTGAGTGTTTCTCACTGCCTAGCTGTGTTGTCTACCTCTGAGTGTTTCTCACTGTCTAGCTGTGTTGTCTACCTCTGAGTGTTTTCTATAGGGAGTGCATGATCTGATGGATCTGTCATCCCTTTCTCTATATTCTATAGACTATACCTCTATTTTGATCTTACAAAGCTGTCTGATGTGGCCAGTGAATGTGACCTTTCATTGAGTTCACCTGCCGGATATTTATTTTAAATTCTCTTCAAAACTTGTGTTGTTTCCCTTGTGAAATGTTTTCTCATTCAATCAAATTGTGTGTCACCAGGAGCAGTCAAAAGTTGTGGTTGTCGAGCAGCAAGAGTTGGCCCAGAGACGCCTGGTGGAGGTCCTGGCTGACCAGATGAAAGCCTTCAAGGACATGTTGCAGTTACAGGTAACAAATTAATTGTATGTTCTTATGTTTATCATGTACAGAAATGGCAATCACAAAGATACAGACCTTCTTATGTTTATCATGTACAGAAATGACAATCACAAAGATATAGACCTTCTTATGTTTATCATGTACAGAAATGACATTCACAAAGATACAGACCTTCTTATGTTTATCATGTACAGAAATGACATTCACAAAGATACAGACCTTCTTATGTTTATCATGTACAGAAATGACAATCACAAAGATACAGACCTTCTTATGTTTATCATGTACAGAAATGACATTCACAAAGATACAGACCTTGTTATGTTTATCATGTACAGAAATGACAATCACAAAGATACAGACCTTCTTATGTTTATCATGTACAGAAATGACAATCACAAAGATATAGACCTTCTTATGTTTATCATGTACAGAAATGACAATCACAAAGATACAGACCTTCTTATGTTTATCATGTACAGAAATGACATTCACAAAGATACAGACCTTGTTATGTTTATCATGTACAGAAATGACAATCACAAAGATACAGACCTTCTTATGTTTATCATGTACAGAAATGACATTCACAAAGATACAGACCTTGTTATGTTTATCATGTACAGAAATGGCAATCACAAAGATACAGACCTTCTTATGTTTATCATGTACAGAAATGGCAATCACAAAGATACAGACCTTCTTATGTTTATCTTGTACAGAAATGACAATCACAAAGATACAGACCTTCTTATGTTTATCTTGTACAGAAATGACAATCACAAAGATACAGACCTTCTTATGTTTATCATGTACAGAAATGACAATCACAAAGATACAGACCTTCTTATGTTTATCATGTACAGAAATGACAATCACAAAGATATAGACCTTCTTATGTTTATCTTGTACAGAAATGACAATCACAAAGATACAGACCTTGTTATGTTTATCATGTACAGAAATGACAATCACAAAGATGCAGACCTTCTTATGTTTATCTTGTACAGAAATGACAATCACAAAGATACAGACCTTGTTATGTTTATCTTGTACAGAAATGACAATCACAAAGATGCAGACCTTCTTATGTTTATCATGTACATAAATGGCAATCACAAAGATACAGACCTTCTTATGTTTATCTTGTACAGAAATGACAATCACAAAGATATAGACCTTCTTATGTTTATCATGTACAGAAATGACAATCACAAAGATATAGACCTTCTTATGTTTATCTTGTACAGAAATGACAATCACAAAGATACAGACCTTCTTATGTTTATCTTGTACAGAAATGACAATCACAAAGATACAGACCTTCTTATGTTTATCTTGTACAGAAATGACAATCACAAAGATATAGACCTTCTTATGTTTATCTTGTACAGAAATGACAATCACAAAGATACAGACCTTCTTATGTTTATCTTGTACAGAAATGACAATCACAAAGATACAGACCTTCTTATGTTTATCTTGTACAGAAATGACAATCACAAAGATATAGACCTTCATTAATGAATGTTTGTGCAGAATAAAAGGATGGAAATGGCAGGACAGAATTATTAACATAGAATTATGGAAAAGTACCAGTCAAATACCAGTGGACAAAGATACAATGAAAGCAATGATGCTGGATAGGACATACACTGCGGAAGCCATTTATTAAATAACAGGCCTTTTTTTGGAATCCCCCAGGGGAAGAGACAAAGAGGAAGACTAAAATAATCTTGGTGAAGACAGATGGAAGCAGAGATGAAGATGGTGGGGAACATATGGAATGATCTTAAAAGAATGGCAAGAAACAGAACGACTTGGAACGTGTTTGTTGAAGACCTATGCTCCACAGGAAGCTGAAAGTGTTTGTTGAAGACCTATGCTCCACAGGGAGCTGAAAGTGTTTGTTGAAGATCTATGCTCCACAGGGACTGAAAGTGTTTGTTGAAGACCTATGCTCCACAGGGAGCTGATAGAAGTTTTCATTCTATGAGAAAACTTAACAGATATGTCCAACATAAAAGAAATGAACCAAACTTTACGTATATGTCCTTTATGAGGTAATGAGCTAAACAAACTTTCATATGTGTATCCTAGCAGTAAAATTAACTAAACAAACTTTCATATGTGTATCCTAGCAGTAACATTAACTAAACAAACTTTCATATGTGTATCCAAGCAGTAAAATTAACTAAACAAACTTTCATATGTGTATCCTAGCAGTAAAATTAACTAAACAAACTTTCATATGTGTATCCTAGCAGTAAAATTAACTAAACAAACTTTCATATGTGTATCCTAGCAGTAAAATTAACTAAACAAACTTTCATATGTGTATCCTAGCAGTAACATTAACTAAACAAACTTTCATATGTGTATCCTAGCAGTAACATTAACTAAACAAACTTTCATATGTGTATCCTAGCAGTAAAATTAACTAAACAAACTTTCATATGTGTATCCTAGCAGTAAAAAGAACTAAACTAACCTTCTTTCTTACGTGTATCTATCTATCTATAGACCTTTCGAGCCGTAGCCGGCCCATAGGGCGTACACCAAGATACTCCTTCTCTTATCTGAATTTTTGTTCTAGCAGTTTTCAATTCTTTTAAAGATATTTTATCAAATCTTGCCATTTGTCTCTGCTCTGTGCAAGCAGCTCTATCTCATTGAGGGAGCCGATTCCTGCTGCTTTTGCCTCTCTCATCAATGTTCTTCTCAGTGTCTCTCTGGGTCTTCCTCTTTTTCTCTTACCTGTTGTTTCCCACATGAGGGCTTGCTTTGCTATTCGGTTGTTATCTCTTCTCATAACATTAACTAAACAAGCTTTCATACGTGTATCCTAGCAGTAAAATGAATTAAACAAACTTTCGTATGTGTATCCTAGCAGTAAAATGAATTAAACAAACTTTCTTATGTGTATCCTAGCAGTAAAATGAATTAAACAAACTTTCTTATGTGTATCCCATTATAAAAAACTAGCTAAACTCCATAGGAAAATGAGCTAATTAACTCCTTGTAAATCTCACAAATGAAAATACTTGGTATAGCGTGGAACGAATTCAAAACAAATGAGGAAATTAGAGAAATCGCCAATCAACCACTAATATCTTCAGTAATAAAGAAAAGACGATGGTCATATGTTGGACATGTGATGAGAAGTGATAACAACCGAATAGCAAAGCAAGCCCTCATGTGGGAAACAACACGTAAGAGAAAAAGAGGAAGACCCAGAGAGACACTGAGAAGAACATTGATGAGAGAGGCAAGAGCAGCAGGAATCGGCTCCCTCAATGAGATAAAATTGCTTGCACAGAACAGAGACAAATGGCGAGATTTGATAAAATATCTTTAAAAGAATTGAAAACTGCTAGAACAAAAATTCAGATAAGAGAAGGAGTATCTTGGTCTACGCCCTATGGGCCGGCTACGGCTCAAAAGGTCAATAGATAGAAGTCTCACAAACAATTTGAAACTAGGCCCTAGCACAGGCTGAATTTTACAGTTTTAAAGTAAGTCTGGTCTGGCATCAAATTCAAAGTTTGTAATAAATGTTTAACTACACCACTAAAGTGTTAATGTAAGTCTGGTCTGGCATCAAATTCAAAGTTTGTAATAAATGTTTAACTACATCACTAAAGTGTTAATGTAAGTCTGGCTACAAGGTGATAGTTTGTAAAGTCTGGTCAGTCTCACAGTTTTTCATCTAAACATGTCTGCAGTCTCAAAGTTTCTAATGTAAGTCTGACTACAGTTTCAAAGTTTCTAATGTAAGTCTGACTACAGTCTCAAAGTTTCTAATGTAAGTCTGACTACAGTCTCAAAGTTTCTAATGTAAGTCTGACTACAGTTTCAAAGTTTCTAATATAAGTCTGACTACAGTCTCAAAGTTTCTAATGTAAGTCTGACTACAGTTTCAAAGTTTCTAATGTAAGTCTGACTACAGTCTCAAAGTTTCTAATGTAAGTCTGACTACAGTTTCAAAGTTTCTAATGTAAGTCTGACTACAGTCTCAAAGTTTCTAATGTAAGTCTGACTACAAGGTGATAGTTTGTAAAGTCTGGTCAGTCTCACAGTTTTTCATCTAAACATGCCTGCAGTCTCAAAGTTTCTAATGTAAGTCTGACTACAGTTTCAAAGTTTCTAATGTAAGTCTGACTACAGTCTCAAAGTTTCTAATGTAAGTCTGACTACAGTCTCAAAGTTTCTAATGAAAGTCTGACTACAGTTTCAAAGTTTCTAATGTAAGTCTGACTACAGTCTCAAAGTTTCTAATGTAAGTCTGACTACAGTTTCAAAGTTTCTAATGTAAGTCTGACTACAGTCTCAAAGTTTCTAATGTAAGTCTGACTACAGTTTCAAAGTTTCTAATGTAAGTCTGACTACAGTCTCAAAGTTTCTAATGTAAGTCTGACTACAGTTTCAAAGTTTCTAATGTAAGTCTGACTACAGTCTCAAAGTTTCTAATGTAAGTCTGACTACAGTCTCAAAGTTTCTAATGTAAGTCTGACTACAGTCTCAAAGTTTGTAATGTAAGTCTGACTACAGTCTCAAAGTTTCTAATGTAAGTCTGACTACAGTCTCAAAGTTTCTAATGTAAGTCTGACTACAGTCTCAAAGTTTCTAATGTAAGTCTGACTACAGTCTCAAAGTTTCTAATGTAAGTCTGACTACAGTCTCAAAGTTTCTAATGTAAGTCTGACTTGCAGATAATTTTTTAAAATGTGACCCTAACTACAGTTTGAAATGGTGAAATATAAGCTGAAAATTTTCATGTAAACCTGACTACAAGATGAAATTGTGCACTTCACTTTCAGCAAGAACTTCATGAACAGCAAAGAGAAGAAGACAGACAAGAACTGCGTCGAAGGATAGACAGTGAAGTTGTGGAGTCTCGCAATCTGCAACAGGTTTGATAGCTAAAGATCTGTAATTATAACCGCAAATTTTATTGCGACGACTTTCATTTGTTTATGATGTTGTGATGACCTCAACCTCGCTTGACATCAATTGACATCACCCTCGATGCCTGAATGAAATGTCGATTGGCTCGAATATGATCACGCCAATCATTCCATCACCACCGCTTTCACCAAACAATGTGATCTCACCAATCATTCCATCATCACCGCTTGCACCAAACAATGTGATCTCACCAATCATTCCATCACCACCGCTTTCACTACATTCCATCACCACCGCTTGCACCAAACAATGTGATCTCACCAATCATTCCATCATCACCGCTTGCACCAAACAATGTGATCTCACCAATCATTCCATCACCACCGCTTGCACCAAACAATGTGATCACACCAATCATTCCATCACCACCGCTTGCACCAAACAATGTGATCTCACCAATCATTCCATCACCACCGCTTGCACCAAACAATGTGATCTCACCAATCATTCCATCACCATCGCTTGCACCAAACAATGTGATCGACCTGTAAAACCCAACCTTAATGACGTGTAGACTGGCGCCACTAATTGACACATGGCCGCTGCTTGACCTCTCGTGTGAAACTGCCTTTAACCTTGAGCTTTTGTACTCTCTTGACACAATGGAACACCGTTATGCACAGACAAGTACGTGCATGATCTGGTTCCTGTGAACCTGCTGATTCTACCAGCTAGGATTCAGCCCCTGTGCCAACCTGGACTGAGCTTGCTACCCTGGCTTCGGCATGCTGTTGTCAAATTTACTGCCGTCTACTTGACTGATGCTGTAGCTCCAGACTGGCTAGGAGCACTTTGCTCCCTTCGGGATCGTATAGTTAATGTACTTCGCGCTGTTGTGGATACTGTCTTCTCCAACTTCAGAGGGCCTTATCTGGTTCGCCCCACACAGGCATCTTTGTCGCTAGTCCACAGACAGACAAAACACTAACGAGGTTCAACTAATCAACTGAACTCCAATTGTAAAAACAACAACTCTGGTTTATTCATGAATCGTCCATCATGAACAAGAGTTTGTACATCAGCTCACACTCTTGTTTATCAGCTGCTCAACATTCACAATTAATGTCATACACGAGGCTCACATGCGCCCCGATTTCTCTCGTTCTGTCAAATTGAATACATTTCTGTAACGTGGCTGGATCTACTCCTAACACCACTTAGTCTATTTGTCTTAGGCTTAATCTATAGCATCTGCTCTCATCTTGAGTAGTACCTAAGTCACAAGTTACCAGCAACAACTACTAGTTTCATAACTCACTGGAACTTTAAACACTACACTGCGGAGGTTGTTAACGATTTCCTCCCGAATGAAATACAGTTCAGTTCTATGCGAATCTACTCTAGTACAACACTTTGACTAACACTGCGAATTATGTCAGCTGTGTCTCGCTCCACTCTCACACTATCTTCTCTACACTTTGACTAACACTGCGAATTATGTGAGCTGTGTCTCGCTCCACTCTCACACTATCTTCCCTACACTTTGACTAACACTGTGAATTATGTGAGCTGTGTCTTGCTCCACTCTCACACTATCTTCCCTACACTTTGACTAACACTGCGAATTATGTGAGCTGTGCCTCGCTCCACTCTCACACTATCTTCCCTACACTTTGACTAACACTGCGAATTATGTGAGCTGTGCCTCGCTCCACTCTCACACTATCTTCTCTACACTTTGACTAACACTGTGAATTATGTGAGCTGTGTCTCGCTCCACTCTCACACTATCTTCCCTACACTTTGACTAACACTGCGAATTATGTGAGCTGTGCCTCGCTCCACTCTCACACTATCTTCCCTACACTTTGACTAACACTGAGAATTATGTGAGCTGTGCCTCGCTCCACTCTCACACTATCTTCCCTACACTTTGACTTGACACTGTGAGTTATGTGAGCTGTGTCTCGCTCCACTCTCACACTATCTTCCCTACACTTTGACTTGACACTGTGAGTTATGTGAGCTGTGTCTCGCTCCACTCTCACACTATCTTCCCTACACTTTGACTTGACACTGTGAGTTATGTGAGCTGTGTCTCGCTCCACTCTCACACTATCTTCCCTACACTTTGACTTGACACTGTGAGTTATGTGAGCTGTGTCTCGCTCCACTCTCACACTATCTTCCCTACACTTTGACTTGACACTGTGAGTTATGTGAGCTGTGTCTCGCTCCACTCTCACACTATCTTCCCTACACTTTGACTTGACACTGTGAGTTATGTGAGCTGTGTCTCGCTCCACTCTCACACTATCTTCCCTACACTTTGACTTGACACTGTGAGTTATGTGAGCTGTGTCTCGCTCCACTCTCACACTATCTTCCCTACACTTTGACTTGACACTGTGAGTTATGTGAGCTGTGTCTCGCTCCACTCTCACACTATCTTCCCTACACTTTGACTTGACACTGTGAGTTATGTGAGCTGTGTCTCGCTCCACTCTCACACTATCTTCCCTACACTTTGACTTGACACTGTGAGTTATGTGAGCTGTGTCTCGCTCCACTCTCACACTATCTTCCCTACACTTTGACTTGACACTGTGAGTTATGTGAGCTGTGTCTCGCTCCACTCTCACACTATCTTCCCTACACTTTGACTTGACACTGTGAGTTATGTGAGCTGTGTCTCGCTCCACTCTCACACTATCTTCCCTACACTTTGACTTGACACTGTGAGTTATGTGAGCTGTGTCTCGCTCCACTCTCACACTATCTTCCCTACACTTTGACTTGACACTGTGAGTTATGTGAGCTGTGTCTCGCTCCACTCTCACACTATCTTCCCTACACTTTGACTTGACACTGTGAGTTATGTGAGCTGTGTCTCGCTCCACTCTCACACTATCTTCCCTACACTTTGACTTGACACTGTGAGTTATGTGAGCTGTGTCTCGCTCCACTCTCACACTATCTTCCCTACACTTTGACTTGACACTGTGAGTTATGTGAGCTGTGTCTCGCTCCACTCTCACACTATCTTCCCTACACTTTGACTTGACACTGTGAGTTATGTGAGCTGTGTCTCGCTCCACTCTCACACTATCTTCCCTACACTTTGACTTGACACTGTGAGTTATGTGAGCTGTGTCTCGCTCCACTCTCACACTATCTTCCCTACACTTTGACTTGACACTGTGAGTTATGTGAGCTGTGTCTCGCTCCACTCTCACACTATCTTCCCTACACTTTGACTTGACACTGTGAGTTATGTGAGCTGTGTCTCGCTCCACTCTCACACTATCTTCCCTACACTTTGACTTGACACTGTGAGTTATGTGAGCTGTGTCTCGCTCCACTCTCACACTATCTTCCCTACACTTTGACTTGACACTGTGAGTTATGTGAGCTGTGTCTCGCTCCACTCTCACACTATCTTCCCTACACTTTGACTTGACACTGTGAGTTATGTGAGCTGTGTCTCGCTCCACTCTCACACTATCTTCCCTACACTTTGACTTGACACTGTGAGTTATGTGAGCTGTGTCTCGCTCCACTCTCACACTATCTTCCCTACACTTTGACTTGACACTGTGAGTTATGTGAGCTGTGTCTCGCTCCACTCTCACACTATCTTCCCTACACTTTGACTTGACACTGTGAGTTATGTGAGCTGTGTCTCGCTCCACTCTCACACTATCTTCCCTACACTTTGACTTGACACTGTGAGTTATGTGAGCTGTGTCTCGCTCCACTCTCACACTATCTTCCCTACACTTTGACTTGACACTGTGAGTTATGTGAGCTGTGTCTCGCTCCACTCTCACACTATCTTCCCTACACTTTGACTTGACACTGTGAGTTATGTGAGCTGTGTCTCGCTCCACTCTCACACTATCTTACCTACACTTTGACTTGACACTGTGAGTTATGTGAGCTGTGTCTCGCTCCACTCTCACACTATCTTCCCTACACTTTGACTTGACACTGTGAGTTATGTGAGCTGTGTCTCGCTCCACTCTCACACTATCTTCCCTACACTTTGACTTGACACTGTGAGTTATGTGAGCTGTGTCTCGCTCCACTCTCACACTATCTTCCCTACACTTTGACTTGACACTGTGAGTTATGTGAGCTGTGTCTCGCTCCACTCTCACACTATCTTCCCTACACTTTGACTTGACACTGTGAGTTATGTGAGCTGTGTCTCGCTCCACTCTCACACTATCTTCCCTACACTTTGACTTGACACTGTGAGTTATGTGAGCTGTGTCTCGCTCCACTCTCACACTATCTTCCCTACACTTTGACTTGACACTGTGAGTTATGTGAGCTGTGTCTCGCTCCACTCTCACACTATCTTCCCTACACTTTGACTTGACACTGTGAGTTATGTGAGCTGTGTCTCGCTCCACTCTCACACTATCTTCCCTACACTTTGACTTGACACTGTGAGTTATGTGAGCTGTGTCTCGCTCCACTCTCACACTATCTTCCCTACACTTTGACTTGACACTGTGAGTTATGTGAGCTGTGTCTCGCTCCACTCTCACACTATCTTCCCTACACTTTGACTTGACACTGTGAGTTATGTGAGCTGTGTCTCGCTCCACTCTCACACTATCTTCCCTACACTTTGACTTGACACTGTGAGTTATGTGAGCTGTGTCTCGCTCCACTCTCACACTATCTTCCCTACACTTTGACTTGACACTGTGAGTTATGTGAGCTGTGTCTCGCTCCACTCTCACACTATCTTCCCTACACTTTGACTTGACACTGTGAGTTATGTGAGCTGTGTCTCGCTCCACTCTCACACTATCTTCACAAAACAAACAGTTATCTGTTATCTCTTGTACCTAACATGCTTACTCAACGGTACCAGCCCAACTAATCAGCCGTCCGCCTGGAGTAATTGTTGTATCTAGACTGATCTAACTTGTGGTTTGTCACCAAACCTTTTCCTCCAGCCAATCATAACCCTGGTTTATCTAGACTGATCTAACTTGTGGTTTGTCACCAAACCTTTTCCTCCAGCCAATCATAACCTGGTTTATCTAGACTGATCTAACTTGTGGTTTGTCACCAAACCTTTTCCTCCAGCCAATCATAACCTGGTTTATCTAGACTGATCTAACTTGTGGTTTGTCACCAAACCTTTTCCTCCAGCCAATCATAACCTGGTTTATCTAGACTGATCTAACTTGTGGTTTGTCACCAAACCTTTTCCTCCAGCCAATCATAACCTGGTTTATCTAGACTGATCTAACTTGTGGTTTGTCACCAAACCTTTTCCTCCAGTCAATCATAACCTGGTTTATCTAGACTGATCTAACTTGTGGTTTGTCACCAAACCTTTTCCTCCAGCCAGTCATAACCTGGTTTATCTAGACTGATCTAACTTGTGGTTTGTCACCAAACCTTTTCCTCCAGCCAATCATAACCTGGTTTATCTAGACTGATCTAACTTGTGGTTTGTCACCAAACCTTTTCCTCCAGCCAATCATAACCTGGTTTATCTAGACTGATCTAACTTGTGGTTTGTCACCAAACCTTTTTCTCCAGCCAATCATAACCTGGTTTATCTAGACTGATCTAACTTGTGGTTTGTCACCAAACCTTTTCCTCCAGCCAATCACAACCCCGTTTACATTCTCCCCTCTCTCCTGATTGCTTTTCACTTTCCACATGAAACTCAATGTTTTCTACTTGAAGTGAACTCTTATCACTTTTCCCCGTGACTTCTACCACACACTCCCATATTGTCATACACTCAGTAATTGCTGCGATATAATTATTGAATTTATTTGAGAAAAGTGGATCTGCCTCAATGCTACACAAAAGAGAGGGTACCATTAGTTGTCATGTTAATGTGCAATGTAAAAACTATTGAAATTGAAACCTTGACAAAATCATTTCTTTGATCTAATGTAGGTACACAAGTCTGTGAACATTGCCATTCAGTACAAGTCCTTCAGAACTTACAAACTACATGAATTCCCTTAGAAATCCCATTCTGTAGGTCTGCTCTCAAGCTCCGAGTGTTACACAATTTTGTTGGATCTGAATGTTTTTTAAGAAAGTGGACCAGATGATTGGTGAGATGTGTGGAAGCATCACTAGTCTTCAAAGTAGTGGACCAGATGATTGGTGAGATGTAGTGGACCAGATGATTTGTGAGATGTGTTAACCAGATGATTGGTGAGATGTGTGGAAGCATCACTAGTCTTCAAAGTAGTGGACCAGATGATTGGTGAGATGTAGTGGACCAGATGATTTGTGAGATGTGTGGACCAGATGATTGGTGAGATGTAGTGGACCAGATGATTGGTGAGATGTGTGGACCAGATGATTGGTGAAATGTGTGGAAGCATCACTAGTCATCAAAGTTGTGGACAGTTCATTCACCATCACATGGTGCTATTCCATCACTGAGATTTCCACAACAGCTGCAGTGGATTTAGCTCATTAACTTGGGCTGTGTGTGTGACTAGGGGTGGATTCAGCTCATTAACTTGGGCTGTGTGTGTGACCAAGAATGGATTCAGCTCATTAACTTGGGCTGTGTGTGTGACTAGGGGTGGATTCAGCTCATTAACTTGGGCTGTGTGTGTGACCAAGAATGGATTCAGTTCATTAACTTGGGCTGTGTGTGTGACCAAGAATGGATTCAGCTCATTAACTTGGGCTGTGTGTGTGACCAAGAATGGATTCAGCTCATTAACTTGGGCTGTGTGTGTGACTAGGGGTGGATTCAGCTCATTAACTTGGGCTGTGTGTGTGACCAAGAATGGATTCAGCTCATTAACTTGGGCTGTGTGTGTGACTAGGGGTGGATTCAGCTCATTAACTTGGGCTGTGTGTGTGACCAAGAATGGATTCAGCTCATTAACTTGGGCTGTGTGTGTGACTAGGGGTGGATTCAGCTCATTAACTTGGGCTGTGTGTGTGACCAAGAATGGATTCAGCTCATTAACTTGGGCTGTGTGTGTGACCAAGAATGGATTCAGCTTATTAACTTGGGCTGTGTGTGTGACCAAGAATGGATTCAGCTCATTAACTTGGGCTGTGTGTGTGACCAAGAATGGATTCAGCTCATTAACTTGGGCTGTGTGTGTGACTAGGGGTGGGTTCAGCTCATTAACTTGGGCTGTGTGTGTGACTAGGGGTGGATTCAGTTCATTAACTTGGGCTGTGTGTGTGACTAGGGGTGGATTCAGCTCATTAACTTGGGCTGTGTGTGTGACTAGGGGTGAGGATGTGTTGCAGACATTATGTTGTTTTAAACTACCTTCACCACACACACACACACACACACACTGCATCAATAAATGTCAATTAGTGTAAGTCCTGGTACTCATAAAACAGATGAGCTGTTGGCTCAAGTAGGTCGCAGTCCTAGTACTCACAAAACAGATGAGCTGTTGGCTCAAGTAGGTCACGGTCCTGGTACTCACAAAACAGATGAGCTGTTGGCTCAAGTAGGTCACAGTCCTGGTACTCACAAAACAGATGAGCTGTTGGCTCAAGTAGGTCACGGTCCTGGTACTCACAAAACAGATGAGCTGTTGGTTCAAGTAGGTCACGGTCCTGGTACTCACAAAACAGATGAGCTGTTGGTTCAAGTAGGTCACGGTCCTGGTACTCACAAAACAGATGAGCTGTTGGCTCAAGTAGGTCACAGTCCTGGTACTCACAAAACAGATGAGCTGTTGGCTCAAGTAGGTCACGGTCCTGGTACTCACAAAACAGATGAGCTGTTGGCTCAAGTAGGTCACGGTCCTGGTACTCACAAAACAGATGAGCTGTTGGCTCAAGTAGGTCACGGTCCTGGTACTCACAAAACAGATGAGCTGTTGGTTCAAGTAGGTCACGGTCCTGGTACTCACAAAACAGATGAGCTGTTGGTTCAAGTAGGTCACGGTCCTGGTACTCACAAAACAGATGAGCTGTTGGCTCAAGTAGGTCACGGTCCTGGTACTCACAAAACAGATGAGCTGTTGGCTCAAGTAGGTCACGGTCCTGGTACTCACAAAACAGATGAGCTGTTTTGCTGTTTGCCCAAGTACGCCAGCTTTTATGAGAGTGCGCAGCATGCCTTTACTGCCACATGTATGGCATTTTTTTAACCATTGCTGTCATTGTACAGTGTCCTGGTGTTTCATACTATTTTCTCTTTGATATGTGAGTAATGTGAACCTGTGGATGAGTAACTGAACTTATTGTAACATTATGTTCTCGTAACATTGAGAAATGATATAGTAATGTTACGAGAACATAAGTGAATATCAAAGACCAACACTGTTAACCTTTAGTAATGTTACAAGAACATTTTGAATTTGTTGTGTTGGATGAACTATCTCAACTTTTTGTTATGTTTTGTCACAATTAAAACTTGTAATATTAGATAGGTAATGTTGAACTGTTGGTAATGTTGAACTGTTGATAATGTTGAACTGTTGGTGATGTTGAACTGTTGGTAATTCTCAACTATTTGTAATGTTCTGTAGCATTCAAAACTTGTAATATTAGATAAGTAATGTTGAACTGTTGGTAATTCTCAACTATTTGTAATGTTCTGTAGCATTCAAAACTTGTAATATTAGATAAGTAATGTTAAACTCCGCTGTGTGTTACCGGGGCCTCATTATGTGGGAAGTAAAGAATAGTGACATTGTGACCTTCCAGGCATGTTGTAAGAGGCGACTAAGGAGATTGATCGATGGCTTGACAAGCTGTCATTGTAAAAAGTATTGTTATGGAAACAGAGCCATAGATTTTAGAAGCAGTGATCTCTGCAATATGTGCCATTTTGGCACGCAAGGTTTCTGTTTTTGAGATTGTAGTTCTGCCCCATGTGCCGTCTTCGGCTCAAAAGGACGATAGATAGATAGAATGTTAAACTATTGGTAATGTTGAATTGTTAGTAACGTTGAACTGTTGGTAATGCTCAACTGTTTTTAATGTTCAACTATTTGTAAGGCTCAACTATTTGTAATGCTCAACTATTTGTAATGCTCAACTATTTGTAATGCTCGACTGTTTGTAATGTTCAACTGTCTGTAATGCTCAACTGTTTGTAATGTTCAACTATTTCTGTTTGTAATGCTCAACTATTCGTAATGCTCAACTATTTGTATTGCTCATCTATTTGTAATGCTCATCTATTTGTAATGCTCAACTATTTGTTATGCTCAACTATTTATAATGCTCAACTGTTTGTAATGCTCATCTATTCGTAATGCTCAACAATTTGTAATGCTGCAGGAGCAGTTTGATGCCTTTTTGATGAAAGAACAAGTCGCACAAAAGGAGGCTGTGGAGAAAGCTGTGGAGGTTTGGGCTTTGAGCTTGTCTGTGTTGTCATTTTGTGCACAAATCATTCTCTGGGGGTGGGGGTGTCATATGTATTTAGGGGTTCTTGCCCCTTGTCACACAGCTCCAGGCAATGATATTTTAACCCAAGATTACGATACCATTGTAAAAATGACCACATCAAAATACAAATTCTTCCAAATTTGACAGTTCCCCGCGGTTAAATATTTCCTGCCCCTGTGTAGTATAAAAAGTAAAGAACCCCGTCACGCCAAGTGGCGTATAGGGAATATGGTGTTAGTGACCCGTCACGCCAAGTGGCGTATAGGGAATATGGTATTAGTGACCCGTCACGCCAAGTGGCGTATAGGGAATATGGTGTTAGTGACCCGTCACGCCAAGTGGCGTATAGGGAATATGGTGTTAGTGACCCGTCACGCCAAGTGGCGTATAGGGAATATGGTGTTAGTGACCCGTCACGCCAAGTGGCGTATAGGGAATATGGTGTTAGTGACCCGTCACGCCAAGTGGCGTATAGGGAATATGGTGTTAGTGACCACAATTTTTATAGACCTTCGGCACATGATTTTTGAGGTAATGTTGTCGGTATTACACCCATGCCACTTTACTTTCCCAGAAAAAATGCAGGTGAACCCAGAAGCCATAGATCATGATCAAACCTGACCTCTTGTCTTTATAGTCCAGCTCGCTAACCACTGAGCTATTGCAGCTCGCATCTCGCGTGTACCTTGCTAATCATTATTTCTGGTGCCCCCCTGACTGTTTATTCCCTTTGATGTTTTTATTTTCACATAAAACATGATCATGCATGTTGTGACAAAAATTCACCAGTTTCCAATAAAATCATTGTTTTTCCTCTTTTTATTTTTTGCTGTGAGCAGGGAAATTTCCTTGACCATCTGCGGACATCAAACAAGCCTTTGTAACTCGGGGAACGCAGCAAATATCTTTATGAGGTAGCCAAACATACTGACGGGCTTATCCTGGACATTTTCTCTAGTTTGGAAGTTTTCTTCCTTGCACAGTGCATAAAAAAGACTCATGGGCAATATCTGATGATCGTCAGTCTGTTGGCAGAGCTTCTTGATAGGGCTGGCCCCTCCCACTGATTTGACAGCTTTACTCCAGCGTTCTGTTAAAGCTGTCAATCATCTGGTTTACATTGTCTTTGAAGGTGGTAAGATTAACAGTCATTGTGGTCTGTATGTCAAATTTCCCACCTAAATGCGCTCGATTCTCTGGTCGTCATCACAATAAGAACTTTGCAACCACTGCTGAAACCTCCTCCCATCTGTGGGAACCAAAAAATCACACTCTCACAAGAATGACACTTCTCTGCGGATTTCAGGACAGATTTTCTGTGTGAAGTTTTCTTAAAAGCCTTTTAAATCTCAAGTCAAATTGAGAGTGTTCTCACCCGTTGGGTTTTTATGAAGCCTACATTCTGATAAGAATACAGCATGTCTTGTGCTGTGGCAACTACAGAATCTATGGACAAGACTGACTGTTTCCCCCACTACCTATTGACTGGTTCCCCCACTACCTACAATTTACAAATGCTGGTTCTGGTTTATCTTCTGTTAATGAAAACTGTGGAGACACCCAAATGGCTGTCGTTATCTCTGTTTGAATGTAGCAAAATTGACATCATTAAAGAAATCAGCATTGACAGTGTTCATGTACTGGCATGGTTGGCTGTCCATTCAGACACCGGTGATGATTTCTGACAACATAATAATGTCTGGTTGTATGTCTCACAGACAGAAAGAGTTGCAAGCTAACATAATAATGTCTGGTTGTATGTCTCACAGACAGAAAGAGTTGCAAGCCAACATAATAATGTCTGGTTGTATGTCTCACAGACAGAAAGAGTTGCAAGCCAACATAATAATATCTGGTTGTATGTCTCACAGACAGAAAGAGTTGCAAGCTAACATAATAATGTCTGGTTGTATGTCTCACAGACAGAAAGAGTTGCAAGCCAACATAATAATGTCTGGTTGTATGTCTCACAGACAGAAAGAGTTGCAAGCCAACATAATATTGTCTGGTTGTATGTCTCACAGACAGAAAGAGTTGCAAGCCAACATAATAATGTCTGGTTGTATGTCTCACAGACAGAAAGAGTTGCAAGCCAACATAATAATGTCTGGTTGTATGTCTCACAGACAGAAAGAGTTGCAAGCCAACATAATAATGTCTGGTTGTATGTCTCACAGACAGAAAGAGTTGCAAGCCATGAGAGGTTTCAGAGAGCTCTAGAAGAAGAACAGCAGAAAATGAAGGCAAAGTTTGAGCAACTTGAGGTGAGTTCATTTCTCTGAGATCTGTTGAGGGTCATTTCTCTGAGATCTGTTGAGGGTCATTTCTCTGAGATAGTAACCTATTTCTAACATCTTTTAGATTAAACTATTTCTCTGAGACTGTAAACTTTCTAACATCTGTTACATTAAACTATTTCTATGAGACTGTAAACTTTCTAACATCTGTTACATTAAACTATTTCTCTGAGACTGTAAACTTTCTAACATCTGTTACATTAAACTATTTCTCTGAGACTGTAAACTTTCTAACATCTGTTACATTAAACTATTTCTCTGAGACTGTAAACTTTCTAACATCTGTTACATTAAACTATTTCTATGAGACTGTAAACTTTCTAACATCTGTTACATTAAACTATTTCTCTGAGACTGTAAACTTTCTAACATCTGTTACATTAAACTATTTCTCTGAGACTGTAAACTTTCTAACATCTGTTACATTAAACTATTTCTCTGAGACTGTAAACTTCTAACACCTGCTAGATTAAACTATTTCTCTGAGACTGTAAACTTTCTAACATCTGTTACATTAAACTATTTCTCTGAGACTGTAAACTTCTAACACCTGCTAGATTAAACTATTTCTCTGAGACTGTAAACTTCTAACACCTGCTAGATTAAACTATTTCTCTGAGACTGTAAACTTCTAACACCTGCTAGATTAAACTATTTCTCTGAGACTGTAAACTTCTAACACCTGCTAGATTAAACTATTTCTCTGAGACTGTAAACTTCTAACAAAGGAGTAAAGACAAAGAGATGCGAAGCTGCTGTAAAGCTGATGATAACAATGACAATTTTTTTTTAAAAAAGAAGAAAAAAGTGGTATGGTAACAGCTTTACACAGGTGAGAAACAAAACAAAAGTGGTATGGTAACAGCTTTACACAGGTGAGAAACAAAACAAAAGTGGTATGGTAACAGCTTTACACAGGTGAGAAACAAAACAAAAGTGGTATGGTAACCAGCTTTACACAGGTGAGAAACAAAACAAAAGTGGTATGGTAACAGCTTTACACAGGTGAGAAACAAAACAAAAGTTGAATGATGTTTTAACCAAGTTGGCCTTCAGCTGAAAATGTAACAGTACAGGTGAATGAAAGCATAGGTCAGGTAACTCAGTCAGTAGCCTTTTCTTAACAGTAACATCAGTGGCCAGCAGTTAGTGGCAGTACATAGTTCATAGTGGTTAGTGGACAAAGCTGAGTAGGTGGGGATGAAGGAAGGATGGTAGTCAGACATAACAAGTTTAGGGAGAATGGAAATTGTATAGTTGTTGTGCACGTGTGGATAATCACATGGCTTGACACGTCAGGTAAATAAGTTGACAAACAACTTCCAGGACAGGTCAAAGTCATGAAATAAACATGATTATTTTGAAATTCAGAAACACTGTTGTGATAGTACATAGGTCAACTTGTGATTGGTCATAGTTTGCTGCAGGTTGTCATCTTGCGACAGTCAAGTCAAGTTAGTAAGCAAGAGTTAAGGAAGTCAGTTAGTTAGACACAGGAGTCAGACACAGGAGTCAGTTAACTAAACACAGGAGTCAGTCAAATTAGTAAGGAAGAGATAAGGAAGTCAGTTAATTAGACACAGGAGTCAGACACAGGAGTCAGTTAGCTAAACACAGGAGTCAGTCAAGTTAGTAAGGAATAGATAAGAAAGTCAGTTAGCTAAACACAGGAGTCAGTTAGCTAAACACAGGAGTCAGTCAAGTTAGTAAGGAATAGATAAGAAAGTCAGTTAGCTAAACACAGGAGTCAGTTAGCTAAACACAGGAGTAAGTCAAGTTAGTAAGGAAGAGATAAGAAAGTCAGTTAGCTAAACACAGGAGTCAGTTAAGTTAGTAAGGAAGAGATAAGAAAGTCAGTTAGCTAAACACAGGAGTCAGTCAAGTTAGTAAGGAATATAACTCTGTTATAGAACTATAGACAACTATTGTTTGTATTTATGATGTGTAATACATTCACTTTTATCTTAGTTTTGTTCATTGCTGTTTCCATGTTTACAAAGGTTTGCTCAATGTCTCACCATCAGTCAAAGAGATTTCTACAGACAGAAGTAAACAAGAATATATTGTGTTACAGACAGAAGTAAACAAGAATATATTGTGCTACAGACAGAAGTAAACAAGAATATATTGTGTTACAGACAGAAGTAAACAAGAATATATTGTGCTACAGACAGAAGTAAACAAGAATATATTGTGTTACAGACAGAAGTAAACAAGAATATATTGTGCTACAGACAGAAGTAAACAAGAATATATTGTGTTACAGACAGAAGTAAACAAGAATATATTGTGTTACAGACAGAAGTAAACAAGAATATATTGTGCTACAGACAGAAGTAAACAAGAATATATTGTGCTACAGACAGAAGTAAACAAGAATATATTGTGCTACAGACAGAAGTAAACAAGAATATATTGTGCTACAGACAGAAGTAAACAAGAATATATTGTGCTTCAGGCCAGATGTCTAAAGGCTGCACTTTTACTTGACTTTATTTAAACTTTTTAATGAAGTGTGCGTGTGCTGACCTACATAAGGCCATCTTCTTCTCTTCTTGTCTCTTCTCATCACTTGGCCAACATATGACCACCTGCTCTTGTTGTCTCTTCTCATCACATGACCAACATATGACCATCTTCTCTTGTTGTCTCTTCTCATCACATGACCAACATATGACCACCTTCTTCTCTTGTTGTCTCTTCTCATCACATGACCAACATATGACCACCTTCTTCTCTTGTTGTCTCTTCTCATCACATGACCAACATATGACCACCTTCTTCTCTTGTTGTCTCTTCTCATCACATGGCCAACATATGACCACCTTCTTCTCTTGTTGTCTCTTCTCATCACATGACCAACATATGACCACCTTCTTCTCTTGTTGTCTCTTCTCATCACATGGCCAACATATGACCACCTTCTTCTCTTGTTGTCTCTTCTCATCACATGACCAACATATGACCACCTTCTCTTGTTGTTTCTTCTCATCACATAGCCAACATATGACCACCTTCTTTTCTTGTTGTCTCTTCTCATCACATGACCAACATATGACCACCTTCTTCTCTTGTTGTCTCTTCTCATCACATGACCAACATATGACCACCTTCTTCTCTTGTTGTCTCTTCTCATCACATGACCAACATATGACCACCTTCTTCTCTTGTTGTCTCTTCTCATCACATGGCCAACATATGACCACCTTCTTCTCTTGTTGTCTCTTCTCATCACATGACCAACATAAGGCCATCTTCTTCTCTTGTTGTCTCTTCTCATCACATGGCCAACATATGACCACCTTCTCTTGTTGTCTCTTCTCATCACATGATGAACATATGACCACCTTCTTCTCTTGTTGTCTCTTCTCATCACATGACCAACATATGACCACCTTCTTTTCTTGTTGTCTCTTCTCATCACATGACCAACATATGACCACCTTCTTTTCTTGTTGTCTCTTCTCATCACATGACCAATATATGACCACCTTCTTTTCTTGTTGTCTCTTCTCATCACATGACCAACATATGACCACCTTCTCTTGTTGTCTCTTCTCATCACATGGCCAACATATGACCACCTTCTTTTCTTGTTGTCTTTTCTCATGACATGGCCAACATATGACCACCTTCTTCTCTTGTTGTCTCTTCTCATCACATCACCAACATGACCACCTTCTTTTCTTGTTGTCTCTTCTCATCACATGACCAACATATGACCACCTTCTTTTGTTGTCTCTTCTCATCACATGACCAATATATGACCACCTTCTTTTCTTGTTGTCTCTTCTCATCACATGACCAACATATGACCACCTTCTTCTCTTGTTGTCTCTTCTCATCACATCACCAACATATGACCACCTTCTTCTCTTGTTGTGTCTTCTCATCACATGACCAACATATGACCACCTTCTTCTCTTGTTGTCTCTTCTCATCACATGACCAATATATGACCACCTTCTTTTCTTGTTTTCTCTTCTCATCACATGACCAACATATGACCACCTTCTCTTGTTGTCTCTTCTCATCACATGACCAACATATGACCACCTTCTTCTCTTGTTGTCTCTTCTCATCACATGACCAACATATGACCACCTTCTTCTCTTGTTGTCTCTTCTCATCACATCACCAACATATGACCACCTTCTTCTCTTGTTGTGTCTTCTCATCACATGACCAACATATGACCACCTTCTCTTGTTGTCTCTTCTCATCACATGACCAATATATGACCACCTTCTCTTGTTGTCTCTTCTCATCACATGACCAACATATGACCACCTTCTCTTGTTGTCTCTTCTCATCACATGACCAACATATGACCACCTTCTTCTCTTGTTGTCTCTTCTCATCACATGACCAACATATGACCACCTTCTTCTCTTGTTGTCTCTTCTCATCACATGACCAACATATGACCACCTTCTTCTCTTGTTGTCTCTTCTCATCACATGACCAACATATGACCACCTTCTTTTCTTGTTGTCTCTTCTCATCACATGACCAACATATGACCACCTTCTCTTGTTGTCTCTTCTCATCACATGACCAATATATGACCACCTTCTCTTGTTGTCTCTTCTCATCACATGACCAACATATGACCACCTTTTCTTGTTGTCTCTTCTCATCACATGACCAATATATGACCACCTTCTCTTGTTGTCTCTTCTCATCACATGACCAACATATGACCACCTTCTTCTCTTGTTGTCTCTTCTCATCACATGACCAACATATGACCACCTTCTTCTCTTGTTGTCTCTTCTCATCACATGACCAACATATGACCACCTTCTTCTCTTGTTGTCTCTTCTCATCACATGACCAACATATGACCACCTTCTTCTCTTGTTGTCTCTTCTCATCACATGACCAACATATGACCACCTTCTCTTGTTGTCTCTTCTCATCACATGACCAACATATGACCACCACCTTCTCTTGTTGTCTCTTCTCATCACATGACCAACATATGACCACCTTCTCTTGTTGTCTCTTCTCATCACATGACCAACATATGACCACCTTCTTCTCTTGTTGTCTCTTCTCATCACATGACCAACATATGACCACCTTCTTCTCTTGTTGTCTCTTCTCATCACATGACCAACATATGACCACCTTCTTCTCTTGTTTTCTCTTCTCATCACATGGCCAACATATGACCACTTTCTTTTGTGTTATGGAGGATTCCCTTAGGATGTGCCCTATCTATCTCCATGTTCTCCTCTATATCTCAACAGGCTGCAAGTTCACAAAGACAAGAGGAAGAGAGAAGAAAACATGAGACGACCTTGAAAGCAGCAATGGAAGATGAACAGAGGCTGGCCCAGGTCAGTAGAGTTGTCTCCCTTGAGGAAAAATTCAGATCAATCAACAGGTCTCCTCATGTATATGTCGACCTTATGAGATTTATTCAGATCAATCAACAGGTCTCCTCATGTATATGTCGACCTTATGAGATTTATTCAGATCAATCAACAGGTCTCCTCATGTAAATGTCCACCTTATGAGATTTATTCAGATCAATCAACAGGTCTCCTCATGTATATGTCGACCTTATGAGATTTATTCAGATCAATCAACAGGTCTCCTCATGTATATGTCCACCTTATGAGATTTATTCAGATCAATCAACAGGTCTCCTCATGTATATGTTGACCGTATGAAATTTATTCAGATCAATCAACAGGTCTCCTCATGTATATGTCGACCTTATGAAATTTATTCAGATCAATCAACAGGTCTCCTCATGTATATGTCAACCTTATGAGATTTATTCAGATCAATCAACAGGTCTCCTCATGTATATGTCCACCTTATGAGATTTATTCAGATCAATCAACAGGTCTCCTCATGTATATGTCCACCTCTTGAGATGTATTTAATAGAATACAACATTGATCTTTAGCAAATCTTGCAGTAGAACATAGATCTTCATCAAATCTATCAGTAAAACATAGATCTCAGCAAATATTTCAGTATGACATAGATCTCTGCAAATCTTTTAGTAGATCATAGATATTCAGCAAATCTTTCAGTGGTATATAGATCTTCAGTGATTTTGTCAGTGGAACATAGATCTTCAGCAAATCAATTAGTAGAGCATAGATCTTCAACAAATGTTTCAGTAGAACATAGATCTTCAAGAAATGTTTCAGTAGAGCATAGATCTTCAACAAATCTTTCAGTAGGACATAGATCTTCAAGAAATGTTTCAGTAGAACATAGATCTTCAAGATCTTCAAGAAATCTTTCAGTAGAACATAGATCTTCAAGAAATGTTTCAGTAGAGCATAGATCTTCAAGAAATCTTTCAGTAGGACATAGATCTTCAAGAAATGTTTCAGTAGAACATATATCTTCAAGAAATCTTTCAGTAGAACATAGATCTTCTAGAAATCTTGCAGTAGAACATAGATCTTCATCAAATCTATCAGTAAAACATAGATCTCAGCAAATATTTCAGTATGACATAGATCTCTGCAAATCTTTTAGTAGGTCATAGATATTCAGCAAATCTTTCAGTGGTATATAGATCTTCAGTGATTTTGTCAGTAGAACATAGATCTTCAAGAAATGTTTCAGTAGAACATAGATTTTCAACAAATGTTTAAGTAGAACATAGATTGTCAAGAAATCTTTCAGTAGATCATAGATCTTCAAGAAATGTTTCAGTAGAGCATAGATCTTCAACAAATGTTTAAGTAGAACATAGATCTTCTAGAAATATTGCAGTAGAACATAGATCTTCAGCAAATCCATCAGTAAAACATAGATCTCAGCAAATATTTCAGTATGACATAGATATCTGCAAATCTTTTAGTAGGTCATAGATATTCAGCAAATTTTTCAGTGGTATATAGATCTTCAGTGATTTTGTCAGTAGAACATAGATCTTCAAGAAATGTTTCAGTAGAACATATATCTTCAACAAATGTTTAAGTAGAACATAGATCTTCAAGAAATCTTTCAGTAGAACATAGATCTTCAAGAAATGTTTCAGTAGAGCATAGATCTTCAACAAATGTTTAAGTAGAACATAGATCTTCAAGAAATCTTTCAGTAGAACATAGTTCTTCAAGAAATATTTCTCTAGAACATAGATCTTCAAGAAATCTTTCAGTAGAACATAAATCTTCAAGAAATGTTTCTCTAGAACATAGATCTTCAAGAAATCTTTCAGTAGAACATAGATATTCAAGAAATGTTTCAGTAGAACATAGATCTTCAAGAAATGTTTCTCTAGAACATAGATCTTCAAGAAATGTTTCTCTAGAACATAGATCTTCAAGAAATCTTTCAGTAAAACATAGATCTTCAAGAAATGTTTTCTAGAACATAGATCTTTCAGTAGGACATAGATCTTTCAGTAGGACATAGATCTTCAAGAAATGTTTCTCTAGAACATAGATCTTCAAGAAATCTTTCAGTAGAACATAGATCTTCAACAAATGTTTCTCTAGAACATAGATCTTCAAGAAATCTTTCAGTAGAACATAGATCTTCAACAAATGTTTCTCTAGAGCATAGATCTTCAAGAAGACCCTCTAACATTCCCAGAAACCAGTTCGGCTGTGCTTGTCTCAGGGTGTCCCAACACATCATCAGTCCCATGCGCTGCTCAGGCTGGACAACAATCAAGAATTTGTTTGGTGAGAAAGGAGATTATTTTTGTTTTCAGAGTTGGAAGAAGTGACAAACTTGTCAGAGAAAATGTTGGCTCAGGTAGAGCTCGTGTGGATAGTAACTGAGAACAAGAGTCCACCAATCCTTAACTTCCAATGTTTGTGGGAACGCTGTCATGGTTACTTAGGTTACTCACTTACTTACATTTTGCCAAGTGAACGCTGTCATGGTTACTTAGGTTACTCACTTACTTACATTTTTGAACGCCAAGTGAACGCTGACATGGTTACTTTTATTTTGTTTCGTTTTAGTAAATACTACACATTTTAAGCTACCACTTCCGCAAGGGATATAACTCTAATAGAATTTCCTGTCTTTAGGTACGCTTTAGATCAATGTGGGCTTAATTTGTTCACAAAATCGTCAAAATTTGTGTTGTTTTCTAAAGCCTTCAATCAGCTGACTCGTGTTTATAAGGGAAAAATGGCTAGCAGCAGTGAAGTATCTATCGCTCCTAAATGTGAATTATTATTAATATCAGAAAAAGGTAGGAATTATGTTCTGAGAACTTTCAATGTAATAGTGATCTTAGTGACTTAGTTTTAGTAGCACTGTTGGATTAAAATGGACCCCCACTTTGGGTAGGTGAGTACCATTTTTTATATAAATTTTGTTGTTTACAAAAATGTTGATTCTTAATTTCAATATTCAATATTGTATATATAATTTCTTAACCTTCAATTTTATTTTTTTTTTATTTTTATTTTTTTTCAAAATATTGTTTCTGATTATGAATCTGTGTCCTTAACCCTTCAGTTTGATGCCTAATATATATGTTTATGAATTGTTAAAGTGAAAATCCGAAGGCTTCCAGTTCACCCAGCCTTTAATGGGTACCGGATTTTTTTCTGGGAAAGTAAAGCGGCACGGGCATAATACCAACCACATTATCCTAAAAATCATGTGCCAAGGGTCTATAAAATTTATGGTCACTAACACCATATTCCCTATATGCCACTTGGCGTGATGGGGGTACTTTACTTTTTTTTTTTTTATTAGTGACTGGGTAGAAAACACTGGACATTAAGAGTTAACTTTCCAAATGTTTCAACACAGACCATGTCACACTCATTTTGGACAAACATGTTTAGCCAGAGTGTATATCACTGAGAGCCAGAGTGTATGTCACTGAGAGCCAGAGTGTATGTCACTGAGAGCCAGAGTGTATGTCACTGAGAGCCAGAGTGTATGTCACTGAGAGCCAGAGTGTATATCACTGAGAACCAGAGTGTATATCACTGAGAACCAGAGTGTATATCACTGAGAGCCAGAGTGTATATCACTGAGAGCCAGAGTGTATATCACTGAGAACCAGAGTGTATATCACTGAGAGCCAGAGTGTATATCACTGAGAGCCAGAGTGTATATCACTGAGAGCCAGAGTGTATGTCACTGAGAACCAGAGTGTATATCACTGAGAGCCAGAGTGTATATCACTGAGAGCCAGAGTGTATATCACTGAGAGCCAGAGTGTATATCACTGAGAGCCAGAGTGTATATCACTGAGAGCCAGAGTGTATATCACTGAGAGCCAGAGTGTATATCACTGAGAACCAGAGTGTATATCACTGAGAGCCAGAGTGTATATCACTGAGAGCCAGAGTGTATATCACTGAGAGCCAGAGTGTATGTCACTGAGAACCAGAGTGTATATCACTGAGAGCCAGAGTGTATATCACTGAGAGCCAGAGTGTATATCACTGAGAGCCAGAGTGTATATCACTGAGAGCCAGAGTGTATATCACTGAGAGCCAGAGTGTATATCACTGAGAGCCAGAGTGTATATCACCCAAGGCCTATCTCAGTTTATTCAATTTAAAACATGAGAAGTTTTTCATGAGCTTCCTGTGAACATTCTTCTCTGGAGAGCTCTACACAACAAAGATATCATGTGATTTTCCATTTAGATTAGCAGTGTTTATTACCAACTGGGAAATCAAATTGCCGTTGATGAGTATAGGTTTTAATGCAAGAATTCAGTTGTTGACGGCTGAGAGGGCCAGTGATAACTTTTGACAGATGTTTCAGATAAAGATAGTATCTAAGTTTCTAAATACCAACAACAGAAGCAGTTATTTGGTTTATCAATAGTCTCTCATGTTGGCTACTTGTATCAGTAGATGACAGTGAGTTGGACATCAATACATGGTGAATGTTAATGACAAAAGTTTGCTACATCAACCACAGTTTCATGGCTGCTGGAAGACTTATTGATCATTGTTTTTTTATTTCACAAAATAATTCATGTTGGGTTACTTTGACCTGATCTTTATGTTGGTCACTTGGCAATTATGTTCTCAATTTTCAGTTTTCATTTGGTTTGTTTTGTTCATGGCCCATTTTGGTGTGGACTGTAGCATGTTTTGATTGGTCAAACCAAGTTCCTTGTTCAGTTATCTTCAAATCCATGTACAAGAAGTTCTTCTACCTTTTAGTTCCATGTACAAGAAGTTCTTCTACCTTTTAGTTCCATGTACAAGAAGTTCTTCTACCTTTTAGTTCCATGTACAAGAAGTTCTTCTACCTTTTAGTTCAATGTAAAGAAGTTCTTCTACCTTTTAGTTACATGTACAAGAAGTTCTTCTACCTTTTAGTTCAATGTAAAGAAGTTCTTCTACCTTTTAGTTCAATGTAAAGAAGTTCTTCTACCTTTTAGTTCCATGTACAAGAAGTTCTTCTACCTTTTAGTTCAATGTAAAGAAGTTCTTCTACCTTTTAGTTCAATGTAAAGAAGTTCTTCTACCTTTTAGTTCCATGTACAAGAAGTTCTTCTACCTTTTAGTTCAATGTAAAGAAGTTCTTCTACCTTTTAGTTACATGTACAAGAAGTTCTTCTACCTTTTAGTTCCATGTACATGAAGTTCTTCTACCTTTTAGTTCCATGTACAAGAAGTTCTTCTACCTTTTAGTTCCATGTACAAGAAGTTCTTCTACCTTTTAGTTCCATGTACAAGAAGTTCTTCTACCTTTTAGTTCAATGTAAAGAAGTTCTTCTACCTTTTAATTCCATGTACAAGAAGTTCTTCTACCTTTTAGTTCCATGTACATGAAGTTCTTCTACCTTTTAGTTCCATGTACAAGAAGTTCTTCTACCTTTTAGTTCAATGTAAAGAAGTTCTTCTACCTTTTAGTTCCATGTACAAGAAGTTCTTCTACCTTTTAGCTCCATGTACAAGAAGTTCTTCTACCTTTTAGTTCCATGTACAAGAAGTTCTTCTACCTTTTAGTTCAATGTACAAGAAGTTCTTCTACCTTTTAGTTCCATGTACAAGAAGTTCTTCTACCTTTTAGTTCCATGTACAAGAAGTTCTTCTACCTTTTAGTTCCATGTACAAGAAATTCTTCTATCTTTTAGTTCCATGTACAAGAAGTTCTTCTACCTTTTAGTTCCATGTACAAGAAGTTCTTCAACCTTTTAGTTCCATGTACAAGAAGTTCTTCTACCTTTTAGTTCCATGTACAAGATGTTCTTCTACCTTTTAGTTCAATGTAAAGAAGTTCTTCTACCTTTCAGTTCCATGTACAAGAAGTTCTTCTACCTTTTAGTTCAATGTACAAGAAGTTCTTCTACCTTTTAGTTCCATGTACAAGAAGTTCTTCTACCTTTTAGTTCCATGTACAAGAAGTTCTTCTACCTTTTAGTTCCATGTACAAGAAATTCTTCTATCTTTTAGTTCCATGTACAAGAAGTTCTTCTACCTTTTAGTTACATGTACAAGAAGTTCTTCTACCTTTTAGTTCCATGTACAAGAAATTCTTCTACCTTTTAGTTCCATGTACAAGAAGTTCTTCTACCTTTTAGTTCCATGTACAAGAAGTTCTTCTACCTTTTAGTTCCATGTACAAGAAGTTCTTCTACCTTTTAGTTCCATGTACAAGATGTTCTTCTACCTTTTAGTTCAATGTAAAGAAGTTCTTCTACCTTTCAGTTCCATGTACAAGAAGTTCTTCTACCTTTTAGTTCAATGTACAAGAAGTTCTTCTACCTTTTAGTTCCATGTACAAGAAGTTCTTCTACCTTTTAGTTCAATGTACAAGAAGTTCTTCTACCTTTTAGTTCCATGTACAAGAAGTTCTTCTACCTTTTAGTTCCATGTACAAGAAGTTCTTCTACCTTTTAGTTCAATGTACAAGAAGTTCTTCTACCTTTCAGCTCCATGTACAAGAAGTTCTTCTACCTTTTAGTTCCATGTACAAGAAGTTCTTCTACCTTTCAGCTCCATGTACAAGAAATTCTTCTACCTTTTAGTTCCATGTACAAGAAGTTCTTCTACCTTTTAGTTCCATGTACAAGAAGTTCTTATACCTTTTAGTTCAATGTAAAGAAGTTCTTCTACCTTTCAGTTCCATGTACAAGAAGTTCTTCTACCTTTTAGTTCTATGTACAAGAAGTTCTTCTACCTTTTAGTTACATGTACAAGAAGTTCTTCTACCTTTTAGTTCCATGTACATGAAGTTCTTCTACCTTTTAGTTCCATGTACAAGAAGTTCTTCTACCTTTTAGTTCCATGTACAAGAAGTTCTTCTACCTTTTAGTTCCATGTACAAGAAGTTCTTCTACCTTTTAGTTCAATGTAAAGAAGTTCTTCTACCTTTTAATTCCATGTACAAGAAGTTCTTCTACCTTTTAGTTCCATGTACATGAAGTTCTTCTACCTTTTAGTTCCATGTACAAGAAGTTCTTCTACCTTTTAGTTCAATGTAAAGAAGTTCTTCTACCTTTTAGTTCCATGTACAAGAAGTTCTTCTACCTTTTAGCTCCATGTACAAGAAGTTCTTCTACCTTTTAGTTCCATGTACAAGAAGTTCTTCTACCTTTTAGTTCAATGTAAAGAAGTTCTTCTACCTTTTAGTTCCATGTACAAGAAGTTCTTCTACCTTTTAGTTCCATGTAAAGAAGTTCTTCTACCTTTTAGTTCCATGTAAAGAAGTTCTTCTACCTTTTAGTTCAATGTAAAGAAGTTCTTCTACCTTTTAGTTCCATGTACAAGAAGTTCTTCTACCTTTTAGTTCCATGTACAAGAAGTTCTTCTACCTTTTAGTTCCATGTACAAGAAGTTCTTCTACCTTTTAGTTCCATGTACAAGAAGTTCTTCTACCTTTTAGTTCCATGTACAAGAAATTCTTCTATCTTTTAGTTCCATGTACAAGAAGTTCTTCTACCTTTTAGTTCCATGTACAAGAAGTTCTTCTACCTTTTAGTTCCATGTACAAGAAGTTCTTCTACCTTTTAGTTCCATGTACAAGATGTTCTTCTACCTTTTAGTTCAATGTAAAGAAGTTCTTCTACCTTTCAGTTCCATGTACAAGAAGTTCTTCTACCTTTTAGTTCAATGTACAAGAAGTTCTTCTACCTTTTAGTTCCATGTACAAGAAGTTCTTCTACCTTTTAGTTCCATGTACAAGAAGTTCTTCTACCTTTTAGTTCCATGTACAAGAAATTCTTCTATCTTTTAGTTCCATGTACAAGAAGTTCTTCTACCTTTTAGTTACATGTACAAGAAGTTCTTCTACCTTTTAGTTCCATGTACAAGAAATTCTTCTACCTTTTAGTTCCATGTACAAGAAGTTCTTCTACCTTTTAGTTCCATGTACAAGAAGTTCTTCTACCTTTTAGTTCCATGTACAAGAAGTTCTTCTACCTTTTAGTTCCATGTACAAGATGTTCTTCTACCTTTTAGTTCAATGTAAAGAAGTTCTTCTACCTTTCAGTTCCATGTACAAGAAGTTCTTCTACCTTTTAGTTCAATGTACAAGAAGTTCTTCTACCTTTTAGTTCCATGTACAAGAAGTTCTTCTACCTTTTAGTTCAATGTACAAGAAGTTCTTCTACCTTTTAGTTCCATGTACAAGAAGTTCTTCTACCTTTTAGTTCCATGTACAAGAAGTTCTTCTACCTTTTAGTTCAATGTACAAGAAGTTCTTCTACCTTTCAGCTCCATGTACAAGAAGTTCTTCTACCTTTTAGTTCCATGTACAAGAAGTTCTTCTACCTTTTAGTTCCATGTACAAGAAGTTATTATACCTATTAGTTCCATGTACAAGAAGTTCTTCTACCTTTTAGTTCCATGTACAAGAAGTTCTTATACCTTTTAGTTCCATGTACAAGAAGTTCTTCTACCTTTTAGTTCCATGTACAAGAAGTTCTTCTACCTTTTAGTTCCATGTACAAGAAGTTCTTCTACCTTTTAGTTCCATGTACAAGAAGTTCTTCTACCTTTTAGTTCCATGTACAAGAAGTTCTTCTACCTTACCGGTTCATGTACAAGATGTTCTTCTACCTTTTAGTTCCATGTACAAGAAGTTCTTCTACCTTTTAGTTCCATGTACAAGAAGTTCTTCTACCTTTTAGCTCCATGTACAAGAAGTTCTACCTTTTAGTTCAATGTACAAGAAGTTCTTCTACCTTTTAGTTCCATGTACAAGAAGTTCTTCTACCTTTTAGTTCCATGTACAAGAAGTTCTTCTACCTTTTAGTTCCATGTACAAGAAGTTCTTCTACCTTTTAGCTCCATGTACAAGAAGTTCTACCTTTTAGTTCAATGTACAAGAAGTTCTTCTACCTTTTAGTTCCATGTACAAGAAGTTCTTCTACCTTTTAGTTCCATGTACAAGAAGTTCTTCTACCTTTTAGTTCCATGTACAAGAAGTTCTTCTACCTTTTAGTTCCATGTACAAGAAGTTCTTCTACCTTTTAGTTCCATGTACAAGAAGTTCTTCTACCTTTTAGCTCCATGTACAAGAAGTTCTTCTACCTTTTAGTTCCATGTACAAGAAGTTCTTCTACCTTTTAGTTCCATGTACAAGAAGTTCTTCTACCTTTTAGTTCCATGTACAAGAAGTTCTACCTTTTAGTTCCATGTACAAGAAGTTCTTCTACCTTTTAGTTCCATGTACAAGAAGTTCTTCTACCTTTTAGTTCCATGTACAAGAAGTTCTACCTTTTAGTTCAATGTACAAGAAGTTCTTCTACCTTTTAGTTCCATGTACAAGAAGTTCTTCTACCTTTTAGTTCCATGTACAAGAAGTTCTTCTACCTTTTAGTTCCATGTACAAGAAGTTCTACCTTTTAGTTCCATGTACAAGAAGTTCTTCTACCTTTTAGTTCCATGTACAAGAAGTTCTTCTACCTTTTAGTTCCATGTACAAGAAGTTCTTCTACCTTTTAGTTCCATGTACAAGAAGTTCTTCTACCTTTTAGTTCCATGTACAAGAAGTTCTTCTACCTTACCGGTTCATGTACAAGATGTTCTTCTACCTTTTAGTTCCATGTACAAGAAGTTCTTCTACCTTTTAGTTCCATGTACAAGAAGTTCTTCTACCTTTTAGCTCCATGTACAAGAAGTTCTACCTTTTAGTTCAATGTACAAGAAGTTCTTCTACCTTTTAGTTCCATGTACAAGAAGTTCTTCTACCTTTTAGTTCCATGTACAAGAAGTTCTTCTACCTTTTAGTTCCATGTACAAGAAGTTCTTCTACCTTTTAGCTCCATGTACAAGAAGTTCTACCTTTTAGTTCAATGTACAAGAAGTTCTTCTACCTTTTAGTTCCATGTACAAGAAGTTCTTCTACCTTTTAGTTCCATGTACAAGAAGTTCTTCTACCTTTTAGTTCCATGTACAAGAAGTTCTTCTACCTTTTAGTTCCATGTACAAGAAGTTCTTCTACCTTTTAGTTCCATGTACAAGAAGTTCTTCTACCTTTTAGCTCCATGTACAAGAAGTTCTTCTACCTTTTAGTTCCATGTACAAGAAGTTCTTCTACCTTTTAGTTCCATGTACAAGAAGTTCTTCTACCTTTTAGTTCCATGTACAAGAAGTTCTACCTTTTAGTTCCATGTACAAGAAGTTCTTCTACCTTTTAGTTCCATGTACAAGAAGTTCTTCTACCTTTTAGTTCCATGTACAAGAAGTTCTACCTTTTAGTTCAATGTACAAGAAGTTCTTCTACCTTTTAGTTCCATGTACAAGAAGTTCTTCTACCTTTTAGTTCCATGTACAAGAAGTTCTTCTACCTTTTAGTTCCATGTACAAGAAGTTCTACCTTTTAGTTCCATGTACAAGAAGTTCTTCTACCTTTTAGTTCCATGTACAAGAAGTTCTTCTACCTTTTAGTTCCATGTACAAGAAGTTCTTCTACCTTTTAGTTCCATGTACGAGAAGTTCTTCTACCTTTTAGCTCCATGAACACAAAGTTAAATCTTAGATAAAGCAGATTGATATTTCAATCCATGAGCTCCATGAACACAAAGTTAAATCTTAGATAAAGCAGATTGATATTTCAATCCATGAGCTCCATGAACACAAAGTTAAATCTTAGATAAAGCAGATTGATATTTCAATCCATGAGGTCCATGAACACAAAGTTAAATCTTAGATAAAGCAGATTGATATTTCAATCCATGAGCTCCATGAACACAAAGTTAAATCTTAGATAAAGCAGATTGATATTTCAATCCATGAGGTCCATGAACACAAAGTTAAATCTTAGATAAAGCAGATTGATATTTCAATCCATGAGGTCCATGAACACAAAGTTAAATCTTAGATAAAGCAGATTGATATTTCAATCCATGAGCTCCATGAACACAAAGTTAAATCTTAGATAAAGCAGATTGATATTTCAATCCATGAGGTCCATGAACACAAAGTTAAGTCTTAGATAAAGCAGATTGATATTTCAATCCATGAGGTCCATGAACACAAAGTTAAATCTTAGATAAAGCAGATTGATATTTCAATCCATGAGGTCCATGAACACAAAGTTAAGTCTTAGATAAAGCAGATTGATATTTCAATCCATGAGGTCCATGAACACAAAGTTAAGTCTTAGATAAAGCAGATTGATATTTCAATCCATGAGGTCCATGAACACAAAGTTAAGTCTTAGATAAAGCAGATTGATATTTCAATCCATGAGGTCCATGAACAAGAAGTTAAATCTTAGATAAAGCAGATTGATATTTCAATCCATGAGGTCCATGAACACAAAGTTAAGTCTTAGATAAAGCAGATTGATATTTCAATCCATGAGGTCCATGAACACAAAGTTAAGTCTTAAATAAAGCAGATTGATATTTCAATCCATGAGGTCCATGAACAAATGTTGTCTCTGAAATCTCCTCCATAGCAGTGATAACAACCTCATGTACAGTTAAATATCCACCAACCATAAAAGTCCACCAAACCTTCAATGTTCATCAAACCTTGAATGTCCACCAAATCTGAATGTCCACCAAACCTTGAATGTCCACCAAATCTGAATGTCCACCAAACTTTGAGTGTCCACCAAATCTGAATGTCCACCAAACCTTGAATGTCCACCAAACCTTGAATGTCCACCAAACCTTGAATGTCCACCAAATCTGAATGTCCACCAAACCTTGAATGTCCACCAAAGCTTGAATGTCCACCAAACCTTGAATGTCCACCAAACCTTGAATGTCCACCAAACCTTGAATGTCCACCAAATCTGAATGTCCACCAAACCTTGAATGTCCACCAAATCTGAATGTCCACCAAACCTTCAATGTCCACCAAACCTTCAATGTCCACCAAATCTGAATGTCCACCAAACCTTGAATGTCCACCAAACCTTGAATGTCCACCAAACCTTCAATGTCCACCAAATCTTGAATGTCTACCAAATCTGAATGTCCACCAAACCTTGAATGTCCACCAAATCTGAATGTCCACCAAACCTTGAATGTCCACCAAATCTGAATGTCCACCAAACTTTGAGTGTCCACCAAATCTGAATGTCAACTAAACCTCAAATGTCCACCAAATCAGAATGTCCACCAAACCTCAAATGTCCACCAAATCTGAATGTCCACCAAACCTTGAATGTCCACCAAACCTTAAATGTCCACCAAATCTGAATGTCCACCAAACCTCAAATGTCCACCAAATCTGAATGTCCACCAAACCTTGAATGTCCACCAAACCTTAAATGTCCACCAAATCTGAATGTCCACCAAACCTTGAATGTCCACCAAACCTTAAATGTCCACCAAATTTGAATGTCCACCAAACCTTGAATGTCCACCAAACCTTGAATGTCCACCAAACTTTGAATGTCCACCAAATTTGAATGTCCACCAAACCTTGAATGTCCACCAAACCTTGAATGTCCACCAAGCCTTAAATGTCCACCAAATTTGAATGTCCACCAAACTTTGAATGTCCACCAAATCTGAATGTCCACCAAACCTTGAATGTCCACCAAACCTTGAATGTCCACCAAATTTGAATGTCCACCAAACCTTAAATGTCCACCAAACCTTGAATGTCCACCAAATTTGAATGTCCACCAAACCTTAAATGTCCACCAAATTTGAATGTCCACCAAACCTTAAATGTCCACCAAACCTTAAATGTCCACCAAACCTTAAATGTGCACCAAACCTTGAATGTCCACCAAACCTTGAATGCCCATCAGATTTAGTTTTTCTGTGAGACACAGTGATGACCGTATGAGCTAACAATGTACCAGAGGTAGGACTGATGATGATGTGTGTGACAACATATAAGCACAGACCACGTATTGCCCATAAGCCACATTGTATGATGGGATTTTCTAGTTCTTCTTTGCCACTTCACAGGAACAAATGAGTGTGCTGGTCAGTGAGGAGAGAGAGAGAGGTCGGATGGCAGTGAGGTCAGCATTGGACGCTGCCTTGGTAGATGTCCGTGCTTACATTGATGAACAAAGACAGGTCAGGACCATATCTTAGAGCTGACTAGTGCCTTCATGTGCTTGTTGCACCTCTATATGTTTGAGATTGTGTCATTGTATGGGGTTCGTTCACAATTAGTATTTGTTGTTGTTGTTGCTTGGGCACTGGCATACGACCTGCTCTTCCAGATTGCCATCTGACAATCTGTGATCTTTTACATGCTCAGTGTGATATACATGTTATCATCAGTCTCCTGTGGGACTAGACTATTCTATTCTATTCTATTATATTCATGAATCAGTTTCATTGCAGTTGAGGCATCCCCATATCCACTCCACTGCCCATCCCAGCAATTCTCAAAGCGTACACAGACTGATTGTTCCTGCAAGGTGTTCATTATAGATACGTCTGCCTTTCCCACGAAACACTCCGGATCGACCAGATCCCTTTTCCACCTTTAGACTACTCCATCTCTCAATATATACATCATTGCCCCACCTTTAGACTACCCAATCTCTCAATATATACATCATTGCCCCACCTTTAGACTACTCAATCTCTCAATATATACATCATTGCCCCACCTTTAGACTACTCAATCTCTCAACATATACATCATTGTCCCACCTTTAGACTACTCAATCTCTCAATATATACATCATTGCCCCACCTTTAGACTACCCAATCTCTCAACATATACATCATTGTCCCACCTTTAGACTACTCAATCTCTCAATATATACTTCATTGTCCCACCTTTAGACTACCCAATCTCTCAACATATACATCATTGTCCCACCTTTAGACTACTCAATCTCTCAATATATACATCATTGCCCCACCTTTAGACTACTCAATCTCTCAATATATACATCATTGCCCCACCTTTAGACTACCCAATCTCTCAATATATACATCATTGCCCCACCTTTAGACTACCCAATCTCTCAATATATACATCATTGTCCCACCTTTAGACTACCCAATCTCTCAATATATACATCATTGTCCCACCTCTAGACTCCCAAGTCTCTCAATATATACATCATTGTCCCACCTCTAGACTCCTAAGTCTCTCAATATATACATCATTGTCCCACCTCTAGACTACCCAATCTCTCAATATATACATCATTGTCCCACCTCTAGACTACCCAATCTCTCAATATATACATCATTGTCCCACCTTTAGACCACCCAATCTCTCAATATATACATCATTGTCCCACCTTTAGACTACCCAATCTCTCAATATATACATCATTGTCCCACCTCTAGACTACCCAATCTCTCAATATATACATCATTGTCCCACCTCTAGACTACCCAATCTCTCAATATATACATCATTGTCCCACCTCTAGACTACCCAATCTCTCAATATATACATCATTGTCCCACCTTTAGACTACCCAATCTCTCAATATATACATCATTGTCCCACCTTTAGACTACCCAATCTCTCAATATATACATCATTGTCCCACATTTAGACTCCTCAATCTCTCAATATATACATCATTGTCCCACCTTTAGACTACCCAATCTCTCAACATATACATCATTGTCCCACCTTTAGACTACCCAATCTCTCAATATATACATCATTGTCCCACCTTTAGACTACCCAATCTCTCAATGTATACATCATTGTCCCACCTTTAGACTACTCAATCTCTCAATATATACATCATTGTCCCACCTTTAGACTACTCAATCTCTCAATATATACATCATTGTCCCACCTTTAGACTACTCAATCTCTCAATATATACATCATTGTCCCACCTTTAGACTCCTAAGTCTCTCAATATATACATCATTGTCCCACCTTTAGACTACTCAATCTCTCAATATATACATCATTGTCCCACCTTTAGACTCCTAAGTCTCTCAATATATACATCATTGTCCCACCTTTACACTCCTAAGTCTCTCAATATATACATCATTGTCCCACCTTTAGACTCCTCAATCTCTCAATATATACATCATTGTCCCACCTTTACACTCCCAAGTCTCTCAATATATACATCATTGTCCCACCTTTAGACTCCTCAATCTCTCAATATATACATCACTGTCCCACCTTTAGACTACCCAATCTCTCAATATATACATCATTGTCCCACCTTTACACTCCTAAGTCTCTCAATATATACATCATTGTCCCACCTTTAGACTACCCAGTCTCTCAATATATACATCATTGTCCCACCTTTAGACTACTCAATCTCTCAATATATACATCACTGTCCCACCTTTAGACTCCTCACTCTCTCAATATATACATCATTGTCCCACCTTTACACTCCTAAGTCTCTCAATATATACATCATTGTCCCACCTTTAGACTACCCAATCTCTCAATATATACATCATTGCCCCACCTTTAGACTACTCAATCTCTCAACATATACATCATTGTCCCACCTTTAGACTACTCAATCTCTCAATATATACATCATTGCCCCACCTTTAGACTACCCAATCTCTCAACATATACATCATTGTCCCACCTTTAGACTACTCAATCTCTCAATATATACATCATTGTCCCACCTTTAGACTACCCAATCTCTCAACATATACATCATTGTCCCACCTTTAGACTACTCAATCTCTCAATATATACATCATTGCCCCACCTTTAGACTACTCAATCTCTCAATATATACATCATTGCCCCACCTTTAGACTACCCAATCTCTCAATATATACATCATTGCCCCACCTTTAGACTACCCAATCTCTCAATATATAAATCATTGTCCCACCTTTAGACTACCCAATCTCTCAATATATACATCATTGTCCCACCTCTAGACTCCCAAGTCTCTCAATATATACATCATTGTCCCACCTCTAGACTCCTAAGTCTCTCAATATATACATCATTGTCCCACCTCTAGACTACCCAATCTCTCAATATATACATCATTGTCCCACCTCTAGACTACCCAATCTCTCAATATATACATCATTGTCCCACCTTTAGACTACCCAATCTCTCAATATATACATCATTGTCCCACCTTTAGACTACCCAATCTCTCAATATATACATCATTGTCCCACCTCTAGACTACCCAATCTCTCAATATATACATCATTGTCCCACCTCTAGACTACCCAATCTCTCAATATATACATCATTGTCCCACCTCTAGACTACCCAATCTCTCAATATATACATCATTGTCCCACCTTTAGACTACCCAATCTCTCAATATATACATCATTGTCCCACCTTTAGACTACCCAATCTCTCAATATATACATCATTGTCCCACATTTAGACTCCTCAATCTCTCAATATATACATCATTGTCCCACCTTTAGACTACCCAATCTCTCAATATATACATCATTGTCCCACCTTTAGACTACCCAATCTCTCAATATATACATCATTGTCCCACCTTTAGACTACCCAATCTCTCAATGTATACATCATTGTCCCACCTTTAGACTACTCAATCTCTCAATATATACATCATTGTCCCACCTTTAGACTACTCAATCTCTCATTATATACATCATTGTCCCACCTTTAGACTACTCAATCTCTCAATATATACATCATTGTCCCACCTTTAGACTCCTAAGTCTCTCAATATATACATCATTGTCCCACCTTTAGACTACTCAATCTCTCAATATATACATCATTGTCCCACCTTTAGACTACTCAATCTCTCATTATATACATCATTGTCCCACCTTTAGACTACTCAATCTCTCAATATATACATCATTGTCCCACCTTTAGACTACCCAATCTCTCAATATATACATCATTGTCCCACCTTTAGACTACTCAATCTCTCAATATATACATCATTGTCCCACCTTTAGACTACCCAATCTCTCAATATATACATCATTGTCCCACCTTTAGACTACCCAATCTCTCAATATATACATCATTGTCCCACCTTTAGACTACTCAATCTCTCAATATATACATCATTGTCCCACCTTTAGACTACTCAATCTCTCAATATATACATCATTGTCCCACCTTTAGACTCCTAAGTCTCTCAATATATACATCATTGTCCCACCTTTACACTCCTAAGTCTCTCAATATATACATCATTGTCCCACCTTTAGACTCCTCAATCTCTCAATATATACATCATTGTCCCACCTTTACACTCCCAAGTCTCTCAATATATACATCATTGTCCCACCTTTAGACTCCTCAATCTCTCAATATATACATCACTGTCCCACCTTTAGACTACCCAATCTCTCAATATATACATCATTGTCCCACCTTTACACTCCTAAGTCTCTCAATATATACATCATTGTCCCACCTTTAGACTACCCAGTCTCTCAATATATACATCATTGTCCCACCTTTAGACTACTCAATCTCTCAATATATACATCACTGTCCCACCTTTAGACTCCTCACTCTCTCAATATATACATCATTGTCCCACCTTTACACTCCTAAGTCTCTCAATATATACATCATTGTCCCACCTTTAGACTACCCAGTCTCTCAATATATACATCATTGTCCCACCTTTAGACTACTCAATCTCTCAATATATACATCATTGTCCCACCTTTAGACTACTCAATCTCTCAATATATACATCATTGTCCTACCTTTAGACTCCTAAATCTCTCAATATATACATCATTGTCCCACCTTTAGACTACCCAATCTCTCAATATATACATCATTGTCCCACCTTTAGACTACCCAATCTCTCAATATATACATCATTGTCCCACCTTTAGACTACTCAATCTCTCAATATATACATCATTGTCCCACCTCTAGACTCCTAAGTCTCTCAATATATACATCATTGTCCCACCTTTAGACTACCCAGTCTCTCAATATATACATCATTGTTCCACCTTTAGACTACTCAATCTCTCAATATATACATCATTGTCCCACCTTTAGACTACTCAATCTCTCAATATATACATCATTGTCCTACCTTTAGACTCCTAAATCTCTCAATATATACATCATTGTCCCACCTTTAGACTACCCAATCTCTCAATATATACATCATTGTCCCACCTTTAGACTACCCAATCTCTCAATATATACATCATTGTCCCACATTTAGACTACTCAATCTTTCAATATATACATCATTGTCCCACATTTAGACTCCTCAATCTCTCAATATATACATCATTGTCCCACCTTTAGACTACTCAATCTCTCATATATACATCATTGTCCCACCTTTAGACTACTCAATCTCTCAATATATACATCATTGCCCCACCTTTAGACTACTCAATCTCTCAATATATACATCATTGTCCCACCTTTAGACTACTCAATCTCTCAATATATACATCATTGTCCCACCTTTAGACTACTCAATCTCTCAATATATACATCATTGTCCCACCTTTAGACTACTCAATCTCTCAATATATACATCATTGTCCCACCTTTAGACTACTCAATCTCTCAATATATACATCATTGTCCCACATTTAGACTACTCAATCTCTCAATATATACATCATTGTCCCACCTTTAGACTACTCAATCTCTCAATATATACATCATTGTCCCACATTTAGACTACTCAATCTCTCAATATATACATCATTGTCCCACCTTTAGACTACTCAATCTCTCAATATATACATCATTGTCCCACATTTAGACTACTCAATCTCTCAATATATACATCATTGTCCCACATTTAGACTACTCAATCTCTCAATATATACATCATTGTCCCACATTTAGACTACTCAGTCTCTCAATATATACATCATTGTCCCACCCATTCTCCTCCTCTTCTATTAAGGAATGAAGAACAAACTTGGTGATGTCCTCTTTGTCCAGAGTCATGCCACACTCAGTGCCAGAGCTGCCAGCGAGCTTGTCAGTTATTTCATTGCCGTGTACACCAGCATGCCTTGGACATTACACCCAGGTTAATGGGCTCACTGTAGAGCCATCCAAGAGCTGCCAGCGAGCTTGTTGGTTATTTCATTGCCGTGTACACCAGCATGCCTTGGACAGTACACCCAGGTTAATGGGCTCACTGTAGAGCCATCCAAGTGCTGCCAGCGAGCTTGTCGGTTATTTCATTGCCGTGTACACCAGCATGCCCAGGACAGTACACCCAGGTTAATGGGCTCACTGTAGAGCCTTCCAAGAGCTGCATCCACTCCTGCCGCAGACACTGCCTGTCAATCTTCTATAGCAAACTTTGCGAGTCAGCCACCAAGACTGCGTGATCCACGTTCTGTGTAACCAACCATGTTATCGCCACCGTTGCTGCTTCTATCTCCAATCTCATGCTGGACACCGTCATGCTACACTTGCCAGATTCCCTAGCCACTTGTCATGTTGGTATGCCACAAACAACCCAAGCACTACAGGACCATCTGTGTAGATGATCTTAAATGACCTGTCACCAAGACTTGCTTGTTCTCATGCTGGCTGCCTGCTGCAGTGAAACACGTCTCCAAAGTTTGCCTTTCCTTGTTTTCTTCTTCATTTCCTACTTAGGCAGGCTACACAGTTAGACAAGAAACATTCAGACTTGTAGTTAGACAAGAAACATTCAGACTTGTAGTTAGACAAGAAACATTCAGACTTGTAGTTAGACAAGAAACATTCAGACTTGTAGTTAGACAAGAAACATTCAAACTTGTAGTTAGACAAGATACATTCAGACTTGTAGTTAGACACCAAGATACATTCAGACTTGTAGTTAGACAAGAAACATTCAGACTTGTAGTTAGACACCAAGATACATTCAGACTTGTAGTTAGACACCAAGATACATTCAGACTTGTAGTTAGACAAGAAACATTCAGACTTGTAGTTAGACACCAAGATACATTCAGACTTGTAGTTAGACAAGAAACATTCAGACTTGTAGTTAGACACCAAGATACATTCAGACTTGTAGTTAGACAAGAAACATTCAGACTTGTAGTTAGACACCAAGAAACATTCAGACTTGTAGTTAGACAAGATACATTCAGACTTGTAGTTAGACAAGAAACATTCAGACTTGTAGTTAGACACCAAGATACATTCAGACTTGTAGTTAGACACCAAGAAACATTCAGACTAGTAGTTAGACAAGATACATTCAGACTTGTAGTTAGACAAGAAACATTCAGACTTGTAGTTAGACAAGAAACATTCAGACTTGTAGTTAGACAAGAAACATTCAGACTTGTAGTTAGACACCAAGAAACATTCAGACTTGTAGTTAGACAAGATACATTCAGACTTGTAGTTAGACAAGAAACATTCAGACTTGTAGTTAGACAAGAAACATTCAGACTTGTAGTTAGACAAGAAACATTCAGACTTGTAGTTAGACAAGATACATTCAGACTTGTAGTTAGACAAGAAACATTCAGACTTGTAGTTAGACAAGAAACATTCAGACTTGTAGTTAGACACCAAGAAACATTCAGACTTGTAGTTAGACAAGAAACATTCAGACCTGTAGTTAGACAAGAAACATTCAGACTTGTAGTTAGACAAGAAACATTCAGACTTGTAGTTAGACAAGAAACATTCAGACTTGTAGTTAGACAAGAAACATTCAGACTTGTAGTTAGACAAGAAACATTCAGACTTGTAGTTAGACAAGAAACATTCAGACTTGTAGTTAGACAAGAAACATTCAGACTTGTAGTTAGACAAGAAACATTCAGACCTGTAGTTAGACAAGAAACATTCAGACTTGTAGTTAGACAAGAAACATTCAGACTTGTAGTTAGACAAGAAACATTCAGACTTGTAGTTAGACACCAAGAAACATTCAGACTTGTAGTTAGACAAGAAACATTCAGACCTGTAGTTAGACAAGAAACATTCAGACTTGTAGTTAGACAAGAAACATTCAGACTTGTAGTTAGACAAGAAACATTCAGACTTGTAGTTAGACAAGAAACATTCAGACTTGTAGTTAGACAAGAAACATTCAGACTTGTAGTTAGACAAGAAACATTCAGACTTGTAGTTAGACAAGAAACATTCAGACTTGTAGTTAGACAAGAAACATTCAGACTTGTAGTTAGACAAGAAAACATTCAGACTTGTAGTTAGACAAGAAACATTCAGACTTGTAGTTAGACACCAAGAAACATTCAGACTTGTAGTTAGACAAGAAACATTCAGACTTGTAGTTAGACACCAAGAAACATTCAGACTTGTAGTTAGACAAGAAACATTCAGACCTGTAGTTAGACAAGAAACATTCAGACTTGTAGTTTTACAAGAAACATTCAGACTTGTAGTTAGACAAGAAACATTCAGACTTGTAGTTAGACACCAAGAAACATTCATACTTGTAGTTAGACAAGAAACATTCAGACTTGTAGTTAGACAAGAAACATTCAGACTTGTAGTTAGACAAGAAACATTCAGACTTGTAGTTAGACAAGAAACATTCAGACTTGTAGTTAGACACCAAGAAACATTCAGACTTGTAGTTAGACAAGAAACATTCAGATTTGTAGTTAGACAAGAAACATTCAGACTTGTAGTTAGACAAGAAACATTCAGACTTGTAGTTAGACAAGAAACATTCAGACTTGTAGTTAGACAAGAAACATTCAGACTTGTAGTTAAACAAGAAACATTCAGACTTGTAGTTAGACACCAAGAAACATTCAGACTTGTAGTTAGACACCAAGAAACATTCAGACTTGTAGTTAGACAAAAAACATTCAGACTTGTAGTTAGACAAGAAACATTCAGACTTGTAGTTAGACAAGAAACATTCAGACCTGTAGTTAGACAAGAAACATTCAGACTTGTAGTTAGACAAGAAACATTCAGACTTGTAGTTAGACAAGAAACATTCAGACTTGTAGTTAGACAAGAAACATTCAGACTTGTAGTTAGACAAGAAACATTCAGACTTGTAGTTAGACAAGAAACATTCAGACTTGTAGTTAGACAAGAAACATTCAGACTTGTAGTTAGACAAGAAACATTCAGACCTGTAGTTAGACAAGAAACATTCAGACTTGTAGTTAGACAAGAAACATTCAGACTTGTAGTTAGACAAGAAACATTCAGACTTGTAGTTAGACACCAAGAAACATTCAGACTTGTAGTTAGACAAGAAACATTCAGACCTGTAGTTAGACAAGAAACATTCAGACTTGTAGTTAGACAAGAAACATTCAGACTTGTAGTTAGACAAGAAACATTCAGACTTGTAGTTAGACAAGAAACATTCAGACTTGTAGTTAGACAAGAAACATTCAGACTTGTAGTTAGACAAGAAACATTCAGACTTGTTGTTAGACAAGAAACATTCAGACTTGTAGTTAGACAAGAAACATTCAGACTTGTAGTTAGACAAGAAACATTCAGACTTGTAGTTAGACAATGTAATACATTCAGACTTGTAGTTAGACAATGTAATACATTCAGACTTGTAGTTAGACAACATAATATATTCAGACTTGTAGTTAGACAACAAGATACATTCAGACTTGTAGTTAGACAACAAGATACATTCAGACTGGTAGTTAGACAACATGATACATTCAGACTTGTAGTTAGACAACATGATACATTCAGACTTGTAGTTAGACAACATGATGCATTCAGACTAGTAGTTAGACAACATGATACATTCAGACTTGTAGTTAGACAACAAGATACATTCAGACTTGTAGTTAGACAACAAGATACATTCAGACTTGTAGTTAGACAACATGATACATTCAGACTTGTAGTTAGACAACATGATACATTCAGACTTGTAGTTAGACAACATGATACATTTAGACTTGTAGTTAGACAACAAGATACATTTAGACTTGTAGTTAGACAATGTAATACATTCAGACTTGTAGTTAGACAACATGATACATTCAGACTTGTAGTGAGACAACATGATGCATTCAGACTGGTAGTTAGACAACATGATACATTCAGACTTGTAGTTAGACAACAAGATACATTCAGACTTGTAGTTAGACAACATGATGCATTCAGACTGGTAGTTCAGTGAGCAATGCCCTCACCAGGACAGGCTATCTGATCATGTTAAGAAAAGATTGTAGAAAACCATTCTTGAGTGTTTGTTCTGGTGATGTCACCTCATTCCTGTGATGTAACCTTTGACCTTTTCTCATCTGTTAGGCTGATTCTAAAGTGAGAAGGCGCCACCTGGCCAGCTTGGATGTTTTCTTGGAAAGCTCACGCCAGCAGATTTCTCTTCTTTTGGAATCAGAAAAGCTAGAATCATCGTCAGCCCACCAACACAATAACGGCAGTGGAGAGTCATGAGAGTTGTGCCCCCATATTGTGTGATCCTTCTTTGTACATACTGTGTGATGATCTGAAGCTTGAGCAAGTGATGGGCACTCACAGCATCAAACCTGACCACAACTATCCCAGACTCTTCTTGGAAGAGAGATCAATAACACAAATCTATATTGGAGATATATCTGAATAGAGAGATCAATAACACAAATCTATATTGGAGATATATCTGAATAGAGAGATCAATAACACAAATCTATATTGGAGATATATCTGAATAGAGAGATCAATAACACAAATCTATATTGGAGATATATCTGAATAGAGAGATCAATAACACAAATCTATATTGGAGATATATCTGAATAGAGAGATCAATAACACAAATCTATATTGGAGATATATCTGAATAGAGAGATCAATAACACAAATCTATATTGGAGATATATCTGAATAGAGAGATCAATAACACAAATCTATATTGGAGATATATCTGAATAGAGAAATGCTTTAAAGTTTTGTTGTAGAGAAGATCTCAGATAATTCATAAAATAGCAGCTCAGAAACTGAAGACATATCTCAAGTCAAGCAGAAAATATGACTTTGTTTTCTAGAAGACATCACTGGAATCTCATTTAGCCTGCTGCTGTCTGAAGTTATCGTTCTTGTTAAAGTTGTTTTATACCCAGGCAAATCTCATTGTTATCTGTTGGAAGATGGAGCTAACCCCGCCTGCGGTGACATCTGTGGTCAGCCTCTATGATGTCAGAGCTAGCCCTGTCTGTGGTATCATCTGTGGTCATCCTCTATGATGTCAGAGCTAGCCCTGTCTGTAGTATCATCTGTGGTCAGCCTCTATGATGTCAGAGCTAGCCCTGTCTGTAGTGTCATCTGTGGTCAGCCTCTATGATGTCAGAGCTAGCCCCACCTGCGGTGACATCTGTGGTCAGCCTCTATGATGTCAGAGCTAGCCCCGCCTGCGGTGACATCTGTGGTCAGCCTCTATGATGTCAGAGCTAGCCCTGTCTGTGGTGTCATCTGTGGTCAGCCTCTATGATGTCAGAGCTAGCCCTGTCTGTAGTGTCATCTGTGGTCAGCCTCTATGATGTCAGAGCTAGCCCTGTCTGTAGTGTCATCTGTTCTGTGGTCAGCCTCTATGATGTCAGAGCTAGCCCTGTCTGTGGTATCATCTGTTCTGTGGTCAGCCTCTATGATGTCAGAGCTAGCCCTGTAAGCAGTGTCATCTGTTCTGTGGTCAGCCTCTATGATGTCAGAGCTAGCCCTGCCAGCGGTGTCATCTGTTCTGTAGTCAGCCTCTATGATGTCAGAGCTAGCCCTGTCTGTGGTGTCATCTGTTCTGTGGTCATCCTCTATGATGTCAGAGCTAGCCCTGTCTGTGGTGTCATCTGTGGTCAGCCTCTATGATGTCAGAGCTAGCCCTGTCTGTGGTGTCATCTGTTCTGTGGTCAGCCTCTATGATGTCAGAGCTAGCCCTGTCTGTGGTGTCATCTGTTCTGTGGTCAGCCTCTATGATGTCAGAGCTAGCCCTGTCTGTGGTGTCATCTGTTCTGTGTATGATGTCAGAGCTAGCCCTGCCAGCAGTGTCATCTATTCTATGGTCAGCCTCTATGATGTCAGAGCTAGCCCTGCCAGCAGTGTCATCTGTTCTGTGGTCAGCCTCTATGATGTCATAAAGTGAACATTACAGGCTGCATTTGTTCTTTGGTGTGCCATTTTATAGAGGCAGGACTAGCACTGTTCTATTCAATCACTGAGCCATTTTATAGAGGCAGGACTAGCACTGTTCTACTCAATCACTGAGCCATTTTATAGAGGCAGGACTAGCACTGTTCTACTCCATCACTGAGCCATTTTATAGAGACAGGACTAGCACTGTTGTACTCCATTACTGAGCCATTTTATAGAGGCAGGACTAGCACTGTTGTATTCCATTACTGAGCCAATTTATAGAGACAGGACTAGCTCTGTTGTACTCCATAACTGAGCCATTTTATAGAGACAGGACTAGCTTTGTTGTACTCCATAACTGAGCCATTTTATAGAGTCAGGACTAGCTCTGTTGTACTCCATAACTGATCCATTTTATAGAGACAGGACTAGCACTGTTGTACTCCATCACTGAGCCATTTTATAGAGACAGGACTAGCACTGTTGTACTCCATCACTGAGCCATTTTATAGAGACAGGATTAGCTCTGTTCTACTCCATTACTGAGCCATTTTATAGAGACAGGACTAGTACTGTTCTACTCCATCACTGAGCCATTTTATATAGACAGGACTAGTACTGTTCTACTCCACCACTGAGCCATTTTATACAGACAGGACTAGTACTGTTCTACTTCATCACTGAGCCATTTTATAGAGACAGGACTTGTACTGTTCTACTCCATCACTGAGCCATTTTATAGAGACAGGACTAGTACTGTTCGACTCCATCACTGAGCCATTTTATACAGACAGGACTAGTACTGTTCTACTCCATCACTGAGCCATTTTATACAGACAGGACTAGTACTGTTCTACTCCATCACTGAGCCATTTTATACAGACAGGACTAGTACTGTTCTACTCCATCACTGAGCCATTTTATACAGACAGGACTAGTACTGTTCTACTCCATCACTGAGCCATTTTATACAGACAGGACTAGTACTGTTCTACTCCATTACTGAGTCATTATAGCTGTCTCTTTTAAGCAAACACCTCCTATATTATTGCTGTAACCAAACACATGCAACTTGTGGGCACCACCTTCCTACAATGACCTCAGCTTATTTGGCCTGACCGCTGATTTTGTTCCCAGAGCCACAATGGCAAGTTGTGTGGGATCTTGATCACTTTTGGTTTGTGTGCTGAATTTTTCGATCATGGCCAAGGAAACGATATTATGTGTGTTTACCTTTCAACATGAACAGTTGTTTGTATATGTTTTATTGTGATGCCATTTTAGTGTCATTTGATTGGTTGGTTTTTTAATTTGACGTAGTTCCCATGAATAAAAATAGTGGTAACTGCTTCTTTGCTTGATTCGAGTTTAGCAAGATGGATACATAAGACTTGCTGGCAGCTGGGTTCAAATGAGCATGAATATAGATGGAGAGATTGACTCAGAATAGGAGCATGAATATAGATGGAAAGATTGACCGAGAATAGGAGCATGAATATAGATGGAAAGATTGACTCAGAATAGGAGCATGAATATAGATGGAAAGATTGTCTTAGAATAGGAGCATGAATATAGATGGAGAGATTGACTCAGAATAGGAGCATGAATATAGATGGAAAGATTGACTCAGAATAGGAGCATGAATATAGATGGAGAGATTGACTCAGAATAGGAGCATGAATATAGATGGAGAGATTGACTCAGAATAGGAGCATGAATATAGATGGAAAGATTGACTCAGAATAGGAGCATGAATATAGATGGAGAGATTGACTCAGAATAGGAGCATGAATATAGATGGAAAGATTGACCGAGAATAGGAGCATGAATATAGATGGAAAGATTGACTCAGAATAGGAGCATGAATATAGATGGAAAGATTGTCTTAGAATAGGAGCATGAATATAGATGGAAAGATTGTCTTAGAATAGGAGCATGAATATAGATGGAAAGATTGACTCAGAATATGAGCATGAATATAGATGGAAAGATTGTCTCAGAATAGGAGCATGAATATAGATGGAAAGATTGGTCCAGAATAGGAGCATGAATATAGATGGAAAGATTGGTCCAGAATAGGAGCATGAATATAGATGGAAAGATTGTCTCAGAATAGGAGCATGAATATAGATGGAAAGATTGTCTCAGAATAGGAGCATGAATATACATAGAAATATTAGTCCAGACTAGGAGCATAAATATACATAGAAAGATTGGTCAAGAAGTGGTGTTAGCTTGTTGAAGGGCTGGTAGGTTTGTTGAAGGGCTGTTGAAGGGCTGGTAGGTTTGTTGAAGGGCTGTTGAAGAGCTGGTAGGTTTGTTGAAGGGCTGTTGAAGGGCTGGTGAAGGGCTGGTAGGTTTGTTGAAGGTCTGGTAGGTTTGTTGAAGGGCTGTTGAAGGGCTGGTAGGTTTGTTGAAGGTCTGATAGGTTTGTTGAAGGGCTGTTGAAGGGCTGGTAGGTTTGTTGAAGGGCTGGTAGGTTTGTTGAAGGGCTGTTGAAGGTCTGGTAGGTTTGTTGAAGTCTGGTAGGTTTGTTGAAGGGCTGCTGAAGGGCTGGTAGGTTTGTTGAAGGGCTGTTGAAGGGCTGGTAGGTTTGTTGAAGGGCTGGTTGGTTTGTTGAAGGGCTGGTAGGTTTGTTGAAGGGCTGTTGAAGGGCTGGTAGGTTTGTTGAAGGGCTGGTAGGTTTGTTGAAGGGCTGGTAGGTTTGTTGAAGGTCTGGTAGGTTTGTTGAAGGGCTGGTAGGTTTGTTGAAGGTCTGGTAGGTTTGTTGAAGGTCTGGTAGGTTTGTTGAAGGTCTGTTGAAGGTCTGGTAGGTTTGTTGAAGGGCTGGTAGGTTTGTTGACGGTCTGGTAGGTTTGTTGAAGGCCTGGTAGGTCTGTTGAAGGTCTGGTAGGTTTGTTGAAGGTCTGGTAGGTTTGTTGAAGGGCTGGTAGGTCTGTTGAAGGTCTGGTAGGTTTGTTGAAGGTCTGGTAGGTCTGTTGAAGGTCTGGTAGGTTTGCTGAAGGTCTGGTAGGTTTGTTGAAGGTCTGGTAGGTTTGTTGAAGGTCTGGTAGGTCTGTTGAAGGTCTGGTAGGTTTGTTGAAGGGCTGGTAGGTCTGTTGAAGGTCTGGTAGGTTTGTTGAAGGCCTGGTAGGTTTGTTGAAGGCCCGGTAGGTCTGTTGAAGGTCTGGTAGGTTTGTTGAAGGTCTGGTAGGTTTGTTGAAGGCCTGGTAGGTTTGTTGAAGGCCTGGTAGGTCTGTTGAAGGTCTGGTAGGTTTGTTGAAGGGCTGGTAGGTTTGTTGAAGGTCTGGTAGGTCTGTTGAAGGTCTGGTAGGTTTGTTGAAGGTCTGGTAGGTCTGTTGAAGGCCTGGTAGGTCTGTTGAAGGTCTGGTAGGTTTGTTGAAGGCCTGGTAGGTCTGTTGAAGGTCTGGTAGGTTGTTGAAGGGCTGGTAGGTCTGTTGAAGGTCTGGTAGGTTTGTTGAAGGTCTGGTAGGTTTGTTGAAGGCCTGGTAGGTCTGTTGAAGGTCTGGTAGGTTTGTTGAAGGTCTGGTAGGTCTGTTGAAGGTCTGGTAGGTTTGTTGAAGGTCTGGTAGGTTTGTTGACGGTCTGGTAGGTTTGTTGAATGGCTGGTAGGTTTGTTGAAGGTCTGGTAGGTTTGTTGAAGGGCTGGTAGGTTTGTTAAAGGTCTGGTAGGTTTGTTGACGGTCTGGTAGGTCTGTTGAAGGTCTGGTAGGTTTGTTGACGGTCTGGTAGGTCTGTTGAAGGCTGGTAGGTTGTTGACGGTCTGGTAGGTTTGTTGAAGGTCTGGTAGGTTTGTTGAAGGGCTGGTAGGTTTGTTGAAGGTCTGGTAGGTTTGTTGAAGGGCTGGTAGGTTTGTTGACGGTCTGGTAGGTTTGTTGAAGGTCTGGTAGGTTTGTTGAAGGGCTGGTAGGTTTGTTGACGGTCTGGTAGGTTTGTTGACGGTCTGGTAGGTCTGTTGAAGGGCTGGTAGGTTTGTTGACGGTCTGGTAGGTTTGTTGAAGGTCTGGTAGGTTTGTTGAAGGGCTGGTAGGTTTGTTGACGGTCTGGTAGGTTTGTTGAAGGTCTGGTAGGTTTGTTGAAGGGCTGGTAGGTCTGTTGAAGGGCTGGTAGGTCTGTTGAAGGGCTGGTAGGTTTGTTGAAGGGCTGGTAGGTCTGTTGAAGGCTGGTAGGTTTGTTGACGGTCTGGTAGGTTTGTTGAAGGTCTGGTAGGTTTGTTGAAGGGCTGGTAGGTCTGTTGAAGGGCTGGTAGGTTTGTTGAAGGTCTGGTAGGTTTGTTGAAGGGCTGGTAGGTCTGTTGAAGGGCTGGTAGGTCTGTTGAAGGGCTGGTAGGTCTGTTGAAGGGCTGGTAGGTTTGTTGACGGTCTGGTAGGTCTGTTGAAGGGCTGGTAGGTTTGTTGAAGGGCTGGTAGGTCTGTTGAAGGGCTGGTAGGTTTGTTGAGGGCTGGTAGGTTTGTTGACGGTCTGGTAGGTTTGTTGACGGTCTGGTAGGTCTGTTGAAGGTCTGGTAGGTCTGTTGAAGGTCTGGTAGGTCTGTTGAAGGGCTGGTAGGTCTGTTGAAGGGCTGGTAGGTTTGTTGACGGTCTGGTAGGTCTGTTGAAGGGCTGGTAGGTCTGTTGAAGGGCTGGTAGGTTTGTTGACGGTCTGGTAGGTCTGTTGAAGGGCTGGTAGGTTTGTTGAAGGGCTGGTAGGTCTGTTGAAGGGCTGGTAGGTTTGTTGACGGTCTGGTAGGTCTGTTGAAGGGCTGGTAGGTTTGTTGAAGGGCTGGTAGGTTTGTTGACGGTCTGGTAGGTTTGTTGAAGGGCTGGTAGGTCTGTTGAAGGTCTGGTAGGTCTGTTGAAGGTCTGGTAGGTTTGTTGAAGGGCTGGTGGGTTTGTTGAAGGTCTGGTAGGTTTGTTGAAGGTCTGGTAGGTCTGTTGAAGGGCTGGTAGGTTTGTTGACGGTCTGGTAGGTCTGTTGAAGGGCTGGTAGGTTTGTTGAAGGTCTGGTAGGTCTGTTGAAGGGCTGGTAGGTTTGTTGAAGGCCTGGTAGGTCTGTTGAAGGGCTGGTAGGTTTGTTGAAGGTCTGGTAGGTCTGTTGAAGGGCTGGTAGGTTTGTTGAAGGGCTGGTAGGTCTGTTGAAGGGCTGGTAGGTTTGTTGAAGGTCTGGTAGGTTTGTTGAAGGGCTGGTAGGTTTGTTGAAGGGCTGGTAGGTTTGTTGAAGGGCTGGTAGGTTTGTTGAAGGGCTGGTAGGTTTGTTGAAGGTCTGGTAGTTTGTTGAAGGTCTGTAGGTCTGTTGAAGGCCTGGTAGGTCTGTTGAAGGGCTGGTAGGTTTGTTGAAGGTCTGGTAGGTCTGTTGAAGGGCTGGTAGGTTTGTTGAAGGGCTGGTAGGTCTGTTGAAGGGCTGGTAGGTTTGTTGAAGGTCTGGTAGGTTTGTTGAAGGGCTGGTAGGTTTGTTGAAGGGCTGGTAGGTTTGTTGAAGGTCTGGTAGGTTTGTTGAAGGTCTGGTAGGTCTGTTGAAGGGCTGGTAGGTTGTTGAAGGGCTGGTAGGTTTGTTGACAGTCTGGTAGGTTTGTTGACGGTCTGGTAGGTTTGTTGAAGGGCTGGTAGGTCTGTTGAAGGGCTGGTAGGTTTGTTGAAGGGCTGGTAGGTCTGTTGAAGGGCTGGTAGGTTTGTTGAAGGGCTGGTAGGTTTGTTGACGGTCTGGTAGGTTTGTTGACGGTCTGGTAGGTTTGTTGAAGGTCTGGTAGGTTTGTTGACGGTCTGGTAGGTTTGTTGACGGTCTGGTAGGTTTGTTGACGGGCTGGTAGGTTTGTTGACGGTCTGGTAGGTTTGTTGACGGTCTGGTAGGTTTGTTGACGGTCTGGTAGGTTTGTTGACGGTCTGGTAGGTTTGTTGAAGGTCTGGTAGGTTTGTTGACGGTCTGGTAGGTTTGTTGACGGTCTGGTAGGTTTGTTGAAGGTCTGGTAGGTTTGTTGACGGTCTGGTAGGTTTGTTGACGGTCTGGTAGGTTTGTTGACGGTCTGGTAGGTTTTGTTGACGGTCTGGTAGATTTGTTGACGGTCTGGTAGGTTTGTTGAAGGTCTGGTAGGTTTGTTGACGGTCTGGTAGGTTTGTTGACGGTCTGGTAGGTTTGTTGAAGGGCTGGTAGGTTTGTTGACGGTCTGGTAGGTTTGTTGACGGTCTGGTAGGTTTGTTGAAGGTCTGGTAGGTTTGTTGAAGGGCTGGTAGGTTTGTTGAAGGTCTGGTAGGTTTGTTGAAGGTCTGGTAGGTCTGTTGAAGGGCTGGTAGGTCTGTTGAAGGGCTGGTAAGTTTGTTGAAGGGCTGGTAGGTTTGTTGACGGTCTGGTAGGTTTGTTGACGGTCTGGTAGGTTTGTTGAAGGTCTGGTAGGTTTGTTGAAGGTCTGGTAGGTTTGTTGAAGGTCTGGTAGGTTTGTTGAAGGGCTGGTAAGTTTGTTGAAGGGCTGGTAGGTTTGTTGAAGGTCTGGTAGGTTTGTTGAAGGTCTGGTAGGTTTGTTGAAGGTCTGGTAGGTTTGTTGAAGGTCTGGTAGGTTTGTTGAAGGGCTGGTAAGTTTGTTGACGGTCTGGTAGGTTTGTTGAAGGTCTGGTAGGTTTGTTGACGGTCTGGTAGGTTTGTTGAAGGTCTGGTAGGTCTGTTGAAGGGCTGGTAGGTTTGTTGACGGTCTGGTAGGTTTGTTGACGGTCTGGTAGGTTTGTTGACGGTCTGGTAGGTCTGTTGAAGGGCTGGTAGGTTTGTTGACGGTCTGGTAGGTTTGTTGACGGTCTGGTAGGTTTGTTGACGGTCTGGTAGGTTTGTTGACGGTCTGGTAGGTCTGTTGAAGGGCTGGTAGGTCTGTTGAAGGTCTGGTAGGTCTGTTGAAGGTCTGGTAGGTTTGTTGACGGTCTGGTAGGTTTGTTGACGGTCTGGTAGGTTTGTTGACGGTCTGGTAGGTTTGTTGACGGTCTGGTAGGTTTGTTGACGGTCTGGTAGGTTTGTTGACGGTCTGGTAGGTCTGTTGAAGGGCTGGTAGGTCTGTTGAAGGTCTGGTAGGTCTGTTGAAGGTCTGGTAGGTTTGTTGACGGTCTGGTAGGTTTGTTGACGGTCTGGTAGGTTTGTTGATGGTCTGGTAGGTTTGTTGACGGTCTGGTAGGTTTGTTGACGGTCTGGTAGATTTGTTGAAGGGCTGGTAGGTTTGTTGACGGTCTGGTAGGTTTGTTGACGGTCTGGTAGGTTTGTTGACGGTCTGGTAGGTTTGTTGACGGTCTGGTAGGTCTGTTGAAGGGCTGGTAGGTCTGTTGAAGGTCTGGTAGGTTTGTTGACGGTCTGGTAGGTTTGTTGACGGTCTGGTAGGTCTGTTGAAGAGCTGGTAGGTCTGTTGAAGGTCTGGTAGGTTTGTTGACGGTCTGGTAGGTCTGTTGAAGGGCTGGTAGGTCTGTTGAAGGTCTGGTAGGTCTGTTGAAGGTCTGGCAGGTTTGTTGACGGTCTGGTAGGTTTGTTGAAGGGCTGGTAGGTTTGTTGAAGGGCTGTTAGGTTTGTTGAAGGGCTGGTAGGTTTGTTGACGGTCTGGTAGGTTTGTTGACGGTCTGGTAGGTTTGTTGAAGGGCTGGTAGGTTTGTTGACGGTCTGGTAGGTCTGTTGAAGGGCTGGTAGGTCTGTTGAAGGGCTGGTAGGTCTGTTGAAGGTCTGGTAGGTTTGTTGACGGTCTGGTAGGTTTGTTGAAGGGCTGGTAGGTTTGTTGACGGTCTGGTAGATTTGTTGAAGGGCTGGTAGGTTTGTTGACGGTCTGGTAGGTCTGTTGAAGGGCTGGTAGGTTTGTTGAAGGTCTGGTAGGTCTGTTGAAGGGCTGGTAGGTTTGTTGAAGGCCTGGTAGGTCTGTTGAAGGGCTGGTAGGTTTGTTGAAGGTCTGGTAGGTCTGTTGAAGGGCTGGTAGGTTTGTTGAAGGGCTGGTAGGTCTGTTGAAGGGCTGGTAGGTTTGTTGAAGGTCTGGTAGGTTTGTTGAAGGGCTGGTAGGTTTGTTGAAGGGCTGGTAGTTTGTTGAAGGGCTGGTAGGTTTGTTGAAGGGCTGGTAGGTTTGTTGAAGGTCTGGTAGTTTGTTGAAGGTCTGGTAGGTCTGTTGAAGGCCTGGTAGGTCTGTTGAAGGGCTGGTAGGTTTGTTGAAGGTCTGGTAGGTCTGTTGAAGGGCTGGTAGGTTTGTTGAAGGGCTGGTAGGTCTGTTGAAGGGCTGGTAGGTTTGTTGAAGGTCTGGTAGGTTTGTTGAAGGGCTGGTAGGTTTGTTGAAGGGCTGGTAGGTTTGTTGAAGGGCTGGTAGGTTTGTTGAAGGTCTGGTAGGTTTGTTGACAGTCTGGTAGGTTTGTTGACGGTCTGGTAGGTTTGTTGAAGGGCTGGTAGGTCTGTTGAAGGGCTGGTAGGTTTGTTGAAGGGCTGGTAGGTCTGTTGAAGGGCTGGTAGGTTTGTTGAAGGGCTGGTAGGTTTGTTGACGGTCTGGTAGGTTTGTTGACGGTCTGGTAGGTTTGTTGAAGGTCTGGTAGGTTTGTTGACGGTCTGGTAGGTTTGTTGACGGTCTGGTAGGTTTGTTGACGGGCTGGTAGGTTGTTGACGGTCTGGTAGGTTTGTTGACGGTCTGGTAGGTTTGTTGACGGTCTGGTAGGTTTGTTGACGGTCTGGTAGGTTTGTTGACGGTCTGGTAGGTTTGTTGAAGGTCTGGTAGTTTGTTGACGGTCTGGTAGGTTTGTTGACGGTCTGGTAGGTTTGTTGAAGGTCTGGTAGGTTTGTTGACGGTCTGGTAGGTTTGTTGACGGTCTGGTAGGTTTGTTGACGGTCTGGTAGGTTTGTTGACGGTCTGGTAGATTTGTTGACGGTCTGGTAGGTTTGTTGAAGGTCTGGTAGGTTTGTTGACGGTCTGGTAGGTTTGTTGACGGTCTGGTAGGTTTGTTGAAGGGCTGGTAGGTTTGTTGACGGTCTGGTAGGTTTGTTGACGGTCTGGTAGGTTTGTTGAAGGTCTGGTAGGTTTGTTGAAGGGCTGGTAGGTTTGTTGAAGGTCTGGTAGGTTTGTTGAAGGTCTGGTAGGTCTGTTGAAGGGCTGGTAGGTCTGTTGAAGGGCTGGTAAGTTTGTTGAAGGGCTGGTAGGTTTGTTGACGGTCTGGTAGGTTTGTTGACGGTCTGGTAGGTTTGTTGAAGGTCTGGTAGGTTTGTTGAAGGTCTGGTAGGTTTGTTGAAGGTCTGGTAGGTTTGTTGAAGGGCTGGTAAGTTTGTTGAAGGGCTGGTAGGTTTGTTGAAGGTCTGGTAGGTTTGTTGAAGGTCTGGTAGGTTTGTTGAAGGTCTGGTAGGTTTGTTGAAGGTCTGGTAGGTTTGTTGAAGGGCTGGTAAGTTTGTTGACGGTCTGGTAGGTTTGTTGAAGGTCTGGTAGGTTTGTTGACGGTCTGGTAGGTTTGTTGACGGTCTGGTAGGTCTGTTGAAGGGCTGGTAGGTTTGTTGACGGTCTGGTAGGTTTGTTGACGGTCTGGTAGGTCTGTTGAAGGGCTGGTAGGTTTGTTGACGGTCTGGTAGGTTTGTTGACGGTCTGGTAGGTTTGTTGACGGTCTGGTAGGTCTGTTGAAGGGCTGGTAGGTCTGTTGAAGGTCTGGTAGGTCTGTTGAAGGTCTGGTAGGTTTGTTGACGGTCTGGTAGGTTTGTTGACGGTCTGGTAGGTTTGTTGACGGTCTGGTAGGTTTGTTGACGGTCTGGTAGGTTTGTTGACGGTCTGGTAGGTTTGTTGACGGTCTGGTAGGTCTGTTGAAGGGCTGGTAGGTCTGTTGAAGGTCTGGTAGGTCTGTTGAAGGTCTGGTAGGTTTGTTGACGGTCTGGTAGGTTTGTTGACGGTCTGGTAGGTTTGTTGATGGTCTGGTAGGTTTGTTGACGGTCTGGTAGGTTTGTTGACGGTCTGGTAGGTTTGTTGAAGGGCTGGTAGGTTTGTTGACGGTCTGGTAGGTTTGTTGACGGTCTGGTAGGTTTGTTGACGGTCTGGTAGGTTTGTTGATGGTCTGGTAGGTCTGTTGAAGGGCTGGTAGGTCTGTTGAAGGTCTGGTAGGTTTGTTGACGGTCTGGTAGGTTTGTTGACGGTCTGGTAGGTCTGTTGAAGGGCTGGTAGGTCTGTTGAAGGTCTGGTAGGTTTGTTGACGGTCTGGTAGGTTTGTTGACGGTCTGGTAGGTCTGTTGAAGGGCTGGTAGGTCTGTTGAAGGTCTGGTAGGTTTGTTGACGGTCTGGTAGGTTTGTTGAAGGGCTGGTAGGTTTGTTGAAGGGCTGGTAGGTTTGTTGAAGGGCTGGTAGGTTTGTTGAAGGGCTGGTAAGTTTGCTGAAGGTCTGGTAGGTTTGTTGAAGGGCTGGTAGGTTTGTTGAAGGCCTGGTAGGTTTGTTGACGGTCTGAGCTGCAGGAGTTGAAGAAAGTATTTGTTTTGATAGTTCAAGCAGAGACTGAACACAGAAATCCAGTCAAAGTGTTTGGAGTGCTATGATGATGACCCACGAATAACTCAATAGATCCAGTCATTGGACATGTTTGGAGTGCTATGATGATGACCCACGAATAACTCAATAGATCCAGTCATTGGACATGTTTGGAGTGCTATGATGATGACCCACGAATAACTTAATAGATCCAGTCATTGGACATGTTTGGAGTGCTATGATGATGACCCACGAATAACTCAATAGATCCAGTCATTGGACATGTTTGGAGTGCTATGATGATGACGCACCAATAACTCAATAGATCCAGTCATTGGACATGTTTGGAGTGCTATGATGATGACCCACCAATAACTCAATAGATCCAGTCATTGGACATGTTTGGAGTGCTATGATGATGACCCACCAATAACTCAATAGATCCAGTCATTGGACATGTTTGGAGTGCTATGATGATGACCCACCAATAACTCAATAGATCCAGTCATTGGACATGTTTGGAGTGCTATGATGATGACCCACCAATAACTCAATAGATCCAGTCATTGGACATGTTTGGAGTGCTATGATGATGACCCACCAATAACTCAATAGATCCAGTCATTGGACATGTTTGGAGTGCTATGATGATGACGCACCAATAACTCAATAGATCCAGTCATTGGACATGTTTGGAGTGCTATGATGATGACCCACCAATAACTCAATAGATCCAGTCATTGGACATGTTTGGAGTGCTATGATGATGACCCACCAATAACTCAATAGATCCAGTCATTGGACATGTTTGGAGTGCTATGATGATGACCCACCAATAACTCAATAGATCCAGTCATTGGACATGTTTGGAGTGCTATGATGATGACCCACCAATAACTCAATAGATCCAGTCATTGGACATGTTTGGAGTGCTATGATGATGACCCACCAATAACTCAATAGATCCAGTCATTGGACATGTTTGGAGTGCTATGATGATGACCCACCAATAACTCAATAGATCCAGTCATTGGACATGTTTGGAGTGCTATGATGATGACCCACCAATAACTCAATAGATCCAGTCATTGGACATGTTTGGAGTGCTATGATGATGACCCACCAATAACTCAATAGATCCAGTCATTGGACATGTTTGGAGTGCTATGATGATGACCCACCAATAACTCAATAGATCCAGTCATTGGACATGTTTGGAGTGCTATGATGATGACCCACCAATAACTCAATAGATCCAGTCAGTGATATCAATAAGGTCTTTGATAGCTGAACATCTTGTATATGCTATTAATCAAATAGCTCTAATTTGCTTGCATCAACCATCATCTAGAGGTGTTTGTATCTGATCACATTGATGTCCTGCTTGCTCTGATGGTGTGGGCAGGTTTTGTTTATTTTGAATCTGTGCCTGTAAATTCTCTTCCAAAATTGAATATGTTCTCATTCTTGTGTGTCCATGTTCCTGTTTGGCCTCAATGAGCATTTCTCAAACAGACTATGGATCAGCTCGCTAACTATTAATAATTGCAAAACAAAACAACATTTACTTACAATGCCTGTGCTGTCCTGGCACAGGTGGTCACTCTCCTCATGAACATAGCAGCTACAACTTGCTACCATTGCTTTTTGGATTTGTTTTCACAAATTGAACCAATGATGACACCGGCCATCTTTTCTCTGATAAACTTTTCAACATGATTTCAACACTTTCATGCTTGTACTGAAGCCATCAAACATCTGTGACACTTTTATGCTTGTACCGAAGCCATCAAACATCTGTGACACTTTCATGCTTGTACTGAAGCCATCAAACATCTGTGACACTTCCATGCATGTACTGAAGCCATCAAACATCTGTGACACTTCCATGCTTGTACTGAAGCTATCAAACATCTGTGACACTTCCATGCTTGTACTGAAGCCATCAAACATCTGTGACACTTCCATGTTTGTACTGAAGCCATCAAACATGTGTGACACTTTCATGCTTGTACTGAAGCCATCAAACATCTGTGACACTTCCATGCTTGTACTGAAGCCATCAAACATGTGTGACACTTCCATGCTTGTACCGAAGCTATCAAACATCTGTGACACTTCCATGCTTGTACTGAAGCCATCAAACATGTGTGACACTTTCATGCTTGTACTGAAGCCATCAAACATCTGTGACACTTCCATGCATGTACTGAAGCCATCAAACATCTGTGACACTTCCATGCTTGTACTGAAGCTATCAAACATCTGTGACACTTCCATGCATGTACTGAAGCCATCAAACATCTGTGACACTTCCATGCTTGTACTGAAGCTATCAAACATCTGTGACACTTTCATGCTTGTACTGAAGCCATCAAACATCTGTGACACTTCCATGCTTGTACTGAAGCCATCAAACATCTGTGACACTTCCATGTTTGTACTGAAGCCATCAAACATCTGTGACACTTCCATGCTTGTACTGAAGCCATCAAACATCTGTGACACTTCCATGCTTGTACTGAAGCCATCAAACATCTGTGACACTTCCATGCTTGTACTGAAGCTATCAAACATCTGTGACACTTCCATGCTTGTTAGTTTAGTATAAAGACATGTTCTTTCATTCATTGTCAGTTCACTCATTTTGCTGTCATTATTTTGTGTAAATACTTTAACAAATTATTTCATATTCTTAGTTCACAGAATTATTTATAGAATATTTCATTTTGTTCTGTTTGAGAACTTGTTGAGTTGTTCTTGTCACAATGATTGCTTGTCACTGAAGGTCATAATAGCTGTGTTCTGCTTTGTTCATCTCTAAGTTATCTTTTATGCTTTCTTTATTCAACAAGTGCTTTTAGTACTATATGAACATTGGAACTGATCGTTTCTGTTGGAATTTGTTTGTGTGAGGTACTGGGAAGATGGGATGTCACTGCTGAGCTGATTGTAAGATGGAAAGAAAGATGTCAATGCTGTGGTACTTGTAAGATGGAAAAAAGATGTCAATGTTGAGGTACTTGTAAGATGGAATGAAAGATGTCAATGTTGAGGTACTTGTAAGATGGAATGAACAGTGTCAATGTTGAGGTACTTGTAAGATGGAATGAACAGTGTCAATGTTGTGGTACTGGGAAGATGGAATGAACAGTGTCAATGTTGAGGTACTTGCAAGATGGAATGAACAGTGTCAATGTTGAGGTACTTGTAAGATGGAATGAACAGTGTCAATGTTGAGGTACTTGTAAGATGGAATGAACAGTGTCAATGTTGAGGTACTGGGAAGATGGAATGAACAGTGTCAATGTTGAGGTACTTGTAAGATGGAATGAACAGTGTCAATGTTGAGGTACTTGTAAGATGGAATGAACAGTGTCAATGTTGAGGTACTTGTAAGATGGAATGAACAGTGTCAATGTTTAGGTACTGGGAAGATGGAATGAACAGTGTCAATGTTGAGGTACTGGGAAGATGGAAGGAAAGATGTCAAAGTTGTGGTACTGGGAAGATGGAATGAACAGTGTCAATGTTGAGGTACTGGGAAGATGGAAAGAAAGATGTCCATGTTGTGGTACTTGTAAGATGGAATGAACAGTGTCAATGTTGAGGTACTTGTAAGATGGAAAGAAAGATGTCCATGTTGTGGTACTTGTAAGATGGAATGAACAGTGTCAATGTTGAGGTACTTGTAAGATGGAATGAACAGTGTCAATGTTGAGGTACTCAAGGTATGAAGGAAAATGTCAGTATTGAAGTCCTTGGGTGGAAGAAATCAAGTGTGCCATTCTTGAAGATATTGTAAGGAAAGGTGTCATTGTTAAGGTGTTTATAAGGGGGAAAAGTGTCATTGTTGAGGTCAGTTTAATCAGTTTGACAAGATGTTAATAACAACACTGCCATCACCTTTACCTTATCCTAGACCAGCTGTTCTAATCCTAGTGTTTGTCTCCCCTACCTTATCCTAGACCAGCTGTTCTAATCCTGGTGTTTGTCTCCCCTACCTTATCCTAGACCAGCTGTTCTAATCCTGGTGTTTGTCTCCCCTACCTTATTCTAGACCAGCTGTTCTAATCCTGGTGTTTGTCTCCCCTACCTTATCCTAGACCAGCTGTTCTAATCCTGGTGTTTGTCTCCCCTACCTTATCCTAGACCAGCTGTTCTAATCCTGGTGTTTGTCTCCCCTACCTTATCCTAGACCAGCTGTTCTAATCCTAGCGTTTGTGTCCCCTACCTTATCCTAGACCAGCTGTTCTAATCCTGGTGTTTGTCTCCCCTACCTTATTCTAGACCAGCTGTTCTAATCCTAGTGTTTGTCTCCCCTACCTTATCCTAGACCAGCTGTTCTAATCCTAGTGTTTGTGTCCCCTACCTTATCCTAGAGCAGCTGTTCTAATCCTAGTGGTTGTCTCCCCTACCTTATCCTAGATCAGCTGTTCAAATCCTAGTGTTTGTCTCCCCTACCTTATCCTAGACCAGCAGTTCTAATCCTAGTGTTTGTATCCCCTACCTTATCCTAGACCAGCAGTTCTAATCCTAGTGTTTGTGTCCCCTACCTTATCCTAGACCAGCTGTTCTAATCCTAGTGTTTGTGTCCCCTACCTTATCCTAGACCAGCTGTTCTAATCCTAGTGTTTGTGTCCCCTACCTTATCCTAGAGCAGCTGTTCTAATCCTAGTGTTTGTGTCCCCTACCTTATCCTAGACCAGCTGTTCTAATACTGGTGTCCGTGTAGCCCCCACAAGAAAGTAACCATGACCATGACACTAACAATCAAGAGTTGTGGAAAGACAGCACCATACACACACCTCAGTCATGGCTCCTGTTCTGCACATTATATTTTATGAAGGGTACATATTTTATTCACTTCCTGATGTGTGCCAGCTAGAGATAAGGTTGAAAATACCTGGGTGGTCTAGAGGTAGGAGCACTGGACTGGTAGGTTCCAATTCTCCACACCCCCCCCCCCCCGCCCCGCGCAGTAGATGGGAGTTTTTTTTAATTGAATCAGTGATTCCGTCATGATGTAACCCTCCACCGGTCTCTGGGTAGTGAAATATGGTGTCTAGCTCTCTCTGGGTAGTGAGATCTGATGTCTAGCTCTCTCTGGGTAGTGAAATCTGATGTCTAGCTCTCTCTGTGTAGTGAGATCTGATGTCTAGCTCTCTCTGGGTAGTGAAATCTGATGTCTAGCTCTCTCTGGGTAGTGAGATCTGATGTCTATCTCTCTCTGGATAGTGAGATATGATGTCTAGCTCTCTCTGGGTAGTGAAATATGATGTTTAGCTCTCTCTGGGCAGTGAGATCTGATGTCTAGCTCTCTCTGGGTAGTGAAATCTGATGTCTAGCTCTCTCTCTGGGTAGTGAAATATGGTGTCTAGCTCTCTCTGGTAGTGAGATCTGATGTCTACTCTCTCTGGGTAGTGAAATCTGATGTCTAGCTCTCTCTGGGTAGTGAGATCTGATGTCTAGCTCTCTCTGGATAGTGAGATATGATGTCTAGCTCTCTCTGGATAATGAGATCCGATGTCTAGCTCTCTCTGGATAGTGAGATCTGATGTCTATCTCTCTCTGGGTAGTGAGATCTGATAACTAGCTCTCTCTGGATAGTAAGATCTGATGTCTAGCCCTCTCTGGGTAGTAAGATCCAATGCCTAGCCCTCTCTGGGTAGTGAGATCTGATGTCTAGTCCTCTCTGAATAGTGAGATCTGATGTCTAGTCCTCTCTGAATAGTGAGATCCGATGTCTAGTCCTCACAGGGTAGTAAGATCTGATGTCTAGCCCTCTCTGGGTAGTAGGATCTTATGTCTAGCCCTCTCTGGGTAGTGTGATCTGATGTCTAGCCCTCTCTGGGTAGTAAGATCCGATGTCTAGTCCTCTAAGGGTAGTGAGATCCGATGTCTAGACCTCTCTAGATAGTGAGATCCGATGTCTAACCCTCTCTGGGTAGTGATATCCAATGTCTACACCTCTCTGGGTAGTGAGATCCGATGTCTAGCCCTCTCTGGGTAGTGAGATCCGATGTCTCGCCCTCTCTGTGTAGTGAGATCCGATGTCTAGCCCTCTCTGGGTAGTAAGATCCGATGTCTAGCCCTCTCTGGGTAGTAAGATCCGATGTCTAGCCCTCTCTGTATAGTAAGATCCGATGTCTAGCCCTCTCTGTATAGTAAGATCCGATGTCTCGCCCTCTCTGGGTAGTAAGATCCGATGTCTCGCCCTCTCTGTGTAGTAAGATCCGATGTCTCGCCCTCTCTGTATAGTAAGATCCGATGTCTCGCCCTCTCTGTATAGTAAGATCCGATGTCTCGCCCTCTCTGTATAGTAAGATCCGATGTCTAGCCCTCTCTGTATAGTAAGATCCGATGTCTCGCCCTCTCTGTGTAGTAAGATCCGATGTCTAGACCTCTCTGTGTAGTAAGATCCGATGTCTAGACCTCTCTGTGTAGTAAGATCCGATGTCTAGACCTCTCTGTATAGTAAGATCCGATGTCTCGCCCTCTCTGTGTAGTAAGATCCGATGTCTAGCCCTCTCTGTGTAGTAAGATCCGATGTCTAGACCTCTCTGTATAGTAAGATCCGATGTCTCGCCCTCTCTGTGTAGTGAGATCCGATGTCTAGCCCTCTCTGGGTAGTAAGATCCGATGTCTAGCCCTCTCTGGGTAGTAAGATCCGATGTCTAGCCCTCTCTGTATAGTAAGATCCGATGTCTCGCCCTCTCTGTGTAGTAAGATCCGATGTCTAGACCTCTCTGTGTAGTAAGATCCGATGTCTAGCCCTCTCTGTATAGTAAGATCCGATGTCTAGCCCTCTCTGTGTAGTAAGATCCGATGTCTAGCCCTCTCTGTGTAGTAAGATCCGATGTCTAGACCTCTCTGTGTAGTAAGATCCGATGTCTAGCCCTCTCTGTATAGTAAGATCCGATGTCTAGCCCTCACTGTATAGTAAGATCCGATGTCTCGCCCTCTCTGTGTAGTAAGATCCGATGTCTAGCCCTCTCTGTGTAGTAAGATCCGATGTCTAGACCTCTCTGTATAGTAAGATCCGATGTCTCGCCCTCTCTGTGTAGTAAGATCCGATGTCTCGCCCTCTCTGGGTAGTAAGATCCGATGTCTCGCCCTCTCTGTGTAGTAAGATCCGATGTCTCGCCCTCTCTGTGTAGTAAGATCTGATGTCTCGCCCTCTCTGTGTAGTAAGATCCGATGTCTCGCCCTCTCTGTGTAGTAAGATCCGATGTCTAGCCCTCTCTGTGTAGTAAGATCTGATGTCTCGCCCTCTCTGTGTAGTAAGATCCGATGTCTAGACCTCTCTGTGTAGTAAGATCCGATGTCTAGCCCTCTCTGTATAGTAAGATCCGATGTCTAGCCCTCTCTGTATAGTAAGATCCGATGTCTCGCCCTCTCTGTGTAGTAAGATCCGATGTCTAGCCCTCTCTGTATAGTAAGATCCGATGTCTAGCCCTCTCTGTGTAGTAAGATCCGATGTCTAGACCTCTCTGTGTAGTAAGATCCGATGTCTAGCCCTCTCTGTGTAGTAAGATCCGATGTCTCGCCCTCTCTGTGTAGTAAGATCCGATGTCTAGCCCTCTCTGTGTAGTAAGATCCGATGTCTAGCCCTCTCTGTGTAGTAAGATCCGATGTCTAGACCTCTCTGTGTAGTAAGATCTGATGTCTAGACCTCTCTGTGTAGTAAGATCCGATGTCTAGCCCTCTCTGTGTAGTAAGATCCGATGTCTAGCCCTCTCTGTGTAGTAAGATCCGATGTCTCGCCCTCTCTGTGTAGTAAGATCCGATGTCTCGCCCTCTCTGTGTAGTGAGATCCGATGTCTAGCCCTCTCTGTGTAGTAAGATCCGATGTCTCGCCCTCTCTGTGTAGTAAGATCCGATGTCTAGACCTCTCTGGGTAGTAAGATCCGATGTCTAGCCCTCTCTGGGTAGTAAGATCCGATGTCTAGCCCTCTCTGTATAGTAAGATCCGATGTCTAGCCCTCTCTGTATAGTAAGATCCGATGTCTCGCCCTCTCTGGGTAGTAAGATCCGATGTCTCGCCCTCTCTGTGTAGTAAGATCCGATGTCTCGCCCTCTCTGTATAGTAAGATCCGATGTCTCGCCCTCTCTGTATAGTAAGATCCGATGTCTCGCCCTCTCTGTATAGTAAGATCCGATGTCTAGCCCTCTCTGTATAGTAAGATCCGATGTCTCGCCCTCTCTGTGTAGTAAGATCCGATGTCTAGACCTCTCTGTGTAGTAAGATCCGATGTCTAGACCTCTCTGTGTAGTAAGATCCGATGTCTAGACCTCTCTGTATAGTAAGATCCGATGTCTCGCCCTCTCTGTGTAGTAAGATCCGATGTCTAGCCCTCTCTGTGTAGTAAGATCCGATGTCTAGACCTCTCTGTATAGTAAGATCCGATGTCTCGCCCTCTCTGTGTAGTGAGATCCGATGTCTAGCCCTCTCTGGGTAGTAAGATCCGATGTCTAGCCCTCTCTGGGTAGTAAGATCCGATGTCTAGCCCTCTCTGTATAGTAAGATCCGATGTCTCGCCCTCTCTGTGTAGTAAGATCCGATGTCTAGACCTCTCTGTGTAGTAAGATCCGATGTCTAGCCCTCTCTGTATAGTAAGATCCGATGTCTAGCCCTCTCTGTGTAGTAAGATCCGATGTCTAGCCCTCTCTGTGTAGTAAGATCCGATGTCTAGACCTCTCTGTGTAGTAAGATCCGATGTCTAGCCCTCTCTGTATAGTAAGATCCGATGTCTAGCCCTCACTGTATAGTAAGATCCGATGTCTCGCCCTCTCTGTGTAGTAAGATCCGATGTCTAGCCCTCTCTGTGTAGTAAGATCCGATGTCTAGACCTCTCTGTATAGTAAGATCCGATGTCTCGCCCTCTCTGTGTAGTAAGATCCGATGTCTCGCCCTCTCTGGGTAGTAAGATCCGATGTCTCGCCCTCTCTGTGTAGTAAGATCCGATGTCTCGCCCTCTCTGTGTAGTAAGATCTGATGTCTCGCCCTCTCTGTGTAGTAAGATCCGATGTCTCGCCCTCTCTGTGTAGTAAGATCCGATGTCTAGCCCTCTCTGTGTAGTAAGATCTGATGTCTCGCCCTCTCTGTGTAGTAAGATCCGATGTCTAGACCTCTCTGTGTAGTAAGATCCGATGTCTAGCCCTCTCTGTATAGTAAGATCCGATGTCTAGCCCTCTCTGTATAGTAAGATCCGATGTCTCGCCCTCTCTGTGTAGTAAGATCCGATGTCTAGCCCTCTCTGTATAGTAAGATCCGATGTCTAGCCCTCTCTGTGTAGTAAGATCCGATGTCTAGACCTCTCTGTGTAGTAAGATCCGATGTCTAGCCCTCTCTGTGTAGTAAGATCCGATGTCTCGCCCTCTCTGTGTAGTAAGATCCGATGTCTAGCCCTCTCTGTGTAGTAAGATCCGATGTCTAGCCCTCTCTGTGTAGTAAGATCCGATGTCTAGACCTCTCTGTGTAGTAAGATCTGATGTCTAGACCTCTCTGTGTAGTAAGATCCGATGTCTAGCCCTCTCTGTGTAGTAAGATCCGATGTCTAGCCCTCTCTGTGTAGTAAGATCCGATGTCTCGCCCTCTCTGTGTAGTAAGATCCGATGTCTCGCCCTCTCTGTGTAGTGAGATCCGATGTCTAGCCCTCTCTGTGTAGTAAGATCCGATGTCTCGCCCTCTCTGTGTAGTAAGATCCGATGTCTAGCCCTCTCTGTGTAGTAAGATCCGATGTCTAGCCCTCTCTGTGTAGTAAGATCCGATGTCTAGCCATCTCTGTGTAGTGAGATCCGATGTCTAGCCCTCTCTGTGTAGTAAGATCCGATGTCTAGCCCTCTCTGTGTAGTGAGATCCGATGTCTAGCCCTCTCTGTGTAGTAAGATCCGATGTCTAGCCCTCTCTGTGTAGTGAGATCCGATGTCTAGCCCTCTCTGTGTAGTAAGATCCGATGTCTCGCCCTCTCTGTGTAGTAAGATCCGATGTCTAGCCCTCTCTGTGTAGTGAGATCCGATGTCTAGCCCTCTCTGTGTAGTAAGATCTGATGTCTAGCCCTCTCTGTGTAGTAAGATCTGATGTCTAGCCCTCTCTGTGTAGTAAGATCCGATGTCTAGCCCTCTCTGGGTAGTAAGATCTGATGTCTCGCCCTCTCTGTGTAGTAAGATCCGATGTCTCGCCCTCTCTGTGTAGTAAGATCCGATGTCTCGCCCTCTCTGTATAGTAAGATCCGATGTCTCGCCCTCTCTGTGTAGTAAGATCCGATGTCTAGCCCTCTCTGTGTAGTAAGATCCGATGTCTAGCCCTCTCTGTGTAGTAAGATCCGATGTCTAGCCCTCTCTGTGTAGTAAGATCCGATGTCTAGCCCTCTCTGTGTAGTAAGATCCGATGTCTAGCCCTCTCTGGGTAGTAAGATCTGATGTCTAGACCTCACAGATAACTACGAATAACAGGAGGCCCGGTGTGCGCACGTTAAAAAAACTCTTTGGTATTTAAAAAGTCGAAACGAATAGGCTAAAATGGGCACTGCCCGGACACAAGTTCTTCAGATGTAGCCATGCCGAAGACATGTGTCCGCAGATGTGTCAGCAGATGTAGCCATGCCGAAGACAGATGTGTCAGCAGATGTAGCCATGCCGAAGACAGATGTGTCAGCAGATGTAGCCATGCCGAAGACAGATGTGTCAGCAGATGTAGCCATACCGAAGACAGATGTGTCAGCAGATGTAGCCATGCCGAAGACAGATGTGTCAGCAGATGTAGCCATGCCGAAGACAGATGTGTCAGCAGATGTAGCCATGCCGAAGACAGATGTGTCAGCAGATGTAGCCATGCCGAAGGCAGATGTGTCAGCAGATGTAGCCATGCCGAAGACAGATGTATCGGCACATATCTCGTCAACTAACGACACATCGACGCCCAGATAACGGGTGAACGGTAAAAATACAAAGAAAATCACGTGATTAGAAAGCTGACGTCACAAGTAATCTAAACAGTTAAAGGTAGGTAATTACAGAGAACAGACTGGTGTTGTGTTTGATTATCTCTCCTGACATGTTGAGGCAAATTGTGGAGCGATGGTCAAATCTTGCTCGCTGCTGTTCTCTCACCGGCGGCGCGAGACCTGCTAGCGATGTGCCAGCTTGTTCACGTCGGTCTGGCCACAGCTGGTGCCTAACACACGCCACCGACCGTGTTACTCCAGCTGTTAGTAGTGTCATGGTTACATCCAACTTGTTTATCATGGAGTCGTTGTTAGCCAGTGGCAGTCTTCTCATTCTTTGATCTCTCTCTTTATCCTATCTCTATTTGCCTCTCTCTTTGATCTACCATTTTGTCCTATCTCTCTTTGCCTCTCTCTTTGATCTATCATTTTGTCCTATCTCTCTGACCTCTCTCTTTGACCTCTTTCTTTGATCTATCACTCTATCCTATCTCTCTGACCTCTCTTTTTGTCCCATCTCTCTGACCTCTCTTTTTGTCCCATCTCTCTGACCTCTCTCTTTGTCCTATCTCTTTGCCCTCTCTCTTTGACCTCTTTCTTTGCCCTGTCTCTTTGTCCTATCTCTTTGCCCTCTCTCTTTGACCTCTTTCTTTGCCCTCTCTCTTTGACCTCTTTCTTTGATCTATCACTCTATCCTATCTCTCTGACCTCTCTCTTTGTCTTATCTCTCTGACCTCTCTCTTTGTCTTATCTCTCTGACCTCTCTCTTTCCCATCTCTCTGACCTCTCTCTTTGTCTTATCTCTCTGACCTCTCTCTTTGTCCCATCTCTCTGACCTCTCTCTTTGTCATAACTCTTTGCCCTGTCTCTTTGTCCTATCTCTTTGCCCTCTCTCTTTGCCCTGTCTCTTTGTCCTGTCTCTTTGTCCTATCTCTTTGCCCTCTCTCTTTGACCTCTTTCTTTGCCCTGTCTCTTTGTCCTATCTCTTTGCCCTCTCTCTTTGACCTCTTTCTTTGCCCTGTCTCTTTGTCCTATCTCTTTGCCCTCTCTCTTTGACCTCTTTCTTTGATCTATCACTCTATCCTATCTCTCTGACCTCTCTCTTTGTCTTATCTCTCTGACCTCTCTCTTTGTCTTATCTTTCTGACCTCTCTCTTTGTCCCATCTCTCTGACCTCTCTCTTTGTCCTATCTCTTTGCCCTGTCTCTTTGTCCTATCTCTTTGCCCTCTCTCTTTGACCTCTTTCTTTGCCCTGTCTCTTTGTCCTGTCTCTTTGTCCTATCTCTTTGCCCTCTCTCTTTGACCTCTTTCTTTGCCCTGTCTTTTTGTCCTATCTCTTTGCCCTCTCTCTTTGACCTCTTTCTTTGCCCTATCTCTTTGTCCTATCTCTTTGCCCTCTCTCTTTGACCTCTTTCTTTGCCCTATCTCTTTGTCCTATCTCTCTGACCTCTCTCTTTGTCCTATCTCTCTGACCTCTCTCTCTGACCTCTCTCTTTGCCCTATCTCTTTGACCTCTCTTTTTGATCTATCTCCTTGCCCTGTCTCTTTGTCCTATCTCTCTTTGATCTATCACTTTGTCCTATCTCTTTGCCCTCTCTCTTTGACCTCTTTCTTTGCCCTATCTCTTTGTTCGATCTCTTTGATCTATCTCTTTATTCTATCACTTTGCTCTATCTCTCTTTGCCATCACTCTTTGATCTCTCTCTCTTTGAACTATCACTTTGTCCTATCTCTTTGCCCCTGTCTCTTTGTTCTATCTCTTTGCCATCTCGCTTTGACCTATCTCTTTATTTATTCTATCTTTTGTTCTACCTCTCTTTGACCTCTCTCTTTAAACTATCACTTTGTCCTATCTCTCTGACCTCTCTCTTTGTCCTATCTCTTTGCCCTGTCTCTTTGTCCTATCTCTTTGCCCTGTCTCATTGTTCTATCTCTTTGCCATCTCTCTTTGTACATCTTGTTGGTCTGTCCAGAAGCTACTGACATCTTTGTATATCTTTGTCATATATTTACTGAAGGGAGGTCAAAAAGTAATGCACACCACTTTTTTTCTCGGAAACTATTCGGGCAAAATGTGTGAAATTTTCACAGATTGTAGCTGAACATCCCCTTGACACTACCTATTTTTCAACATAATCTCCGTCCAAGCGTATTGCCTTACGCCAACGCGAAACTAGGTCATGAATGCCTCGTTTGTACCAAGTTTTGTCCTGCTCGCGTAGCCATTTTTTAACTGCACGGATCACATCCTCATCATTGTCAAAGTGTCCCACGCAGGAATTTTTTGAGTGGTCCAAACAGATGGAAATCTGAGGGAGCCAGATCAGGGCTGTAAGGAGGATGGGGCAGTACAGTCCAACCAAATTTGTTGATTGCTTCCCGTGTTACCAGACTTGTGTGAGGGCGTGCATTGTCATGTTGAAGCAACAAATCTGCAGATGGCTTATTAGGCCGAACTCTGTGGAACCGATTTTTGAGTTTTGTCAGTGTATTGATGTAAGCTGTCGAGTTGATTGTCTCACCTCTTGTCATTACATCAACAAGAATCACACCATCAATGTCCCAGAAGACAGTGATCATCACCTTTCCGGCTGATGGAGATGTTTTGAATTTTTTTCTTTTTGGTGACTGCGGATGATGCCATTCCATTGACTGCATTTTTGTTTCAGGCTCATAATAATGTGCCCACGTTTCGTCACCGGTAACAATTTTTGACAAAAACATTTCTCCTTCAACACCGAAACGCTCCAACAATTCAGAACAGAATGTTTTCCTTTGAACTCTGTGATCATTTGTTAGGCACCGAGGAACCCATCGAGCGCAAATCTTTGAATATCCGAGAGTTTTAAAAATTGCGATTGCACTTCCCTTGCTGACTGTAAGCTGCAATGCCAATTGCTGACTAAGTGATACGCCTATCCTTACGAATAATGGCATCAGCCCGGTTTAACATGTCTGTGCTGGTAGCCGAGGCAACACGTCCAGAACGCGGTAAATCATGCAGCTCCACTCGTACACTTTCTGCAGCTTTAATTCTCTGAACCCAGCGACTAACTGTGCTCCTATCGACTGCAGAACATTTGTACACTGCACACAGTCGTTTATGAATGTTTGCCACAGTTTCTTTCTCCGCAACCAGAAATTCTATGACAATTCGCTGTTTGTAACGGACATTGTTGACAAGCTCCATTTTAACGGTTCATAGATTGCGTAATATTTATCAGAATGCTGTGCAATTTGGTGCACATAATTGGAACATGTCATATTCCAAGTGTGCAAAATTTAATATTCCTATCTTTATTATTAGCCGAGAAAAAAATGGGTGTGCATTACTTTTTGACCTATGAATCTTATATTCCCATCGAAGGTTGAAAACTTGTGTCACAGATCTCATTTACATATCACTGCAGACAAAACATGCGTCACAGATCTCAGTTACATATCACTGTAGACACAACTTGTGTCACAGATCTCAGTTACATATCACTGCACACACAACTTGTGTCACAGATCTCAGTTACATATCACTGCAGACAAAACGTGTGTCACAGATCTCAGTTACATATCACTGCAGACAAAACGTGTGTCACAGATCTCAGTTACATATCACTGCAGACAAAACTTATGTCACAGATCTCATTTACATATCACTGCAGACAAAACATGTGTCACAGATCTCATTTACATATCACTGCAGACAAAACGTGTGTCACAGACCTCAGTTACATATCACTGCAGACAAAACATGTGTCACAGATCTCAGTTACATATCACTGCAGACAAAACATGTGTCACAGACCTCAGTTACATATCACTGCAGACAAACATGTGTCACAGACCTCAGTTACATATCACTGCAGACAAAACATGTGTCACAGACCTCAGTTACATATCACTGCAGACAAAACGTGTGTCACAGATCTCAGTTACATATCACTGCACACACAACTTGTGTCACAGATCTCAGTTACATATCACTGCAGACAAAACGTGTGTCACAGATCTCAGTTACATATCACTGCACACACAACTTGTGTCACAGATCTCAGTTACAAATATTTTGAAGCTAAATCTGCCGAGGTACAGTAGAAGCAGTTCACTTGACGAGCACATTTCGGCACTGCGCCTACACATACAATGACAGCCATGTCAATCAGATTTGAACATCATGCGGGCATGAGTTTACCTCCTGCTGTGATCGCACTTTGAGATTGATGTTGAACTGTGGGTCATTAAATTGTTCACCGCTTGATGGTACATTTGAGTATCGTTTTATCAACACTTGAGAGGAAGGAGAGAGAGGGAGAGAGATTTGTTTCACTTGTCTCCTTGCACCTCAACGCCTCAAGTCACTCAACAGAGAAGGATTATGAGATATTTCTCCCTTTTGTTTGGATCATTAAAAAGACAGACATGGTGGGTTCTAGAGTCGCAATCACAAAGTCAATCTACTTGTCATAGATCTAGCTAGTGCTTGCGTGCTACCCGTGTGTTTGGTGCCTGCTGTTCTACTGTAGTCATGTCTAACGTTACCCCATGACTTGTGTCTTGCCTGTTGTTCTACTGTAGTCATGCCTAGCGTTACCCTATTTGGCAGTGATGCTGGGTGGTCTTGAGATACCCTCAGTTGACAGTGATGCTGGGTGGTCTTGAGATACCCTCACTTGACAGTGATGCTGGGTGGTCTTGAGATACCCTCACTTGACAGTGATGCTGGGTGGTCTTGAGATACCCTCACTTGACAGTGATGCTGGGTGGTCTTGAGATACCCTCAGTTGACAGTGATGCTGGGTGGTCTAGAAATGCCATCAGTTGACAGTGATGCTGGGTGGTCTAGAGATACCTCCAGTTGACAGTGATGCTGGGTGGTCTAGAGATATCTCTAGTTGACAGTGATGCTGGGTGGTCTAGAGATATCTCCAGTTGACAGTGATGCTGGGTGGTCTAGAGATATCTCCAGTTGACAGTGATGCTGGGTGGTCTAGAGATATCTCCAGTTGACAGTGATGCTGGGTGGTCTAGAGATACCTCCATTTGACAGTGATGCTGGGTGGTCTAGAGATATCTCCAGTTGACAGTGATGCTGGGTGGTCTAGAGATACCCTCAGTTGACAGTGATGCTGGTTGGTCTTGAGATACCCTCACTTGACAGTGATGCTGAGTGGTCTAGAGATACCCTCAGTTGACAGTGATGCTGGGTGGTCTTGAGATACCTCCAGTTGACAGTGATGCTGAGTGGTCTAGAGATACCCTCAGTTGACAGTGATGCTGGGTGGTCTAGAGATACCCTCAGTTGACAGTGATGCTTGGTGGTCTAGAGATACCTCCAGTTGACAGTGATGCTTGGTGGTCTAGAGATAACCTCAGTTGACAGTGATGCTGGGTGGTCTTGAGGTACCCTCTGTTGATAGTGATACTGGGTGGTCTAGAGATACCTCCAGTTGACAGTGATGCTTGGTGGTCTAGAGATACCTCCAGTTGACAGTGATGTTGGGTGGTCTCGAGATACCCTCAGTTGACAGTGATGCTGGGTGGTCTAGAGATACCTCCAGTTCACAGTGATGTTGGGTGGTCTAGAGATACCTCCAGTTGACAGTGATGCTGGGTGGTCTCGAGATACCCTCAGTTGACAGTGATGCTGGGTGGTCTTGAGATACCCTCAGTTGACAGTGATGCTGGGTGATCTAGAGATATCTCCAGTTGACAGTGATGCTGGGTGGTCTAGAGATACCTCCAGTTGACAGTGATGGTGGGTGGTCTAGAGATACCTCCAGTTGACAGTGATGCTGGGTGGTCTAGAGATATCTCCAGTTGACAGTGATGCTGGGTGGTCTAGAGATACCTTCAGTTGACAGTGATGCTGGGTGGTCTAGAGATACCTCCAGTTGACAGTGATGCTGGGTGGTCTAGAGATATCTCCAGTTGACAGTGATGCTGGTGGTCTAGAGATACCCTCAGTTGACAGTGATGCTGGGTGGTCTAGAGATACCCTCAGTTAACAGTAATGCTGGGTGGTCTAGAGATACCCTCAGTTGACAGTGATGCTGGGTGGTCTAGAGATACCCTCACTTGACAGTGATGCTGGGTGGTCTTGAGATACCCTCAGTTGACAGTGATGCTGGGTGGTCTAGAAATGCCATCAGTTGACAGTGATGCTGGGTGGTCTAGAGATACCTCCAGTTGACAGTGATGCTGGGTGGTCTAGAGATATCTCCAGTTGACAGTGATGCTGGGTGGTCTAGAGATATCTCCAGTTGACAGTGATGCTGGGTGGTCTAGAGATATCTCCAGTTGACAGTGATGCTGGGTGGTCTAGAGATATCTCCAGTTGACAGTGATGCTGGGTGGTCTAGAGATATCTCCATTTGACAGTGATGCTGGGTGGTCTAGAGATATCTCCAGTTGACAGTGATGCTGGGTGGTCTAGAGATACCCTCAGTTGACAGTGATGCTGGTTGGTCTTGAGATACCCTCACTTGACAGTGATGCTGAGTGGTCTAGAGATACCCTCAGTTGACAGTGATGCTGGGTGGTCTTGAGATACCTCCAGTTGACAGTGATGCTGAGTGGTCTAGAGATACCCTCAGTTGACAGTGATGCTGGGTGGTCTAGAGATACCCTCAGTTGACAGTGATGCTTGGTGGTCTAGAGATACCTCCAGTTGACAGTGATGCTTGGTGGTCTAGAGATAACCTCAGTTGACAGTGATGCTGGGTGGTCTTGAGGTACCCTCTGTTGATAGTGATACTGGGTGGTCTAGAGATACCTCCAGTTGACAGTGATGCTTGGTGGTCTAGAGATACCTCCAGTTGACAGTGATGTTGGGTGGTCTCGAGATACCCTCAGTTGACAGTGATGCTGGGTGGTCTAGAGATACCTCCAGTTCACAGTGATGTTGGGTGGTCTAGAGATACCTCCAGTTGACAGTGATGCTGGGTGGTCTCGAGATACCCTCAGTTGACAGTGATGCTGGGTGGTCTTGAGATACCCTCAGTTGACAGTGATGCTGGGTGATCTAGAGATATCTCCAGTTGACAGTGATGCTGGGTGGTCTAGAGATACCTCCAGTTGACAGTGATGGTGGGTGGTCTAGAGATACCTCCAGTTGACAGTGATGCTGGGTGGTCTAGAGATATCTCCAGTTGACAGTGATGCTGGGTGGTCTAGAGATACCTTCAGTTGACAGTGATGCTGGGTGGTCTAGAGATACCTCCAGTTGACAGTGATGCTGGGTGGTCTAGAGATATCTCCAGTTGACAGTGATGCTGGGTGGTCTAGAGATACCCTCAGTTGACAGTGATGCTGGGTGGTCTAGAGATACCCTCAGTTAACAGTAATGCTGGGTGGTCTAGAGATACCCTCAGTTGACAGTGATGCTGGTGGTCTAGAGATACCCTCACTTGACAGTGATGCTGGGTGGTCTTGAGATACCCTCAGTTGACAGTGATGCTGGGTGGTCTAGAAATGCCATCAGTTGACAGTGATGCTGGGTGGTCTAGAGATACCTCCAGTTGACAGTGATGCTGGGTGGTCTAGAGATATCTCCAGTTGACAGTGATGCTGGGTGGTCTAGAGATATCTCCAGTTGACAGTGATGCTGGGTGGTCTAGAGATATCTCCAGTTGACAGTGATGCTGGGTGGTCTAGAGATATCTCCAGTTGACAGTGATGCTGGGTGGTCTAGAGATATCTCCATTTGACAGTGATGCTGGGTGGTCTAGAGATATCTCCAGTTGACAGTGATGCTGGGTGGTCTAGAGATACCCTCAGTTGACAGTGATGCTGGGTGGTCTTGAGATACCCTCACTTGACAGTGATGCTGAGTGGTCTAGAGATACCCTCAGTTGACAGTGATGCTGGGTGGTCTTGAGATACCTCCAGTTGACAGTGATGCTGAGTGGTCTAGAGATACCCTCAGTTGACAGTGATGCTGGGTGGTCTAGAGATACCCTCAGTTGACAGTGATGCTTGGTGGTCTAGAGATACCTCCAGTTGACAGTGATGCTTGGTGGTCTAGAGATAACCTCAGTTGACAGTGATGCTGGGTGGTCTTGAGGTACCCTCTGTTGATAGTGATACTGGGTGGTCTAGAGATACCTCCAGTTGACAGTGATGCTTGGTGGTCTAGAGATACCTCCAGTTGACAGTGATGTTGGGTGGTCTCGAGATACCCTCAGTTGACAGTGATGCTGGGTGGTCTAGAGATACCTCCAGTTCACAGTGATGTTGGGTGGTCTAGAGATACCTCCAGTTGACAGTGATGCTGGGTGGTCTCGAGATACCCTCAGTTGACAGTGATGCTGGGTGGTCTTGAGATACCCTCAGTTGACAGTGATGCTGGGTGATCTAGAGATATCTCCAGTTGACAGTGATGCTGGGTGGTCTAGAGATACCTCCAGTTGACAGTGATGGTGGGTGGTCTAGAGATACCTCCAGTTGACAGTGATGCTGGGTGGTCTAGAGATATCTCCAGTTGACAGTGATGCTGGGTGGTCTAGAGATACCTTCAGTTGACAGTGATGCTGGGTGGTCTAGAGATACCTCCAGTTGACAGTGATGCTGGGTGGTCTAGAGATATCTCCAGTTGACAGTGATGCTGGGTGGTCTAGAGATACCCTCAGTTGACAGTGATGCTGGGTGGTCTAGAGATACCCTCAGTTAACAGTAATGCTGGGTGGTCTAGAGATACCCTCAGTTGACAGTGATGCTGGGTGGTCTAGAGATACCCTCAGTTGACAGTGATGCTGTGTGGTCTAGAGATACCCTCAGTTGACAGTGATGCTTGGTGGTCTAGAGATACCCTCAGTTGACAGTGATGCTGGGTGGTCTAGAGATACCCTCATTTGACAGTGATGCTGGGTGGTCTAGAGATACCCTCAGTTGACAGTGATGCTGGGTGGTCTAGAGATACCCTCATTTGACAGTGATGCTGGGTGGTCTAGAGATACCCTCAGTTGACAGTGATGCTGGGTGGTCTAGAGATACCCTCAGTTGACAGTGATGCTGGGTGGTCTTGAGATACCTCCAGTTGACAGTGATGCTGAGTGGTCTAGAGATACCCTCAGTTGACAGTGATGCTGGGTGGTCTAGAGATATCTCCAGTTGACAGTGATGCTTGGTGGTCTAGAGATACCTCCAGTTGACAGTGATGCTTGGTGGTCTAGAGATAACCTCAGTTGACAGTGATGCTGGGTGGTCTAGAGATAACCTCAGTTGACAGTGATGCTGGGTGGTCTTGAGGTACCCTCTGTTGATAGTGATACTGGGTGGTCTAGAGATACCTCCAGTTGACAGTGATGCTGGGTGGTCTAGAGATACCTCCAGTTGACAGTGATGCTGGGTGGTCTAGAGATATGATCTTAGAACATGGAAGGCCCCTGTTCGAAGCCCACTACAACCGGCCAATGCTGTTATTTAAAGAAAACCAAAATTAATCCCTGGTTTCTCTGTGACGGTACCCATTCCTGTTCCCTGGGTAAGGAGATGCGGTGTCAAACCGGCTCGGATAATGGCATTAAACAGAGGGCTCCAGTGTGCACTTGCGCACGTTAAAAAACCCACGGCAGTTAACATCGAAAAGAGTAGGCCATCATAGTGGCCGCTGCCCGGGCGGTATTGTCAACAAAAACCCTCCCACGGAGTTCGTGCACGTGGGGCAGGGTTTTCTCGAGATTCTTGAAAGTGAGTACCCATGGGTTCATTCGGTTTGCAGGGATGAGGATCCTAACAAGAGCAGCTTGTTGGCTGTAGATGTGAGAAACGTGATTCTCTTATTTGTTACAAACATTAACCCGTTATTTATCACAAACGTAGCTCTCTTATTTGTGATATCGGCAACTTTTGTTATTTGTAATAAACGTGACCTTACTTGAGATTGACTTTTTTTCTTCGTGAAAAAGGCGGCTTTCTTTTGGTGACAAACTTGACCTTATTGGCGATAAATGTGGCCTTCTTATTTGTGATAACGTGACTTTCGTATTAGTGTATGGTGCGTGTCTTTATTTTGAATAAACGTGACTATATTTATTTGTGATAAACGTGACTTTTATTTATTTGTGTTAAACATGACTTTATCTATTATTGATAAACGTGACTTTATCTATTATTGATAAACGTGACTTTATCTATTATTGATAAACGTGACTTTATCTATTATTGATAAACGTGACAATATTTATTTGTGATAAACGTGTCTATTTATTTGTGATAAACGTGCCTGCACCTACGTGTGACATGAGCAACTTGAGCTGGTGTCGAGAGTTTCTTCTTCACCCAATCCCTTCATGACTTCCATCATGACTTCCATCATGACTTCCTTCATGACTTCCATCATGACTTCCATCATGACTTCCTTCATGACTTCCTTCATGACTCCCTTCATGACTTCCATCATGACTTCCATCATGACTTCCATCATGACTTCCTTCATGACTTCCATCATGACTTCCATCATGACTTCCATCATGACTTCCATCATGACTCCCTTCATGACTTCCTTCATGGCTTCCTTCATGACTTCCATCATGACTTCCTTCATGGCTTCCTTCATGACTTCCATCATGACTCCCTTCATGACTTCCTTCATGACTTCCATCACGACTTCCTTCATGACTTCCATCATGACCTTCCTTCATGACTTCCTTCATGACTTCCATCACGACTTCCTTCATGACTTCCATCATGACTTCCTTCACGACTTCCTTCATGACTTCCTTCATGACTTCCATCATGACTTCCATCATGACTTCCATCATGACTTCCTTCATGACTTCCATCATGACTTCCTTCATGACTTCCTTCATGGCTACCATCATGACTTCCATCATGACTTCCATCACGACTTCCTTCATGACTTCCATCATGACTTCCTTCATGACTTCCATCATGACCTTCCTTCATGACTTCCATCATGACTTCCTTCACGACTTCCTTCATGACTTCCATCATGACTTCCTTCATGACTTCCATCATGACCTTCCTTCATGACTTCCATCATGACTTCCATCATGACTTCCATCATGACTTCCATCATGACTTCCATCATGACTTCCATCACGACTTCCTTCATGACTTCCATCACGACTTCCTTCATGACTTCCATCATGACCTTCCTTCATGACTTCCATCATGACTTCCATCATGACTTCCATCATGACTTCCATCACGACTTCCTTCATGGCTACCATCATGACTTCCATCATGACTTACATCATGACCTTCCTTCATGACTTCCATCATGACTTACATCATGACCTTCCTTCATGACTTCCATCATGACTTCCTTCATGACTTCCATCGTGACTTCCATCATGACTTCCTTCATGACTTCCTTCATGACTTCCATCACGACTTCCTTCATGACTTCCATCATGACTCCCTTCATGACTTCCATCATGACTTCCTTTATGACTTCCATCATGACTTCCTTTATGACTTCCTTCATGACTTCCATCATGACTTCCTTCATGACTTCCATCATGACTTCCTTTATGACTTCTTTCATGACTTCCTTCATGACTTCCTTCATGACTTCCATCATGACTTCCTTTATGACTTCTTTCATGACTTCCATCATTACTTCCTTTATGACTTCCATCATGACTTCCGTCATGACTTCCTTTATGACCTCCGTCATGACTTTCTTTATGACTTCCATCATGACTTCATTTATGACTTCCTTCTTGACTTCCTTTATGGCTTCCATCATGACTCCCTTCATGACTCCCTTCATGACTTCCATCATGACCTTCCTTCATGGCTTCCATCATGACCTCCATCATGACTTCCATCATGACTTCTTTCATGACTTCCATCATGTCTTCCATCATGACTTCCTTCATGACTTCCATCATGTCTTTCATCATGACTTCCTTTATGACTTCCTTTATGACCTTCCTTCATGACTTCCATCTTGACTTTCTTCATGACTTACTTTATGACTTCATTTATGACTTCCATCATGACTTCCTTTATGGCTTCCATCATGACTTCCTTTATGACTTCCATCATGACTTCCTTTATGACTTCCTTTATGACTTCCATCATGACTTCCATGGCTTTCATCATGACTTCCTTTATGACTTTCATCATGACTTCCATCATGACTTCCTTCATGTCTTTCATCATGACTTCCTTTATGACTTCCTTTTTGACTTCCATCATGACTTCCTTCATGACTTCCTTTATGACTTCCTTTATGACTTCCTTTTTGACTTCCACCATGACTTCCTTCATGACTTCCTTTATGACTTCCATTATGACTTCCATCATGACTTCCTTCATGACTTTCTTTATGACTTCCATTTTGACTTCCATCATGATTTCCTTCATGACTTCCTTTATGACTTCCTTTATGACTTCCATCATGACTTCCTTCATGACTTCCTTCAGGTCTTTCATCATGACTACCTTTATGACTTCCTTTATGACTTCCTTTTTGACTTCCATCATGACTACCTTCATGACTTCCTTTATGACTTCCTTTTTGACTTCCATCATGACTTCCTTCATGACATTCTTTATGACGTCCTTCTCACAGGTCACGTGTGTTTGTATCAAGATATGACATTCTTAGACATGTCACGTGTGTTTGTGTCAAGGTATGACATTTGTAGAAATGTCACAGGTCACGTGTGTTTATACCAAGATATGACATTCGTAGACATGTCACGTGTGTTTATGTCTAGATGTCACATCAGTAGACATGTCACGTGTGTTTATGTCTAGATGTCACATCAGTAGACATGTCACGTGTGTTTATGTCTAGATGTCACATCATTAGATTCATGCGTTTGTCGCTGAAATATTTCTCTTCAATATTTCTCTTCAATATTTCTCTTCAATATTTCTCTTCAATATTTCTCTTCAATATTTCTCTTCAATATTTCTCTTCAATATTTCTCTTCAATATTTCTCTTCAATATTTCTCTTCAATGTTTCTCTTCAATATTTCTCTTCCTCCTGTGTTTGTTACTTTTCTGTTTGTCAATTCAAGACTAATATGACGTCAGGCCACGCAGATCAATTCAAGACTAATATGACGTCAGGCCACGCAGATCAATTCAAGACTAATATGACGTCAGGCCACGCAGATCAATTCAAGACTAATATGACGTCAGGCCACGCAGATCAATTCAAGACTAATATGACGTCAGGCCACGCAGATCAATTCAAGACTAATATGACGTCAGGCCACGCAGATCAATTCAAGACTAATATGACGTCAGGCCACGCAGATCAATTCAAGACTAATATGACGTCAGGCCACGCAGATCAATTCAAGACTAATATGACGTCAGGCCACGCAGATCAATTCAAGACTAATATAGAGAAAAGAGAAATGGTCATGCAACCAACGATCTCATCTACAATGGAATGAATTCAAGACTAATATAGAGAAAAGAGAAATGGTCATGCAACCAATGATCTCATCTACAATGGAATGAATTCAAGACTAATATAGAGAAAAGAGAAATGGTCATGCAACCAACGATCCCATCTACAATGGAATGAATTCAAGACTAATATAGAGATAAGAGAAATGGCCATGCAACCAACGATCTCATCTACAATGGAATGAATTCAAGACTAATATAGAGAAAAGAGAAATGGTCATGCAACCAACGATCTCATCTACAATGGAATGAATTCAAGACTAATATAGAGAAAAGAGAAATGGTCATGCAACCAACGATCTCATCTACAATGGAATGAATTGAAGACTAATATAGAGAAAAGAGAAATGGTCATGCAACCAACGATCTAATCTACAATGGGATAAATTCACGACTAATATAGAGAAAAGAGAAATGGTCATGCAACCAACGATCTAATCTACAATGGAATGAATTGAAGACTAATATAGAGAAAAGAGAAATGGTCATGCAACCAACGATCTCATCTACAATGGAATGAATTCACGACTAATATAGAGAAAAGAGAAATGGTCATGCAACCAACGATCTCATCTACAATGGAATGAATTCAAGACTAATATAGAGAAAAGAGAAATGGTCATGCAACCAACGATCTCATCTACAATGGAATGAATTCAAGACTAATATAGAGAAAAGAGAAATGGTCATGCAACCAACGATCTAATCTACAATGGGATAAATTCACGACTAATATAGAGAAAAGAGAAATGGTCATGCAACCAACGATCTCATCTACAATGGGATAAATTCACGACTAATATAGAGAAAAGAGAAATGGTCATGCAACCAACGATCTCATCTACAATGAAATGAATTCACGACTAATATAGAGAAAAGAGAAATGGTCATGCAACCAACGATCTCATCTACAATGGAATGAATTCAAGACTAATATAGAGATAAGAGAAATGGTCATGCAACCAAGGATCTCATCTACAATGGAATGAATTCAAGACTAATATAGAGAAAAGAGAAATGGTCATGCAACCAACGATCTCATCTACAATGGAATGAATTCACGACTAATATAGAGAAAAGAGAAATGGTCATGCAACCAACGATCTCATCTACAATGGAATGAATTCAAGACTAATATAGAGAAAAGAGAAATGGTCATGCAACCAACGATCTCATCTACAATGGAATGAATTCAAGACTAATATAGAGAAAAGAGAAATGGCCATGCAACCAACGATCTCATCTACAATGGAATGAATTCAAGACTAATATAGAGAAAAGAGAAATGGTCATGCAACCAACGATCTCATCTACAATGGGATAAATTCACGACTAATATAGAGATAAGAGAAATGGTCATGCAACCAACGATCTCATCTACAATGGAATGAATTCAAGACTAATATAGAGAAAAGAGAAATGATCATACAACCAACGATCTCATCTACAATGGGATAAATTCAAGACTAATATAGAGAAAAGAGAAATGGTCATACAACCAACGATCTCATCTACAATGGGATAAATTCAAGACTAATATAGAGATAAGAGAAATGGTCATGCAACCAACGATCTCATCTACAATGGAATGAATTCAAGACTAATATAGAGAAAAGAGAAATGGTCATGCAACCAACGATCTCATCTACAATGGAATGAATTCAAGACTAATATAGAGAAAAGAGAAATGGCCATGCAACCAACGATCTCATCTACAATGGAATGAATTCACGACTAATATAGAGAAAAGAGAAATGGTCATGCAACCAACGATCTCATCTACAATGGAATGAATTCAAGACTAATATAGAGATAAGAGAAATGGTCATGCAACCAACGATCTAGTCTAAAATGGAATGAATTCAAGACTAATATAGAGATATGAGAAATGGACATGAAACTAACGATCTCATCTACAATGGAATGAATTCAAGACTAATATAGAAATAAGGGAATTGGACATGCAACCAAGGATCTCATCTACAACTAGGAAGAGAAGATGGACTTGTGTTGATAAGAGACAACAAGCGAATTCCAAAACAGGTTGTTCTATTACGGAAAACATCAGAAAACTGAAGAGAGAGAGAGAGAGAGAGAGAGAGAGAGAGAGAGAGAGAGAGATAGAGAAATACACAGAGAGACAGCAAAAAGAACACTTATAAGAGAATCAAAGTTGACAGGCAAAGACTCAAAAGGTCAGATCGAAGATCTCGCCAAGAGTAGAGATGGGGAACAACGTCTATGTGACGTCAGGCCACACAGATCAAGACGCTGGATTATAGTCATATTTTGTATATCTACAGACCGCTCTGGCTGGATGCTGAACAGCTTCTCTCGTGGCTCAATCTGCCAATATTGGATAGACAGATCCGACCACAGAACGAATAAGATGTATCTTTGGTGCCTGGCCTCGTCTCCTTTCTCTTTTGTCTTCTGATTTTGATATCACCGCTGTATCAAAAGTTGGTGTGCCATTTTTTTTTTGATATTTTTGTTCTCCATGTGCTACGATCTACACCCAGATCTTCCCAGTTTCACTGATAGAGAATTCCCCCAAGGAAGCCCTACAAACATCCTTATATCTCAGCTCTAGTCTGTCCTTCAGTTTCTTTCACTGATAGAGAATTCCCCCAAGGAAGCCCTACAAACATCCTTATATCTCAGCTCTAGTCTGTCCTTCAGTTTCTTTCACTGATAGAGAATTCCCCCAAGGAAGCAAACATCCTTATATCTCAGCTCTAGTCTGTCCTTCAGTTTCTTTCACTGATAGAGAATTCCCCCAAGGAAGCCCTACAAACATCCTTGTATCTCAGCTCTAGTCTGTCCTTCAGTTTCTTTCACTGATAGAGAATTCCCCCAAGGAAGCCCTGCAAACATCCTTATATCTCAGCTCTAGTCTGTCCTTCAGTTTCTTTCACTGATAGAGAATTCCCCCAAGGAAGCCCTACAAACATCCTTGTATCTCAGCTCTAGTCTGTCCTTCAGTTTCTTTCACTGATAGAGAATTCCCCCAAGGAAGCCCTGCAAACATCCTTATATCTCAGCTCTAGTCTGTCCTTCAGTTTCTTTCACTGATAGAGAATTCCCCCAAGGAAGCAAACATCCTTATATCTCAGCTCTAGTCTGTCCTTCAGTTTCTTTCACTGATAGAGAATTCCCCCAAGGAAGCCCTACAAACATCCTTTATCTCAGCACTGGTCTGTCCTTTGATCTCTTTCACTGATAGAGAATTCCCCCAAGGAAGCCCTACAAACATCCTTATATCTCAGCTCTAGTCTGTCCTTCAGTTTCTTTCACTGATAGAGAATTCCCCAAGGAAGCCCTACAAACATCCTTATATCTCAGCTCTAGTCTGTCCTTTGATCTCTTTCACTGATAGAGAATTCCCCCAAGGAAGCCCTACAAACATCCTTATATCTCAGCTCTAGTCTGTCCTTCAGTTTCCTTCACTGATAGAGAATTCCCCCAAGGAAGCCCTACAAAATTCCTTTATCTCAGCACTGGTCTGTCCTTTGATCTCTTTCACTGATAGAGAATTCCCCCAAGGAAGCCCTACAAACATCCTTTATCTCAGCACTGGTCTGTCCTTTGATCTCTTTCACTGATAGAGAATTCCCCCAAGGAAGCCCTACAAACATCCTTATATCTCTGCACTGGTCTGTCCTTTGATCTCTTTCACTGATAGAGAATTCCCCCAAGGAAGCCCTACAAATATCCTTATATCTCAGCTCTAGTCTGTCCTTCAGTTTCTTTCACTGATAGAGAATTCCCCCAAGGAAGCCCTACAAACATCCTTATATCTCAGCTCTAGTCTGTCCTTCAGTTTCTTTCACTGATAGAGAATTCCCCCAAGGAAGCCCTACAAACATCCTTATATCTCAGCTCTAGTCTGTCCTTCAGTTTCTTTCACTGATAGAGAATTCCCCCAAGGAAGCCCTACAAACATCCTTATATCTCAGCTCTAGTCTGTCCTTCAGTTTCTTTCACTGATGGAGAATTCCCTCAAGGAAGCCCTACAAACATCCTTATATCTCAGCTCTAGTCTGTCCTTCAGTTTCTTTCACTGATAGAGAATTCCCCCAAGGAAGCCCTACAAACATCCTTATATCTCAGCTCTAGTCTGTCCTTCAGTTTCTTTCACTGATAGAGAATTCCCCCAAGGAAGCCCTACAAACATCCTTATATCTCAGCTCTAGTCTGTCCTTCAGTTTCTTTCACTGATGGAGAATTCCCTCAAGGAAGCCCTACAAACATCCTTATATCTCAGCTCTAGTCTGTCCTTCAGTTTCTTTCACTGATAGAGAATTCCCCCAAGGAAGCCCTACAAACATCCTTATATCCCAGCACTGGTCTGTCCTTCAGTTTCTTTCACTGATAGAGAATTCCCCCAAGGAAGCCCTACAAACATCCTTTATCTCAGCTCTGGTCTGTCCTTTGATCTCTTTCACTGATAGAGAATTCCCCCAAGGAAGTCCTGCAAACATCCTTATATCTCAGCTCTGGTCTGTCCTTTGATCTCTTTCACTGATAGAGAATTCCCCCAAGGAAGCCCTGCAAACATCCTTATATCTCAGCTCTAGTCTGTCCTTCAGTTTCTTTCACTGATAGAGAATTCCCCCAAGGAAGCAAACATCCTTATATCTCAGCTCTAGTCTGTCCTTCAGTTTCTTTCACTGATAGAGAATTCCCCCAAGGAAGCCCTACAAACATCCTTATATCTAAGCTCTAGTCTGTCCTTCAGTTTCTTTCACTGATAGAGAATTCCCCAAGGAAGCCCTACAAACATCCTTATATCTCAGCTCTAGTCTGTCCTTTGATCTCTTTCACTGATAGAGAATTCCCCCAAGGAAGCCCTACAAACATCCTTATATCTCAGCTCTAGTCTGTCCTTCAGTTTCCTTCACTGATAGAGAATTCCCCCAAGGAAGCCCTACAAACATCCTTTATCTCAGCACTGGTCTGTCCTTTGATCTCTTTCACTGATAGAGAATTCCCCCAAGGAAGCCCTGCAAACATCCTTATATCTCAGCTCTAGTCTGTCCTTCAGTTTCTTTCACTGATAGAGAATTCCCCCAAGGAAGCAAACATCCTTATATCTCAGCTCTAGTCTGTCCTTCAGTTTCTTTCACTGATAGAGAATTCCCCCAAGGAAGCCCTACAAACATCCTTATATCCCAGCACTGGTCTGTCCTTCAGTTTCTTTCACTGATAGAGAATTCCCCCAAGGAAGCCCTACAAACATCCTTTATCTCAGCTCTGGTCTGTCCTTTGATCTCTTTCACTGATAGAGAATTCCCCCAAGGAAGTCCTGCAAACATCCTTATATCTCAGCTCTGGTCTGTCCTTTGATCTCTTTCACTGATAGAGAATTCCCCCAAGGAAGCCCTGCAAACATCCTTATATCTCAGCTCTAGTCTGTCCTTCAGTTTCTTTCACTGATAGAGAATTCCCCCAAGGAAGCAAACATCCTTATATCTCAGCTCTAGTCTGTCCTTCAGTTTCTTTCACTGATAGAGAATTCCCCAAGGAAGCCCTACAAACATCCTTATATCTCAGCTCTAGTCTGTCCTTCAGTTTCTTTCACTGATAGAGAATTCTCCCAAGGAAGCCCTACAAACATCCTTATATCTCAGCTCTAGTCTGTCCTTTGATCTCTTTCACTGATAGAGAATTCCCCCAAGGAAGCCCTACAAACATCCTTATATCTCAGCTCTAGTCTGTCCTTCAGTTTCCTTCACTGATAGAGAATTCCCCCAAGGAAGCCCTACAAACATCCTTTATCTCAGCACTGGTCTGTCCTTTGATCTCTTTCACTGATAGAGAATTCCCCCAAGGAAGCCCTGCAAACATCCTTATATCTCAGCTCTAGTCTGTCCTTCAGTTTCTTTCACTGATAGAGAATTCCCCCAAGGAAGCAAACATCCTTATATCTCAGCTCTAGTCTGTCCTTCAGTTTCTTTCACTGATAGAGAATTCCCCCAAGGAAGCCCTACAAACATCCTTTATCTCAGCACTGGTCTGTCCTTTGATCTCTTTCACTGATAGAGAATTCCCTCAAGGAAGCCCTACAAACATCCTTATATCTCAGCACTGGTCTGTCCTTTGATCTCTTTCACTGATAGAGAATTCCCTCAAGGAAGCCCTACAAACATCCTTATATCTCAGCACTGGTCTGTCCTTTGATCTCTTTCACTGATAGAGAATTCCCCCAAGGAAGCCCTACAAATATCCTTATATCTCAGCTCTAGTCTGTCCTTCAGTTTCTTTCACTGATAGAGAATTCCCCCAAGGAAGCCCTACAAACATCCTTATATCTCAGCTCTAGTCTGTCCTTCAGTTTCTTTCACTGATAGAGAATTCCCCCAAGGAAGCCCTACAAACATCCTTATATCTCAGCTCTAGTCTGTCCTTCAGTTTCTTTCACTGATGGAGAATTCCCTCAAGGAAGCCCTACAAACATCCTTATATCTCAGCTCTAGTCTGTCCTTCAGTTTCTTTCACTGATAGAGAATTCCCCCAAGGAAGCCCTACAAACATCCTTATATCCCAGCACTGGTCTGTCCTTCAGTTTCTTTCACTGATAGAGAATTCCCCCAAGGAAGCCCTACAAACATCCTTTATCTCAGCTCTGGTCTGTCCTTTGATCTCTTTCACTGATAGAGAATTCCCCCAAGGAAGCCCTACAAACATCCTTATATCTCAGCTCTAGTCTGTCCTTTGATCTCTTTCACTGATAGAGAATTCCCCCAAGGAAGCCCTGCAAACATCCTTATATCTCAGCTCTAGTCTGTCCTTCAGTTTCTTTCACTGATAGAGAATTCCCCCAAGGAAGCAAACATCCTTATATCTCAGCTCTAGTCTGTCCTTCAGTTTCTTTCACTGATAGAGAATTCCCCCAAGGAAGCCCTACAAACATCCTTATATCTCAGCTCTAGTCTGTCCTTCAGTTTCTTTCACTGATAGAGAATTCCCCCAAGGAAGCCCTACAAACATCCTTATATCTCAGCTCTAGTCTGTCCTTCAGTTTCTTTCACTGATAGAGAATTCCCCCAAGGAAGCCCTACAAACATCCTTATATCTCAGCTCTAGTCTGTCCTTCAGTTTCTTTCACTGATAGAGAATTCCCCCAAGGAAGCCCTACAAACATCCTTATATCTCAGCTCTAGTCTGTCCTTTGATCTCTTTCACTGATAGAGAATTCCCCCAAGGAAGCCCTACAAACATCCTTATATCTCAGCTCTAGTCTGTCCTTCAGTTTCCTTCACTGATAGAGAATTCCCCCAAGGAAGCCCTAAAAACATCCTTTATCTCAGCACTGGTCTGTCCTTTGATCTCTTTCACTGATAGAGAATTCCCCCAAGGAAGCCCTGCAAACATCCTTATATCTCAGCTCTAGTCTGTCCTTCAGTTTCTTTCACTGATAGAGAATTCCCCCAAGGAAGCAAACATCCTTATATCTCAGCTCTAGTCTGTCCTTCAGTTTCTTTCACTGATAGAGAATTCCCCCAAGGAAGCCCTACAAACATCCTTATATCCCAGCACTGGTCTGTCCTTCAGTTTCTTTCACTGATAGAGAATTCCCCCAAGAAAGCCCTACAAACATCCTTTATCTCAGCTCTGGTCTGTCCTTTGATCTCTTTCACTGATAGAGAATTCCCCCAAGGAAGTCCTGCAAACATCCTTATATCTCAGCTCTGGTCTGTCCTTTGATCTCTTTCACTGATAGAGAATTCCCCAAGGAAGCCCTGCAAACATCCTTATATCTCAGCTCTAGTCTGTCCTTCAGTTTCTTTCACTGATAGAGAATTCCCCCAAGGAAGCAAACATCCTTATATCTCAGCTCTAGTCTGTCCTTCAGTTTCTTTCACTGATAGAGAATTCCCCCAAGGAAGCCCTACAAACATCCTTATATCTCAGCTCTAGTCTGTCCTTCAGTTTCTTTCACTGATAGAGAATTCCCCAAGGAAGCCCTACAAACATCCTTATATCTCAGCTCTAGTCTGTCCTTTGATCTCTTTCACTGATAGAGAATTCCCCCAAGGAAGCCCTACAAACATCCTTATATCTCAGCTCTAGTCTGTCCTTCAGTTTCCTTCACTGATAGAGAATTCCCCCAAGGAAGCCCTACAAACATCCTTTATCTCAGCACTGGTCTGTCCTTTGATCTCTTTCACTGATAGAGAATTCCCCCAAGGAAGCCCTGCAAACATCCTTATATCTCAGCTCTAGTCTGTCCTTCAGTTTCTTTCACTGATAGAGAATTCCCCCAAGGAAGCAAACATCCTTATATCTCAGCTCTAGTCTGTCCTTCAGTTTCTTTCACTGATAGAGAATTCCCCCAAGGAAGCCCTACAAACATCCTTTATCTCAGCACTGGTCTGTCCTTTGATCTCTTTCACTGATAGAGAATTCCCTCAAGGAAGCCCTACAAACATCCTTATATCTCAGCACTGGTCTGTCCTTTGATCTCTTTCACTGATAGAGAATTCCCTCAAGGAAGCCCTACAAACATCCTTATATCTCAGCACTGGTCTGTCCTTTGATCTCTTTCACTGATAGAGAATTCCCCCAAGGAAGCCCTACAAATATCCTTATATCTCAGCTCTAGTCTGTCCTTCAGTTTCTTTCACTGATAGAGAATTCCCCCAAGGAAGCCCTACAAACATCCTTATATCTCAGCTCTAGTCTGTCCTTCAGTTTCTTTCACTGATAGAGAATTCCCCCAAGGAAGCCCTACAAACATCCTTATATCTCAGCTCTAGTCTGTCCTTCAGTTTCTTTCACTGATGGAGAATTCCCTCAAGGAAGCCCTACAAACATCCTTATATCTCAGCTCTAGTCTGTCCTTCAGTTTCTTTCACTGATAGAGAATTCCCCAAGGAAGCCCTACAAACATCCTTATATCCCAGCACTGGTCTGTCCTTCAGTTTCTTTCACTGATAGAGAATTCCCCCAAGGAAGCCCTACAAACATCCTTTATCTCAGCTCTAGTCTGTCCTTTGATCTCTTTCACTGATAGAGAATTCCCCCAAGGAAGCCCTGCAAACATCCTTATATCTCAGCTCTAGTCTGTCCTTCAGTTTCTTTCACTGATAGAGAATTCCCCCAAGGAAGCAAACATCCTTATATCTCAGCTCTAGTCTGTCCTTCAGTTTCTTTCACTGATAGAGAATTCCCCCAAGGAAGCCCTACAAACATCCTTATATCTCAGCTCTAGTCTGTCCTTCAGTTTCTTTCACTGATAGAGAATTCCCCCAAGGAAGCCCTACAAACATCCTTATATCTCAGCTCTAGTCTGTCCTTTGATCTCTTTCACTGATAGAGAATTCCCCCAAGGAAGCCCTACAAACATCCTTATATCTCAGCTCTAGTCTGTCCTTCAGTTTCCTTCACTGATAGAGAATTCCCCCAAGGAAGCCCTACAAACATCCTTTATCTCAGCACTGGTCTGTCCTTTGATCTCTTTCACTGATAGAGAATTCCCCAAGGAAGCCCTACAAACATCCTTTATCTCAGCACTGGTCTGTCCTTTGATCTCTTTCACTGATAGAGAATTCCCCCAAGGAAGTCCTGCAAACATCCTTATATCTCAGCTCTGGTCTGTCCTTTGATCTCTTTCACTGATAGAGAATTCCCTCAAGGAAGCCCTACAAACATCCTTATATCTCAGCTCTAGTCTGTCCTTCAGTTTCTTTCACTGATAGAGAATTCCCCCAAGGAAGCCCTACAAACATCCTTATATCTCAGCTCTAGTCTGTCCTTCAGTTTCTTTCACTGATGGAGAATTCCCTCAAGGAAGCCCTACAAACATCCTTATATCTCAGCTCTAGTCTGTCCTTCAGTTTCTTTCACTGATAGAGAATTCCCCCAAGGAAGCCCTACAAACATCCTTATATCTCAGCTCTGGTCTGTCCTTTGATCTCTTTCACTGATAGAGAATTCCCCCAAAGGAAGTCCTGCAAACATCCTTATATCTCAGCTCTGGTCTGTCCTTTGATCTCTTTCACTGATAGAGAATTCCCCCAAGGAAGCCCTACAAACATCCTTATATCTCAGCTCTGGTCTGTCCTTTGATCTCTTTCACTGATAGAGAATTCCCCCAAGGAAGCCCTACAAACATCCTTTATCTCAGCTCTGGTCTGTCCTTTGATCTCTTTCACTGATAGAGAATTCCCCCAAGGAAGCCCTGCAAACATCCTTATATCTCAGCTCTAGTCTGTCCTTCAGTTTCTTTCACTGATAGAGAATTCCCCCAAGGAAGCCCTACAAACATCCTTATATCCCAGCACTGGTCTGTCCTTCAGTTTCTTTCACTGATAGAGAATTCCCCCAAGGAAGCCCTACAAACATCCTTTATCTCAGCTCTAGTCTGTCCTTTGATCTCTTTCACTGATAGAGAATTCCCCCAAGGAAGCCCTACAAACATCCTTTATCTCAGCACTAGTCTGTCCTTCAGTTTCCTTCACTGATAGAGAATTCCCCCAAGGAAGCCCTACAAACATCCTTTATCTCAGCTCTAGTCTGTCCTTCAGTTTCTTTCACTGATAGAGAATTCCCTCAAGGAAGCCCTACAAACATCCTTATATCTCAGCTCTAGTCTGTCCTTCAGTTTCTTTCACTGATAGAGAATTCCCCCAAGGAAGCCCTACAAACATCCTTTATCTCAGCACTAGTCTGTCCTTCAGTTTCTTTCACTGATAGAGAATTCCCTCAAGGAAGCCCTACAAACATCCTTATATCTCAGCTCTGTCCTTCAGTTTCCTTCACTGATAGAGAATTCCCTCAAGGAAGCCCTACAAACATCCTTATATCTCAGCTCTAGTCTGTCCTTCAGTTTCCTTCACTGATTGAGAATTCCCTCAAGGAAGCCCTACAAACATCCTTATATCTCAGCTCTAGTCTGTCCTTCAGTTTCCTTCACTGATGGAGAATTCCCTCAAGGAAGCCCTACAAACATCCTTATATCTCAGCTCTAGTCTGTCCTTCAGTTTCCTTCACTGATAGAGAATTCCCCCAAGGAAGCCCTACAAACATCCTTTATCTCAGCACTGGTCTGTCCTTTGATCTCTTTCACTGATAGAGAATTCCCCCAAGGAAGCCCTGCAAACATCCTTATATCTCAGCTCTAGTCTGTCCTTCAGTTTCTTTCACTGATAGAGAATTCCCCCAAGGAAGCAAACATCCTTATATCTCAGCTCTAGTCTGTCCTTCAGTTTCTTTCACTGATAGAGAATTCCCCCAAGGAAGCCCTACAAACATCCTTTATCTCAGCACTGGTCTGTCCTTTGATCTCTTTCACTGATAGAGAATTCCCTCAAGGAAGCCCTACAAACATCCTTATATCTCAGCACTGGTCTGTCCTTTGATCTCTTTCACTGATAGAGAATTCCCTCAAGGAAGCCCTACAAACATCCTTATATCTCAGCACTGGTCTTTCCTTTGATCTCTTTCACTGATAGAGAATTCCCCCAAGGAAGCCCTACAAATATCCTTATATCTCAGCTCTAGTCTGTCCTTCAGTTTCTTTCACTGATAGAGAATTCCCCCAAGGAAGCCCTACAAACATCCTTATATCTCAGCTCTAGTCTGTCCTTCAGTTTCTTTCACTGATAGAGAATTCCCCCAAGGAAGCCCTACAAACATCCTTATATCTCAGCTCTAGTCTGTCCTTCAGTTTCTTTCACTGATGGAGAATTCCCTCAAGGAAGCCCTACAAACATCCTTATATCTCAGCTCTAGTCTGTCCTTCAGTTTCTTTCACTGATAGAGAATTCCCCCAAGGAAGCCCTACAAACATCCTTATATCCCAGCACTGGTCTGTCCTTCAGTTTCTTTCACTGATAGAGAATTCCCCCAAGGAAGCCCTACAAACATCCTTTATCTCAGCTCTGGTCTGTCCTTTGATCTCTTTCACTGATAGAGAATTCCCCCAAGGAAGCCCTACAAACATCATTATATCTCAGCTCTAGTCTGTCCTTTGATCTCTTTCACTGATAGAGAATTCCCCCAAGGAAGCCCTGCAAACATCCTTATATCTCAGCTCTAGTCTGTCCTTCAGTTTCTTTCACTGATAGAGAATTCCCCCAAGGAAGCAAACATCCTTATATCTCAGCTCTAGTCTGTCCTTCAGTTTCTTTCACTGATAGAGAATTCCCCCAAGGAAGCCCTACAAACATCCTTATATCTCAGCTCTAGTCTGTCCTTCAGTTTCTTTCACTGATAGAGAATTCCCCCAAGGAAGCCCTACAAACATCCTTATATCTCAGCTCTAGTCTGTCCTTTGATCTCTTTCACTGATAGAGAATTCCCCCAAGGAAGCCCTACAAACATCCTTATATCTCAGCTCTAGTCTGTCCTTCAGTTTCCTTCACTGATAGAGAATTCCCCCAAGGAAGCCCTACAAACATCCTTTATCTCAGCACTGGTCTGTCCTTTGATCTCTTTCACTGATAGAGAATTCCCCCAAGGAAGCCCTACAAACATCCTTTATCTCAGCACTGGTCTGTCCTTTGATCTCTTTCACTGATAGAGAATTCCCCCAAGGAAGCCCTACAAACATCCTTATATCTCTGCACTGGTCTGTCCTTTGATCTCTTTCACTGATAGAGAATTCCCCCAAGGAAGCCCTACAAACATCCTTATATCTCAGCTCTAGTCTGTCCTTCAGTTTCTTTCACTGATAGAGAATTCCCCCAAGGAAGCCCTACAAACATCCTTATATCTCAGCTCTAGTCTGTCCTTCAGTTTCTTTCACTGATAGAGAATTCCCCCAAGGAAGCCCTACAAACATCCTTATATCTCAGCTCTGGTCTGTCCTTTGATCTCTTTCACTGATAGAGAATTCCCCCAAGGAAGTCCTGCAAACATCCTTATATCTCAGCTCTGGTCTGTCCTTTGATCTCTTTCACTGATAGAGAATTCCCTCAAGGAAGCCCTACAAACATCCTTATATCTCAGCTCTAGTCTGTCCTTCAGTTTCTTTCACTGATAGAGAATTCCCCCAAGGAAGCCCTACAAACATCCTTATATCTCAGCTCTAGTCTGTCCTTCAGTTTCTTTCACTGATGGAGAATTCCCTCAAGGAAGCCCTACAAACATCCTTATATCTCAGCTCTAGTCTGTCCTTCAGTTTCTTTCACTGATAGAGAATTCCCCCAAGGAAGCCCTACAAACATCCTTATATCTCAGCTCTGGTCTGTCCTTTGATCTCTTTCACTGATAGAGAATTCCCCCAAAGGAAGTCCTGCAAACATCCTTATATCTCAGCTCTGGTCTGTCCTTTGATCTCTTTCACTGATAGAGAATTCCCCAAAGAAGCCCTACAAACATCCTTATATCTCAGCTCTGGTCTGTCCTTTGATCTCTTTCACTGATAGAGAATTCCCCCAAGGAAGCCCTACAAACATCCTTTATCTCAGCTCTGGTCTGTCCTTTGATCTCTTTCACTGATAGAGAATTCCCCCAAGGAAGCCCTGCAAACATCCTTATATCTCAGCTCTAGTCTGTCCTTCAGTTTCTTTCACTGATAGAGAATTCCCCCAAGGAAGCCCTACAAACATCCTTATATCCCAGCACTGGTCTGTCCTTCAGTTTCTTTCACTGATAGAGAATTCCCCCAAGGAAGCCCTACAAACATCCTTTATCTCAGCTCTAGTCTGTCCTTTGATCTCTTTCACTGATAGAGAATTCCCCCAAGGAAGCCCTACAAACATCCTTTATCTCAGCACTAGTCTGTCCTTCAGTTTCCTTCACTGATAGAGAATTCCCCCAAGGAAGCCCTACAAACATCCTTTATCTCAGCTCTAGTCTGTCCTTCAGTTTCTTTCACTGATAGAGAATTCCCTCAAGGAAGCCCTACAAACATCCTTATATCTCAGCTCTAGTCTGTCCTTCAGTTTCTTTCACTGATAGAGAATTCCCCCAAGGAAGCCCTACAAACATCCTTTATCTCAGCACTAGTCTGTCCTTCAGTTTCTTTCACTGATAGAGAATTCCCTCAAGGAAGCCCTACAAACATCCTTATATCTCAGCTCTGTCCTTCAGTTTCCTTCACTGATAGAGAATTCCCTCAAGGAAGCCCTACAAACATCCTTATATCTCAGCTCTAGTCTGTCCTTCAGTTTCCTTCACTGATAGAGAATCCCCCAAGGAAGCCCTGCAAACATCCTTATATCTCAGCTCTAGTCTGTCCTTTGATCTCTTTCACTGATAGAGAATTCCCCCAAGGAAGCAAACATCCTTATATCTCAGCTCTAGTCTGTCCTTTGATCTCTTTCACTGATAGAGAATTCCCCCAAGGAAGCCCTGCAAACATCCTTATATCTCAGCTCTAGTCTGTCCTTTTATCTCTTTCACTGATAGAGAATTCCCCCAAGGAAGCAAACATCCTTATATCTCAGCTCTAGTCTGTCCTTTGATCTCTTTCACTGATAGAGAATTCCCCAAGGAAGCCCTGCAAACATCCTTATATCTCAGCTCTAGTCTGTCCTTTGATCTCTTTCACTGATAGAGAATTCCCCCAAGGAAGCAAACATCCTTATATCTCAGCTCTAGTCTGTCCTTCAGTTTCTTTCACTGATAGAGAATTCCCCCAAGGAAGCCCTACAAACATCCTTTATCTCAGCACTGCTCTCTCTGGTCTCGTTCTGTTCCCAAGTTCCGTAGTTATCTAATTACTCATTATCAATTTATTCTTTTCTGAAAATGTCTCCGGAAATCCGTCATCGCATCAATCAATAACATCGTGATATACCAGGCCGGTTGTGAAGCTGTGGTGTCCCTACATTTGTAGCTTTCAACGACACAATCAAACGAGCAGCTCCACTTCTCACATCAGGACCATCCAAAGTTGGCCAAATACTTCCCGGGTCTTGTGACAGTCATTGTCATAAAGTGAGGAGGTTCGGGAGGTTCAAACCCCATGACAGGAGGTGGAAATGTTGAGGAGGCTCGGGAGGTTCAAACTACATGACAGGAGATGGAAATGTCGAGGAGGTTTGGGAGCTTCAAACCCCATGACAAAAGGTTGAGATGTTGAGGAGGTTTGGGAGGTTCAAACCACATGACAGGAGGTGGAAATGTCGAGGAGGTTTGGGAGCTTCAAACCCCATGACAAAAGGTTGAGATGTTGAGGAGGTTTGGGAGGTTCAAACCACATGACAGGAGGTGGAAATGTCGAGGAGGTTTGGGAGCTTCAAACCCCATGACAAAAGGTTGAGATGTTGAGGAGGTTTGGGAGGTTCAAACCACATGACAGGAGGTGGAAATGTCGAGGAGGTTCGAGATATTCAAACCACATGACAGGAGGTGGAAATGTTGAGGAGGTTCGAGATATTCAAACTACATGACAGGAGGTGGAAATGTCGAGGAGGTTCGAGATATTCAAACCACATGACAGGAGGTGGAAATGTTGAGGAGGTTCGAGATATTCAAACTACATGACAGGAGGTGGAAATGTCGAGGAGGTTCGAGATATTCAAACTACATGACAGGAGGTGGAAATGTTGAGGAGGTTCGAGATATTCAAACCACATGACAGGAGGTGGAAATGTTGAGGAGGTTCGGGAGCTTCAAACCCCATGACAAAAGGTTGAGATGTTGAGGAGGTTTGGGAGCTTCAAACCCCATGACAAAAGGTTGAGATGTTGAGGAGGTTCGGGAGGTTCAAACCCCATGACAGGAGGTGAAATGTTGAGGAGGTTCGAGATATTCAAACCACATGACAGGAGGTGAAATGTTGAGGAGGTTCGAGATATTCAAACCACATGACAGGAGGTGGAAATGTTGAGGAGGTTCGGGAGCTTCAAACCCCATGACAAAAGGTTGAGATGTTGAGGAGGTTCGGGAGGTTCAAACCCCATGACAGGAGGTGAAATGTTGAGGAGGTTCGGGAGGTTCAAACCATATGACAGGAGGTAGAAATGTTGAGGAGGTTCGGGAGCTTCAAACCATATGACAGGAGGTAGAAATGTTGAGGAGGTTCGGAAGCTTCAAACCATATGACAGGAGGTAGAAATGTTGAGGAGGTTCGGGAGGTTCAAACCATATGACAGGAGGTAGAAATGTTTAGGAGGTTCGGGAGGTTCAAACCATATGACAGGAGGTAGAAATGTTGAGGAGGTTCGGGAGGTTCAAACCATATGACAGGAGGTAGAAATGTTCAAATCCGTGGTCTCTTGGTAGGTGTCTTATCCTCCCTTGATGTCTTATCCTCCCTTGATGTCTTATTATGAAATGTCAAGGTCGCTCCCATAGGGTCAAGGTAACCTTGTAGGCAACGTGGCAGGATAACATCAAGATATATGGGGAAGATAAAGTCTACAGTGGGATGATAACATCAAGATATATGGGGAAGATAAAGTCTACAGTGGGATGATAACATCAAGATATATGGGGAAGATAAAGTCTACAGTGGGATGATAACATCAAGATATATGGGGAAGATAAAGTCTACAGTGGGATGATAACATCAAGATATATGGGGTAGATAAAGTCTACAGTGGGATGATAACAAGATGATATATGGGGAAGATAACGTCTACAGTGGGATGATAACATCAAGATATATGGGGAAGATAACGTCTACAGTGGGATGATAACATCAAGATATATGGGGAAGATAAAGTCTACAGTGGGATGATAACATCAAGATATATGGGGAAGATAAAGTCTACAGTGGGATGATAACATCAAGATATATGGGGAAGATAAAGTCTACAGTGGGATGATAACATCAAGATATATGGGGAAGATAAAGTCTACAACGGGATGATAACATCAAGATATATGGGGAAGATAAAGTCTACAGTGGGATGATAACATCAAGATATATGGGGAAGATAAAGTCTACAACGGGATGATAACATCAAGATATATGGGGAAGATAAAGTCTACAGTGGGATGATAACATCAAGATATATGGGGAAGATAAAAGCTTCAGTGGTATGATAACATCAAGATATATGGGGTAGATAAAGTCTACAGTGGGATGATAACAAGATGATATATGGGGAAGATAAAGTCTACAGTGGGATGATAACATCAAGATATGTGGGGAAGATAAAGTCTACAGTGGGATGATAACATCAAGATATGTGGGGAAGATAAAGTCTACAGTGGGATGATAACATCAAGATATGTGGGGAAGATAAAGTCTACAGTGGGATGATAACATCAAGATATGTGGGGAAGATAAAGTCTACAGTGGGATGATAACATCAAGATATGTGGGGAAGATAAAGTCTACAGTGGGATGATAACATCAAGATATATGGGGAAGATAAAGTCTACAGTGGGATGATAACATCAAGATATATGGGGAAGATAAAGTCTACAGTGGGATGATAACATCAAGATATATGGGGAGATAAAGTCTACAGTGGGATGATAACATCAAGATATATGGGGAAGATAAAGTCTACAGTGGGATGATAACATCAAGATATATGGGGAAGATAAAGTCTGCAGTGGGATGATAACATCAAGATATATGGGGAAGATAAAGTCTACAGTGGGATGATAACATCAAGATATATGGGGAAGATAAAGTCTACAGTGGGATGATAACATCAAGATATATGGGGAAGATAAAGTCTACATTGGGATGATAACATCAAGATATATGGGGAATATAAAGTCTACAGTGGGATGATAACATCAAGATATATGGGGAAGATAAAGTCTACAGTGGGATGATAACATCAAGATATATGGGGAAGATAAAGTCTACAGCGGGATGATAACATCAAGATATATGGGGAAGATAAAGTCTACAGCGGGATGATAACATCAAGATATATGGGGAAGATAAAGTCTACAGCGGGATGATAACATCAAGATATATGGGGAAGATAAAGTCTACAGCGGGATGATAACATCAACATATATGGGGAAGATAAAGTCTACAGTGGGATGATAACATCAAGATATATGGGGAAGATAAAGTCTACAGTGGGATGATAACATCAAGAGATATGGGGAAGATAAAGTCTACAGTGGGATGATAACATCAAGAGATATGGGGAAGATAAAGTCTACATTGGGATGATAGCATCAAGATATATGGGGAAGATAAAGTCTACAGTGGGATGATAGCATCAAGATATGTGGGGAAGATAAAGTCTACAGTGGGATGATAGCATCAAGATATATGGGGAAGATAAAGTCTACAGCGGGATGATAACATCAAGATATGTGGGGAAGATAAAGTCTACAGCGGGATGATAACATCAAGATATGTGGGGAAGATAAAGTCTACAGCGGGATGATAACATCAAGATATGTGGGGAAGATAAAGTCTACAGCGGGATGATAACATCAAGATATATGGGGAAGATAAAGTCTACAGCGGGATGATAACATCAAGATATATGGGGAAGATAAAGTCTACAGCGGGATGATAACATCAAGATATATGGGGAAGATAAAGTCTACAGTGGGATGATAGCATCAAGATATATGGGGAAGATAAAGTCTACAGCGGGATGATAACATCAAGATATATGGGGAAGATAAAGTCTACAGCGGGATGATAACATCAAGATATATGGGGAAGATAAAGTCTACAGTGGGATGATAACATCAAGATATATGGGGAAGATAAAGTCTACAGTGGGATGATAACATCAAGATATATGGGGAAGATAAAGTCTACAGTGGGATGATAACATCAAGATATATGGGGAAGATAAAGTCTACAGTGGGATGATAACATCAAGATATATGGGGAAGATAAAGTCTGCAGTGGGATGATAACATCAAGATATATGGGGAAGATAAAGTCTACAGTGGGATGATAACATCAAGATATATGGGGAAGATAAAGTCTACAACGGGATGATAACATCAAGATATATGGGGAAGATAAAGTCTACAGTGGGATGATAACATCAAGATATATGGGGAAGATAAAGTCTACAACGGGATGATAACATCAAGATATATGGGGAAGATAAAGTCTACAGTGGGATGATAACATCAAGATATATGGGGAAGATAAAATCTACAGTGGTATGATAACATCAAGATATATGGGGTAGATAAAGTCTACAGTGGGATGATAACAAGATGATATATGGGGAAGATAAAGTCTACAGTGGGATGATAACATCAAGATATGTGGGGAAGATAAAGTCTACAGTGGGATGATAACATCAAGATATGTGGGGAAGATAAAGTCTACAGTGGGATGATAACATCAAGATATGTGGGGAAGATAAAGTCTACAGTGGGATGATAACATCAAGATATGTGGGGAAGATAAAGTCTACAGTGGGATGATAACATCAAGATATGTGGGGAAGATAAAGTCTACAGTGGGATGATAACATCAAGATATGTGGGGAAGATAAAGTCTACAGTGGGATGATAACATCAAGATATATGGGGAAGATAAAGTCTACAGTGGGATGATAACATCAAGATATATGGGGAAGATAAAGTCTACAGTGGGATGATAACATCAAGATATATGGGGAAGATAAAGTCTACAGCGGGATGATAACATCAAGATATATGGGGAAGATAAAGTCTACAGCGGGATGATAACATCAAGATATATGGGAAGATAAAGTCTACAGTGGGATGATAACATCAAGATATATGGGGAAGATAAAGTCTGCAGTGGGATGATAACATCAAGATATATGGGGAAGATAAAGTCTACAGTGGGATGATAACATCAAGATATATGGGGAAGATAAAGTCTACAGTGGGATGATAACATCAAGATATATGGGGAAGATAAAGTCTACATTGGGATGATAACATCAAGATATATGGGGAAGATAAAGTCTACAGTGGGATGATAACATCAAGATATATGGGGAAGATAAAGTCTACAGTGGGATGATAACATCAAGATATATGGGGAAGATAAAGTCTACAGTGGGATGATAACATCAAGATATATGGGGAAGATAAAGTCTACAGCGGGATGATAACATCAAGAAATATGGGGAAGATAAAGTCTACAGTGGGATGATAACATCAAGATATATGGGGAAGATAAAGTCTACAGTGGGATGATAACATCAACATATATGGGGAAGATAAAGTCTACAGTGGGATGATAACATCAAGATATATGGGGAAGATAAAGTCTACAGTGGGATGATAACATCAAGAGATATGGGGAAGATAAAGTCTACAGTGGGATGATAACATCAAGAGATATGGGGAAGATAAAGTCTACATTGGGATGATAGCATCAAGATATATGGGGAAGATAAAGTCTACAGTGGGATGATAGCATCAAGATATGTGGGGAAGATAAAGTCTACAGCGGGATGATAACATCAAGATATGTGGGGAAGATAAAGTCTACAGCGGGATGATAACATCAAGATATGTGGGGAAGATAAAGTCTACAGCGGGATAATAACATCAAGATATGTGGGGAAGATAAAGTCTACATCGGGATGATAACATCAAGATATATGGGAAGATAAAGTCTACAGCGGGATGATAACATCAAGATATATGGGGAAGATAAAGTCTACAGCGGGATGATAACATCAAGATATATGGGGAAGATAAAGTCTACAGCGGGATGATAACATCAAGATATATGGGGAAGATAAAGTCTACAGCGGGATGATAACATCAAGATATATGGGGAAGATAAAGTCTACAGCGGGATGATAACATCAAGATATATGGGGAAGATAAAGTCTACAGCGGGATGATAACATCAAGATATATGGGGAAGATAAAGTCTACAGCGGGATGATAACATCAAGATATATGGGGAAGATAAAGTCTACAGTGGTATGATAACATCAAGATATATGGGGAAGATAAAGTCTACAATGGGATGATAACAAGATGATATATGGGGAAGATAAAGTCTACAGTGTGATGATAACATTAAAATATATGGGGAAGATAAAGTCTACAGTGGGATGATAACATCAAGATATATGGGGAAGATAAAATCTACAGTGGGATGATAACATTAAGAGATGGACAAGAGATCTCTATGACAGCGTGCGCTATCACGAGGGACGTCTGGAGATTGCGCTTCATTTTCGCCAACCGTCGAAGCGGAGATCACACATGATGATGATTTGTTGCAGTTAGTAATTTGTTGGCTAATTAGCCGAACCGATCACACGGCACTCAAGACAATCCTATGGGTGGTCAGTTAGTTTTAGAAGGCCGAGTTGATTCTAAAATTAAATTAAAGAATTCTCCAATGTCAATGTGCATATGTTGCTTGCTCATCTGTGTGTGAAAGATTTATGTTTCCTATGTCGATCGCTACATCATTGTCCTCAGTTCATAAATGTACTAGCAGGCTTGATAAGATTTCCGAACTGCTGATGTCATCAACTGCAGCGAACAGGTAGTCCCCATGTGGCTAACGTAATAAATGCCCCGCCCATCGCTAATGCAATACGCTGTCAATCACATGTCAGTGACAACCCTTTTGAAACGTCATTTATTCCTTTCACGCCCCGTAGACACATGTCTATGTCCGACAGCCGAAATTAATCGCCTGAACGAGGTACCATTGTTGTAACACAGACCACCAGAGAGTGATGTACACATTGCCGTCGGTGACTCGACAGAATTTCCATGGCTGTTGCTGTTTGAGTGCGCGTGTCTCGAGTTACATGAAAGTGGGGACATCAGGTGCGGCTGTAAACTTGGACCTCGATACAGTGTGGGAGAGGGAAGGAATGTCTCTTTATGTAGAACAAGGAGCTGATGATAGCATTTCAGTGGCTTATAGGGGACTCTAGCGTTTGTTGACAGTTTAGTTACGTGTCAGCGAATACACATACCGGGGATGTGTGGAGAGGTGGATATCTGGTTCGATGTCTGCTTCAATAGCATGTTCAAAAACTGGTTCAATTTCTGGTTAAATAACTGGTTCAATGTCTGGTTAAATAACTGGTTTGATGTCTGGTTAAATATCTGGTTTAATGTCTGGTTAAATAACTGGTTCGATGTCTGGTTAAATAACTGGTTCAATGTCTGGTTAAATAACTGGTTTGATGTCTGGTTAAATATCTGGTTTAATGTCTGGTTAAATAACTGGTTCGATGTCTGGTTAAATAAGTGGTTCGATGTCTGGTTAAATATATGGTTTAATGTCTGGTTAAATAACTGGTTCGATGTCTGGTTAAAAAACTGGTAAGATGTCTGGTTAAATATATGGTTTAATATCTGCTTAAATAACTGGTTCAATGTCTGGTTAAATAACTGGTTCGATGTCTGGTTAAATATACGGTTTAATGTCTGGTTAAATAACTGGTTCGATGTCTGGTTAAATATCTGGTTTAATGTCTGGTTAAATAACTGGTTCGATGTCTGGTTAAATAACTGGTTCGATGTCTGGTTAAATATATGGTTTAATGTCTGGTTAAATAACTGGCTCGATGTCTGGTTAAATATATGGTTTAATGTCTGGTTAAATAACTGGTTTAATGTCTGATTAAAAAACTGGCTCAATTTCTGGTTAAATAACTGGTTCAACGTCTGGTTAAATAACTGGTTTAATGTCTGATTAAAAAACTGGTTCAATTTCTGGTTAAAAAACTGGTTCAATGTCTGGTTAAATAACTCGTTCGATGTCTGGTTAAATAACGGGTTCAATGTCTGGTTAAATAATTGGTTCAATGCCTGGTTAAATAACTGGTTCAATTTCTGGTTAAATAACTGATTCGATGTCTGATTAAATAACTGGTTCGATGTCTGGTTAAATAACTGGTTCAATGTCTGGTTAAATAACTGGTTCAAAGTCTGGTTAAATAACTGGTTCGATGCCTGGTTAAATAACTGATTAGATGTCTGGTTAAATAACTGGTTGAATGTCTGGCTCAGTGATGATTTAATGTCTTCACACTTTCCAGCTGAACCAGGCGTTGGTCGATTTATGAGCCAGGGGAAATATTAACAGCGAGGGAGAACACAACGCCATGTTGGTTTTTGCTACAACTGGGATGTTATTGTGGATTGTTGCTACAGCTGGGATGTTGTTATTGTTGATTGTTGCCACAGCTGGGATGTTGTTATTTTTTATTATTTCCACAGCTGGGATGTTGTTATTGTTGGTTGTTGCTGGGATGTTGTTATTGTTGATTGTTGCCACAGCTGGGATGTTGTTATTGTTGATTGTTGCCACAGCTGGGATGTTGTTATTGTTGCTACAGCTGGGATGTTGTTATTGTTGGTTGTAGCCACAGCTCAGATGTTGTTATTGTTGCCACAGCTAGTATGTTGTTATTGTTGATTGTTGCCACATCTGGGATGTTGTTATTGTTGATTGTTGCCACATCTGGGATGTTGTTATTGTTGATTGTTGCTACAGCTGGGATGTTGTTATTGTTGATTGTTGCCACATCTGGGATGTTGTTATTGTTGATTGTTGCCACAGCTAAGATGTTATTGCTGATTGTTGGCACAGCTGGGTTGTTGTTATTGTTGATTGTTGCTACAGCTGGGATGTTGTTATTGTTGATTGTTGCCACAACATGGGATGTTGTTATTGTTGATTGTTGCTAAACCTGGGATGTTGTTATTGTTGATTGTTGCCACAGCTGGGATGTTGTTATTGTTGGTTGTTGCTGGGATGTTGTTATTGTTGATTGTTGCTACAGCTGGGATGTTGTTACTGTTGATGGTTGCTACAGCTGGGATGTTGTTATTGTTGATTGTTGCTACAGCTGGGATGTTGTTATTGTTGCTACAGCTGGGATGTTGTTATTGTTGATTGTTGTTACAGTTGGGATGTTGTTATTGTTGATTGTTGCTACAGCTGGGATGTTGTTATTGTTGATTGTTGCTACAGCTGGGATGTTGTTATTGTTGATTGTTGCTACAGCTGGGATGTTGTTATTTTTGATTGTTGCCACAGCTGGGATGTTGTTATTGTTGGTTGTTGCTGGGATGTTGTTATTGTTGATTGTTGCTACAGCTGGGATGTTGTTATTGTTGATGGTTGCTACAGCTGGGATGTTGTTATTGTTGATTGTTGCTACAGCTGGGATGTTGTTATTGTTGCTACAGCTGGGATGTTGTTATTGTTGATTGTTGTTACAGTTGGGATGTTGTTATTGTTGATTGTTGCTACAGCTGGGATGTTGTTATTGTTGATTGTTGCTACAGCTGGGATGTTGTTATTGTTGATTGTTGCTACAGCTGGGATGTTGTTATTGTTGATTGTTGCTACAGCTGGGATGTTGTTATTGTTGATTGTTGCCACTGCTAGGATGTTGTTATTGTTGATTGTTGCCACAGCTATGATGTTGTTATTGTTGGCTGTTGTCACAGCTGAAATGTTAATGATGGTTGTTGCCACAGCTGGGATGTTGTTAATGTTGGTTATTGATGAGTTATTGGCCTCTGTCACGACACAAGATTTGCTCTAGGTTATAACAACATGTTAAATACAGATACATGTGAGCCATGACACTCCGACTCTAGTACAGCTTAAGGCGTGTTTACGTGTCAACAGATGGAGCTTTGTTGCCCAGTTATGCATTGGCGCTTTACAAACACACGGAGCATGCCTTGCTGGAGACAAAGAAAGGAGTTATTCTACAATTATTGTCTGTGTCCACTGCTTCCATATCAATAATGTTGCACAAATGTCAAATAATTCAATTCACAAAGGGGAATTGTTGTATTTCGTGACCTGTTACCGATATTCACCAACGGCCTCAGCTTGACAGACTGTATGTTTAGGCTTGGTGTCTGAAGGATGCAGCGGCGGGAGTTCCATACTTCAGGAGGCAGAACTTTTAGGTTGACCTTTAACCTGATCATTTGCAATAAAAACATTGGAGCAACATGAGCTATGTAATATAGTTCCTTCATTGATTGCCTTAAATTGGCATAAGTATAATTACATCATTATATCTTATATAGTTATTTGCATTATAAGTTATGAACTAAAACAGTTTTGCTGTTAATTAAAATCTCTTACAGTTTTGTCCATGTTTTTTTTTCTAATATAAAGACACAGCGCAGTTATTCTTACAGAAGGTACTTCATAGATTCCCCTCCTCATCGGCACTACTTCTAATGTTTCATAAAAAGATAGAACGTCATCAGAATTGTCGTTCTTTTGCTGTCATGGCAACGGGGAGCTAATTGCTGAAATGACCTACTTCATACACACTGCAAGGTCTATAAATGCCGTTGTGCGATAGTTGTAGATTTGACATCCATAGACATTGGAGCCTATTTATTAATAAAGTCTCGAATTATGTGAATATCATCATCATCAAGAATCAGTCCTGCAGGCGTAGGTGATCATGTCTCTCCACTGATTCCAGTGATTTTCTTGTCTGTTGTCAGTAGACACGACCACCAAAACGGTGACTTCAGTAGACACGACCACCAAAACGGTGACTTCAGTAGACACGACCACCAAAACGATGACTTCAGTAGACACAACCACCAAAACGGTGACTTCAGTAGACACGACCACCAAAACGGTGACTTCAGTAGACACGACCACCAAAACGGTGACTTCAGTAGACACGACCACCAAAACGGTGACTTCAGTAGACACGACCACCAAAACGATGACTTCAGTAGACACAACCACCAAAACGGTGACTTCAGTAGACACGGGCACCAAAACGATGACTTCAGTAGACACGACCACCAAAACGGTGACTTCAGTAGACATGACCACCAAAACGGTGACTTCAGTAGACACGACCACCAAAACGATGACTTCAGTAGACACGACCACCAAAACGATGACTTCAGTAGACACGACCACCAAAACGATGACTTCAGTAGACACGACCAGCAAAACGGTGACTTCAGTACACACGGGCACCAAAACGGTGACTTCAGTAGACACGACCACCAAAACGGTGATTTCAGTAGACACGACCACCAAAACGGTGATTTCAGTAGACACGACCACCAAAACGATGACTTCAGTAGACACGGGCACCCAACACGATGACTTCAGTAGACACGACCACCAAAACGGTGATTTCAGTAGACACGACCACCAAAACGATGACTTCAGTAGACACGGGCACCCAACACGATGACTTCAGTAGACACGGGCACCAAAACGATGACTTCAGTAGACACGACCACCAAAACGGTGACTTCAGTAGACACGGGCACCCAACACGATAACTTCAATAGACTTAACAACACGGGCACCCAACACGATGACTTCAACAGACTTAACAACACCAGCACCCAACACGATGACTTCAAAAAACTTAACAACACGGGCACCCAACACGATGACTTCAATAGACTTAACAACACCGGCACCCAACACGATGACTTCAACAGACTTAACAACACCGGCACCCAACACGATGACTTCAACAGACTTAACAACACGGGCACCCAACACGATGACTTCAATAGACTTAACAACACGGGCACCCGACACTAAAACTTCAATAGACTTAACAACACGGGCACCCAACACGATGACTTCAATAGACTTAACAACACGGGCACCCAACACGATAACTTCAATAGACTTAACATGGGCACTCAACACGATGACTTCAATAGACTTAACAACACGGGCACCCAACACGATGACTTCAATAGACTTAACAACACGGGCACCCAACACGATGACTTCAATAGACTTAACAACACGGGCACCCAACACGATGACTTCAATAGACTTAACAACTCGGGCACCCAACACGATGACTTCAATAGACTTAACAACACGGGCACTCAACACGATAACTTCAATAGACTTAACAACACGGGCACCCAACACGATAACTTCAATAGACTTAACAACACGGGCACCCAACGCGATAACTTCAATAGGCTTAACAACACGGGCACCCAACACGATGACTTCAATAGACTTAACAACACGGGCACCCAACACGATAACTTCAATAGACACACGGGCACTCAACACGATAACTTCAATAGACTTAACAACACGGGCACTCAACACGATGACTTCAATAGACTTAACAACACGGGCACCCAACACGATGACTTCAATAGACTTAACAACACGGGCACTCAACACGATGACTTCAATAGACTTAACAACACGGGCACCCAACACGATGACTTCAATAGACTTAACAACACGGGCACTCAACACGATGACTTCAATAGACTTAACAACACGGGCACTCAACACTATAACTTCAATAGACTTAACAACACGGGCACCCAACACGATGACTTCAATAGACTTAACAAAACTGGCACCCAACACGATAACTTCAATAGACTTAACAACACGGGCACTCAACACGATGACTTCAATAGACTTAACAACACGGGCGCTCAACATGATGACTTCAATAGACTTAACAACACCGGCACTCAACACGATAACTTCAATAGACTTAACAACACGGGCACTCAACACGATAACTTCAACAGACTTAACAACGCGGGCACCCAACACGATAACTTCAATAGACTTAACAACACGGGCACCCAACACGATAACTTCAATAGACTTAACAACACTGGCACCCAACACGATAACTTCAATAGACTTAACAACACGGGCACCCAACACGATAACTTCAATAGACTTAACAACACGGGCACTCAACACGATGACTTCAATAGACTTAACAACACGGGCACCCAACACGATGACTTCAGTAGACTTAACAATAAGGGCACTCAACACGATGACTTCAATAGACTTAACAATATGGGCACCCAACACGATAACTTCAATAGACTTAAAACACGGGCACCGAACACGATAACTTCAATAGACTTAACAACACGGGCACCCAACACGATGACTTCAATAGACTTAACAACACGGGCACCCAACACGCTAACTTCAATAGACTTAACATGGGCACTCAACACGATAACTTCAATAGACTTAACAACACGGGCACCCAACACGATAACTTCAATAGACTTAACAACACGGGCACCCAACACGATAACTTCAATAGACTTAACAACACGGGCACCCAACACGATGACTTCAATAGACTTAACAACACGGGCACCCAACACGATAACTTCAATAGACTTAATAACACGGGCACCCAACACGATAACTTCAATAGACTTAACAACACGGGCACTCAACACGATAACTTCAATAGACTTAACAACACGGGCACCCAACACGATGACTTCAACAGACTTAACAACACGGGCACCCAACACGATGACTTCAATAGACTTAACAACACGGGCACCCAACACGATGACTTCAATAGACTTAACAACACGGGCACTCAACACGATGACTTCAATAGACTTAACAACACGGGCGCTCAACATGATGACTTCAATAGACTTAACAACACCGGCACTCAACACGATAACTTCAATAGACTTAACAACACGGGCACTCAACACGATAACTTCAACAGACTTAACAACGCGGGCACCCAACACGATAACTTCAATAGACTTAACAACACGGGCACCCAACACAATGACTTCAATAGACTTAACAACACGGGCACCCAACACGATAACTTCAATAGACTTAACAACACGGGCACCCAACACGATGACTTCAATAGACTTAACAACACGGGCATTCAACACGATGACTTCATGTAGACTTAATAACATGGGCACCCAACACGCTAACTTCAATAGACTTAACATGGGCACCCAACACGATAACTTCAATAGACTTAACAACACGGGCACCCAACACGCTAACTTCAATAGACTTAACATGGGCACCCAACACGCTAACTTCAATAGACTTAAAATGGGCACCCAACACGCTAACTTCAATAGACTTAACATGGGCACCCAACACGCTAACTTCGATAGACTTAACAACACGGGCACTCAACACGATGACTTCAATAGACTTAACAACACGGGCACCCAACACGATAACTTCAATAGACTTAACAACACGGGCACCCAACACGATAACTTCAATAGACTTAACAACATGGGCACCCAACACGCTAACTTCAATAGACTTAACAACACGGACACCCAACACGATAACTTCAATAGACTTAACAACAAGGGGCACCCAACACGACAACTTCAATAGACTTAACAACACCGGCACCCAACACGATAACTTCAATAGACTGAACAACATGGGCACCCAACACGCTAACTTCAATAGACTTAACAACACGGGCACTCAACACGATGACTTCAATAGACTTAACAACACGGGCACCCAACACGATAACTTCAATAGACTTAACAACACGGGCACCCAACACGATAACTTCAATAGACTTAACAACATGGGCACCCAACACGCTAACTTCAATAGACTTAACAACACGGGCACCCAACACGATGACTTCAATAGACTTAACAACACGGGCACCCAACACGATGACTTCAATAGACTTAACAACACGGGCACCCAACACGATAACTTCAATAGACTTAACAACACGGGCACCCAACACGATGACTTCAATAGACTTAACAACACGGACACCCAACACGATAACTTCAATAGACTTAACAACACGGACACCCAACACGATAACTTCAATAGACTTAACAACACGGGCACCCAACACGTTAACTTCAGTAGACTTAACAACACGGACACCCAACACAATAACTTCAATAGATTTAACAACACGGGCACCCAACACGATGACTTCAATAGACTTAACAACACGGGCACCCAACACGATAACTTCAATAGACTTAACATGGGCACTCAACACGATAACTTCAATAGACTTAACAACACGGGCACCCAACACGATAACTTCAATAGACTTAACAACACGGGCACCCAACACGATAATTTCAATAGACTTAACAACACGGGCACCCAACACGTTAACTTCAGTAGACTTAACAACACGGACACCCAACACAATAACTTCAATAGACTTAACATGGGCACTCAACACGATAACTTCAATAGACTTAACAACACGGGCACCCAACACGATAATTTCAATAGACTTAACAACACGGGCACCCAACACGTTAACTTCAGTAGACTTAACAACACGGACACCCAACACGATAACTTCAATAGACTTAACATGGGCACCCAACACGATAACTTCAATAGACTTAACATGGGCACTCAACACGATAACTTCAATAGACTTAACATGGGCACTCAACACGATAACTTCAATAGACTTAACAACACGGGCACCCAACACGATAATTTCAATAGACTTAACAACACGGGCACCCAACACGTTAACTTCAGTAGACTTAACAACACGGACACCCAACACGATAACTTCAATAGACTTAACATGGGCACCCAACACGATAACTTCAATAGACTTAACATGGGCACCCAATACAACATGAAAATCATTGCCAATAAGGGGAAGTAATAAATAGCGCAACAGAAAAACAGTACATCAACAAAGCAAGTAGAGGAATTTAAATATCTAGGAAGTCTAGTGACAAACAACAATTCACAAACAGCAGAAATAGACTCAAGGTGCAGCAAAGCTTGTCAAATCATTGGACAACTATCACCATTATTGTCCAACAAGGAAATAACTCTAGAGGCAAAACGGGCACTCTACAATACAATCTTCATCCCAACGTTGTGCTACCAATGTCAGCCATGGACCCTAGATGCAAGAACAATAACCTCTACTGTGATTAAATGTGTTAGACGAATGATAGGAAACAGTCTGAGAGACAAGATCAGAAATGAAGAACTGAGAAAAAAGCTAGGAATAACCCCCGCCATTGAATATATAAAGGAACAACAGATGAAGCGGTTTGGCCCGTGATAAAACTGTAAGATCAAAACACATTACAACGAACTTTCAATAAGCGTTGCGAGAACACCAGACTCAAGGGCCGGCCGCAAAAAATGATGGATTCATGGAATATTAGAAACACTAAGAAACATAGCAGCAAGAGAGGCCAACAGAAGAGCAAAAGATGGATTGATGGAATATTAGAAACACAAGGAAACATAACAGCAGGAGAGGTCAACAGAAGAGCAAAAGACCGCAAACTATATCTCCCCTCGACGCTGAATGGTAAATGAGACAGGGAAGCAGAAGTAGGTTGTCTTCGACCTTCTTGGCTGCTGCTGTTGAACGTAGCTGACTATCCGCCAGTAACTAGAGGCCCGATCACGTGATTGTTGTCTACTTGAGTACACCCGTCACGGTCTACAACTTCTGGTAACGTTTAGTCAACGATGACGTCAACGACCTGCCTCGTTTAGCAAGCCCCTGCAGTTTCATCAGGGAAGTGGCTGCAAGGGGCGGGGTGTGTTATGTAGGGGGTTTGGGAGGAGAGCTTCTGTCTGTCCGTCCTACAGTGTTAGATTGTTACAGTGTGACTCAGCCATGAACGATGGGAAGAGAGAAGAATATGACGATAGACAGAAGAATAAAAGAATGATACGATGCGACGATGATAGGAGGTAAATAGTTTTGGGCAGCGTGGAATTAAAGTCATGTCTTAAGAATTGGCAAGGAGACGTTAAGAACTCAGACGCGGTGGCGTAAGCGGCTTTAAGATTACAAGGGAGGTGCGTACATGTGTTCAGCCTGAGCGTAGAAATGTCCGACAAAGTTGCGTAACGCAACGGCGCTTGATGCTGGACCCCGTCGAACAGGTGTTGACACGAGATAGCTATAATACGACTAGCCCGGAAACATCCTTTGAAGGGCTGATTCTTGTGTCGGCAGGCGCCTTTGAAGTGCAGATAGTCTAAGATGAAAGAATTCTGACGAACAAATAGCTGCACGTAATCAAAGGGCCAATGAAAGTTTTAGTTGTTAGGGAACGATACTTAGGAAGATTGACGGGTGTCGACAGAACGCTTAAAGCAATAAGACTCATGGACATAATTAAAAAGGAGGAGCTAACGATATAGTGACTGCAGACGGACGAAAGATAAGCCGTATCTAGACTAGATTCCCATGATGCTTTGGCCAGGTGAGAGTGGCTAAATAGACAATGAAAGGCCATGACTGGACTGGAAACTGGAAACAAGAACACAAGGCAGAAAGACAATAAGATAGAGAACACGAGGCACGAGAGGACAGAGGAGAGAAACTTAGATCTTAGCTTAATTGAGACAGAACAGAACACACAGAAGAGAACTTGAATTTAGATAAAGAGAACTTAGACTCTAGACGCAGCACTTAAAGGAACATTTAGATAAAGAGAACTTAGACTCTAGACGCAGCACTTAAAGGAACATTTAGATAAAGAGAACTTAGACTCTAGACGCAGCACTTAAAGGAACATTTAGATTATAAGAGGACATTATAGTTTGTTCATTGTACGAAACCAGTCAGATGAGCAGGAGAGAGTAATGAACCTGCCTGGTGTTAGAGTAGAGAAACCAGTCAGATGAGCAGGAGAGAGTAGTGAACCTGCCTGGAGTTAGAGTAGGGAAACCAGTCAGATGATCAGGAGAGAGTAGTGAACCTGCCTGGTGTTAGAGTAGGGAAACCAGTCAGATGAGCAGGAGAGAGTAGTGAACCTGCCTGGTGTTAGAGTAGGGAAACCAGTCAGATGAGCAGGAGAGAGTAGTGAACCTGCCTGGTGTTAGAGTAGAGAAATCAAGAGTTTGACTAATAGAGTTGGCACAGAGATTTGTGTGGTTTAGGTTTAGAAGTAAGACCTCAAGGTCTATAAGATCGAGAGTTAACTTGTATACGATCACAAGCGTTACTTGTGAATATACATCGCTGATCGGCTCAACACAGTAACAATAAAGGAACATTATATTATAAGAGGACAGTATAGTTTGTTAATTGTATGGAACCAGTGTTAACTGTTGTTAAAGTTTTGAAGTGGATGTCAACAATAAAGACTATTTGTTCGAAAACTATAATGATGACGAGTTGTGTGTCTCTATATACATACATATATATATATAATGAAAGTAGAAGATAGCAAGAAATTACAAGAACAAATACCAAAACAAAAAAACAACAAAGACTGCCACGCATATTCATAAGCATAAACATATACATAAACATAAACATATACATATACATAAACATATACATAAACATATACATATACATACATAAACATATACATAAACATATACATAAACATATATATAAACATATACATATACATAAACATATACATAAACATATTCATAAACATATACATATACATAAACATACATAAACATATACATAAACATATACATAAACATAAACATATACATAAACATATACATAAACATATACATAAACATATGCATAAACATATACATAAACATGTACATACATATAAACATATATATAAACATGTGCATATACATAAACATAAACATATAAATACACATAAACATACACATAAACATATACATATACATAACATGTACATATACATAACATGTACATATACATAACATGTACATATACATAAACATAAACATATACATACACATAAACATGGACATATACATAAACATCAGATACAGTTTAATGGTTACAACTCGTTCTCATCCACACCCACAATTGTCATCTAAATTCATTTCCAGGCATGGAACAAACATGACCTGACCAACAATCTTCTGAAATATTCTATTGTTGTCAGTTTGAGCACGAAGTCTAAATATCATGCACCTTCATGTCATTTGATTCATTTGGTGATCAATTTGATTCATTTCGTGATCAATTTGATTCATTTGGTGATCAATTTGATTCATTTCGTGATCAATTTGGTTCATTTCCTTGTCGATTTGATGCATTTCGGGATCAATTTGGTTCATTTCATGATCAATTTAATTCATTTCGTGATCAATTTGTTAATTTCGGGATCAATTTGGTTCATTTCCTTGTCGATTTGATGCATTTCGGGATCAATTTGGTTCATTTCATGATCAATTTGATTCATTTCCTTGTCGATTTGATGCATTTCGGGATCAATTTGGTTCATTTCATGATCAATTTAATTCATTTCGTGATCAATTTGATTCATTTCGTGATCAATTTGGTTCATTTCGTGATCAATTTGATTTATTTCCTTGTCGATTTGATGCATTTCAGGATCAATTTGGTTCATTTCATGATCAATTTGATTCATTTCGTGATCAATTTGGTTCATTTCGGGATCAATTTGGTTCATTTCATGATCAATTTAATTCATTTCATGATCAATTTGATTCATTTCGGGATCAATTTGATTCATTTCGTGATCAATTTGATTCATTTCATGATCAATTAATTCATTTCATGATCAATTTGATTCATTTCGGGATCAATTTGATTCATTTCGTGATCAATTTGATTCATTTCGTGATCAATTTGATTCATTTTGTGATCAATTTGATTCATTTCGGGATCAATTTGATTCATTTCGGGATCAATTTAATTTATTTCCTTGTCGATTTGAAGCATTTCGGGATCAATTTGATTCATTTCATGATCAATTAATTCATTTCGTGATCAATTTGATTCATTTCGTGATCAATTTAATTCATTTCATGATCAATTTAATTCATTTCGTGATCAATTTGATTCATTTCATGATCAATTTGATTCATTTCATGATCAATTTATTCATTTCGTGATCAATTTGATTCATTTCGTGATCAATTTGATTCATTTCGGGATCAATTTGATTATTTCCTTGTCGATTTGAAGCATTTCGGGATCAATTTGATTTATTTCCTTGTCGATTTGAAGCATTTCGGGATCAATTTAATTCATTTCGTGATCATTTGATTCATTTCCTTGTCAATTTGATGCATTTCGTGATCGATTTGATTCATTCGTGATCGATTTGATTCATTTCGTGATCAATTAGATTGATTTCTAATTGACTGTTGTCAAGTGTCCAACTCTGTAATGAACATATTCTACACACGTCTCTTGCCATAACTATTTGATCCAACAAAACACAAACAAGTTCAAAGAAGATAATAATGAAGATCCACTTGAAGTCAGCCATTGATGATGTTTCCCTCACCGTCACACCAAAGACGACATCTGTCACTAGATTATTGCTTTCAAGTTGCTATTTGATGTCCAACAAATGTTACACATATTTATTGACACGGGGTCTCTAAAAGCTCGGGCCCCCTGACATGTTACATTTGCTTCTAGGTTAATCCGGACACAGCGGGCACATATAACAGATACTATCTAGATAACCCAACATGACATGCACATATAGCAGATAATATCTAGATAACCCAACATGACAAGCACATATAAGATACTTCTTAACGTGGAAAGTAACGCGCTGAACCATGTGAAGTGGGCATTCGCTCACATCTACGGGTGTTCACTGTAGTACATTCACTCACGCTCGATACTGGTATATTCATGTGCACTCAATACTGATATTTTCACTCACATTCCCTCGATACTGGTACATTCCCTCGATATTGGTACATTCACTCACATTCGCTCGATACTGGTACATTCACTCACATTCGCTCGATACTGATACATTCACTCACATTCGCTCGATACTGGTACATTCACTCACATTCCCTCGATACTGGTACATTCACTCACATTCGCTCGATACTGATACATTCACTTACATTCCCTCGATATTGGTACATTCACTCACATTCGCTCGATACTGGTACATTCACTCACATTCCCTCGATACTGGTACATTCACTCACATTCCCTCGATACTGATACATTCACTCACATTCGCTCGATACTGGTACATTCACTCACATTCGCTCGATACTGGTACATTCACTCACATTCCCTCGATACTGGTACATTCACTCACATTCCCTCGATACTGGTACATTCACTCACATTCCCTCGATACTGGTACATTCACTCACATTCGCTCGATACTGGTACATTCACTCACATTCCCTCGATAATGGTACTTCACTCACATTCGCTCATACTGGAACATTCCCTCGATACTGGTACATTCACTCACATTCCCTCGAAAATGGTACATTCACTCACATTCGCTCGATACGGGTACATTCCCTCGATACTGGTACATTCACTTACATTCCTCGATAATGGTACATTCACTCACATTCGCTCGATACTGGTACATTCACTCACATTCCCTCGATACTGGTACATTCCCTCGATACTGGTACATTCACTCACAATCCCTCGATACTGGTACATTCACTTACATTCCCTCGATACTGGTACATTCACTCACATTCACTCTATACTGGTACATTCCCTCGATACTGGTACATTCCCTCGATACTGGTACATTCACTCACATTCCCTCGATACTGGTACATTCACTCACATTCGCTCGATACTGGAACATTCACTCACATTCGCTCGATACTGGTACATTCACTCACAATCCCTCGATACTGGTACATTCACTCACATTCGCTCGATACTGGAACATTCACTCACATTCGCTCGATACTGGTACATTCACTCACAATCCCTCGATACTGGTACATTCACTCACATTCGCACGATACTGGTACATTCACTCACATTCGCTCGATATTGGAACATTCACTCACATTCGCTCGATACTGGTACATTCCCTCGATACTGGTACATTCACTCACATTCCCTCGATACTGGTACATTCACTCACATTCCCTCGATAATGCTACATTCCCTCGAAACTGGTACATTCACTCGATACTGGTACATTCATGTACACTCAATACTGGTACATTCACGTACACTCAATACTGGTACATTCACTCACATTCATGTAGTGTTACATTCACGTACACTCAATACTGGTACATTCACGTACACTCAATACTGGTACATTCACGTACACTCAATACTGGTATATTCACGTACACTCAATACTGGTACATTCACGTACACTCAATACTGGTACATTCACTCACATTCATGTAGTGTTACATTCACGTACACTCAATACTGGTACATTCACGTACACTCAATACTTGTACATTCACGTACACTCAATACTGGTACATTCACGTACACTCAATACTGGTATATTCACTCACATTCACGTAATGTTACATTCACGTACACTCAATACTGGTACATTCACATACACTCAATACTGGTATATTCACGTACACTCAATACTGGTACATTCACGTATACTCAATACTGGTACATTTGCGTACACTCAATACTGGTACATTCACGTACACTCAAAACTGGTACATTCACGTACACTCAATACTGGTACATTCACGTACACTCAATACTGGTACATTCACGTACACTCAATACTGGTACATTCACGTACACTCAATACTGGTACATTCACGTACACTCAATACTGGTACATTCACGTACACTCAATACTGGTACATTCACGTACACTCAATACTGGTACATTCACGTACACTCAATACTGGTACATTCACGTACACTCAAAACTGGTACATTCACGTACACTCAATACTGGTACATTCACTCACATTCATGTAGTGTTACATTCACGTACACTCAATACTGGTACATTCACGTACACTCAATACTGGTACATTCACGTACACTCAATACTGGTACATTCACGTACACTCAATACTGGTACATTCACGTACACTCAAAACTGGTACATTCACGTACACTCAATACTGGTACATTCACGTACACTCAATACTGGTACATTCACGTACACTCAATACTGGTACATTCACGTACACTCAATACTGGTACATTCACCTAGAACAGGAAGTCCAGCAGAGGCGGTGGTGATGCTTCACAAATAGGAAACAAATCATCCGTGGTTTCTTGAAGACGTTAGCCTCCCCTGATGTCGTGGGTAGTGAGACGTGATATCTCGAATAACGGCAAGAATCAGTAGGTCACGTCTTCACTCGTGCACGTTAAAGATCCATTGACAATTAACATCGAAAAGAGTAGGTTATATGCCGCTGCCCGGGCAACATTGACATCAGAAACTTACCCGCACCGTGGATCCCAGTCCGTGCTACGGAGTTCGTGCACGTGGGCCATAATTTTCCTCGGATTTGTCAAAGAGGGTATGCGAAGCACCTATGTGTTCGTCCGGTGTGCAGTCATGATGATATTGACAACAGACAATCTTCGCTTAATTCTAGCATTTGGGGACATGATCACGAAACTCAAGGCAAACACGCACTTCATTATGTAAATACATGGACGTAAACAAATAACAACAGTCAACGGGCACACATACACACCACAGAGAGGAGAGTGAGAGAAAGAGAGGACAGAGAGAAAGAGATGCGAGAGAGAGAGGAGAGAGAGAGGAGAGAGAGAGGAAGGTAGGCAGAGCCAGCACCGCCCACAAGGACGGCACCACCTCCAGAAAGGTCAAAGGTTGGCGGTCACGTGACGGCAGGACCAGCAAACGTGAGAGGCCGTCTGCTCGCCGACCGACCAGACTTATCCACCATCTCGGCTCGTTCACACTTCTACCGGCTTCTTGATTACGGTAAGTGCTCACTGATTTCATCTTGGACTTGACTACACACAGCCAGGTGCCCACATCTTATACAACAGTCCCTCCACTCTCTGTGCTGACATTCTACTCACCGCCACACTTCTGTCAGGTCAGTGTCCAGTGTCCATATTATTGAGGACGGTCGTACTTAACGTCACACAACGACGTGCCCCATTAAGTAGCCTAGTACACAACAACTGACTGACTCGCACACTTCCATGCTTGCTTCTGTCATTGACGACGGTCGTACTTAACGTCAACACAACGACGTGCCCCATTAAGTAGCCTAGTACACAACAACTGACTGGACTCGCACACTTCCATGCTTGCTTCTGTCATTGACGACGGTCGTACTTAACGTCACACAACGACGTGCCCATTAAGTAGCCTAGTACACAACAACTGACTGGACTCGCACACTTCCATGCTTGCTTCTGTCATTGACGACGGTCGTACTTAACGGTCAACACAACGACGTGCCCCTCAGTTTTGGTGCAACTAGTGGCTGTACACGACCACCACTGACTGTTCTCATCTGTTAGAAGACTAGTGGCTGTACAGGACCACCACTGACTGTTCTGTTAGAAGACTAGTGGCTGTACAGGACCACCACTGAGACTGTTCTCATCTGTTAGAAGACTAGTGGCTGTACAGGACCACCACTGAGACTGTTCTCATCTGTTAGAAGACTAGTGGCTGTACAGGACCACCACTGACTGTTCTCATCTGTTAGAAGACTAGTGGCTGTACAGGACCACCACTGACTGTTCTGTTAGAAGACTAGTGGCTGTACAGGACCACCACTGAGACTGTTCTCATCTGTTAGAAGACTAGTGGCTGTACGGACCACCACTGAGACTGTTCTCATCTGTTAGAAGACTAGTGGTTGTACAGGACCACCACTGACTGTTCTCATCTGTTAGAACTAGTGGCTGTACAGGACCACCACTGACTGTTCTCATCTGTTAGAAGACTAGTGGTTGTACAGGACCACCACTGACTGTTCTCATCTGTTAGAAGACTAGTGGCTGTACAGGACCACCACTAACTGTTCTCATCTGTTAGAAGACTAGTGGTTGTACAGGACCACCACTGACTGTTCTCATCTGTTAGAAGACTAGTGGCTGTACAGGACCACCACTGACTGTTCTCATCTGTTAGAAGACTAGTGGTTGTACAGGACCACCACTGACTGTTCTCATCTGTTAGAAGACTAGTGGCTGTACAGGACCACCACTGACTGTTCTGTTAGAAGACTAGTGGCTGTACAGACCACACTGACTGTTCTGTTAGAAGACTAGTGGCTGTACACGACCACCACTGACTGTTCTCATCTGTTAGAAGACTAGTGGCTGTACAGGACCACACTGACTGTTCTCATCTGTTAGAAGACTAGTGGCTGTACAGACCACCACTGACTGTTCTGTTAGAAGACTAGTGGCTGTACACGACCACCACTGACTGTTCTCATCTGTTAGAAGACTAGTGGCTGTACAGGACCACCACTGACTGTTCTCATCTGTTAGAAGACTAGTGGCTGTACACAACCACCACTGACTGTTCTCATCTGTTAGAAGACTAGTGGCTGTACAGGACCACCACTGACTGTTCTGTTAGAAGACTAGTGGCTGTACAGGACCACCACTGAGACTGTTCTGTTAGAACTAGTGGCTGTACACACCACCACTGACTGTTCTGTTAGAAGACTAGTGGCTGTACAGGACCACCACTGACTGTTCTGTTAGAAGACTAGTGGCTGTACACGACCACCACTGACTGTTCTGTTAGAAGACTAGTGGCTGTACAGACCACCACTGACTGTTCTGTTAGAAGACTAGTGCTGTACAGGACCACCACTGACTGTTCTCATCTGTTAGAAGACTAGTGCTGTACAGGACCACCACTGACTGTTCTCATCTGTTAGAAGACTAGTGGCTGTACAGGACCACCACTGACTGTTCTCATCTGTTAGAAGACTAGTGGCTGTACACGACCACCACTGACTGTTCTGTTAGAAGACTAGTGGCTGTACAGGACCACCACTGACTGTTCTGCTGTTAGAAGACTAGTGGCTGTACACGACCACCACTGACTGTTCTGTTAGAAGACTAGTGGCTGTACACGACCACCACTGACTGTTCTGTTAGAAGACTAGTGGCTGTACAGGACCACCACTGACTGTTCTGTTAGAAGACTAGTGACTGTACACGACCACCACTGACTGTTCTGTTAGAAGACTAGTGGCTGTACAGGACCACCACTGACTGTTCTGTTAGAAGACTAGTGGCTGTACAGGACCACCACTGACTGTTCTGTTAGAAGACTAGTGGCTGTACACGACCACCACTGACTGTTCTGTTAGAAGACTAGTGGCTGTACACGACCACCACTGACTGTTCTGTTAGAAGACTAGTGCTGTACACGACCACCACTGACTGTTCTGTTAGAAGACTAGTGGCTGTACAACGACCACACTGACTGTTCTGTTAGAAGACTAGTGGCTGTACAGACCACCACTGACTGTTCTGTTAGAAGACTAGTGACTGTACACGACCACCACTGACTGTTCTGTTAGAAGACTAGTGGCTGTACACGACCACCACTGACTGTTCTCATCTGTTAGAAGACTAGTGGCTGTACACGACCACCACTGAGACTGTTCTGTTAGAAGACTAGTGGCTGTACAGGACCACCACTGACTGTTCTGTTAGAAGACTAGTGGCTGTACACGACACCACACTGACTGTTCTGTTAGAAGACTAGTGGCTGTACAGGACCACCACTGAGACTGTTCTCATCTGTTAGAAGACTAGTGGTTGTACACGACCACCACTGACTGTTCTCATCTGTTAGAAGACTAGTGGCTGTACAGGACCACCACTGACTGTTCTGTTAGAAGACTAGTGGCTGTACAGGACCACCACTGAGACTGTTCTCATCTGTTAGAAGACTAGTGGCTGTACAGGACCACCACTGACTGTTCTGTTAGAAGACTAGTGGCTGTACAGGACCACCACTGACTGTTCTGTTAGAAGACTAGTGGCTGTACAGGACCACCACTGACTGTTCTGTTAGAAGACTAGTGGCTGTACAGGACCACCACTGACTGTTCTGTTAGAAGACTAGTGGCTGTACACGACCACCACTGACTGTTCTGTTAGAAGACTAGTGGCTGTACACGACCACCACTGACTGTTCTGTTAGAAGACTAGTGGCTGTACAGGACCACCACTGACTGTTCTGTTAGAAGACTAGTGGCTGTACACGACCACCACTGACTGTTCTGTTAGAAGACTAGTGGCTGTACAGGACCACCACTGACTGTTCTGTTAGAAGACTAGTGGCTGTACAGGACCACCACTGAGACTGTTCTCATCTGTTAGAAGACTAGTGGCTGTACAGGACCACCACTGAGACTGTTCTCATCTGTTAGAAGACTAGTGGCTGTACAGGACCACCACTGAGACTGTTCTCATCTGTTAGAAGACTAGTGGCTGTACACGACCACCACTGACTGTTCTGTTAGAAGACTAGTGGCTGTACAGGACCACCACTGAGACTGTTCTCATCTGTTAGAAGACTAGTGGCTGTACAGGACCACCACTGACTGTTCTGTTAGAAGACTAGTGGCTGTACACGACCACCACTGACTGTTCTGTTAGAAGACTAGTGGCTGTACACGACCACCACTGACTGTTCTGTTAGAAGACTAGTGGCTGTACACGACCACCACTGAGACTGTTCTGTTAGAAGACTAGTGGCTGTACAGGACCACCTGACTGTTCTGTTAGAAGACTAGTGGCTGTACAGACCACCACTGACTGTTCTGTTAGAAGACTAGTGGCTGTACAGGACCACCACTGACTGTTCTCATCTGTTAGAAGACTAGTGGCTGTACAGGACCACCACTGACTGTTCTCATCTGTTAGAAGACTAGTGGCTGTACACGACCACCACTGACTGTTCTCATCTGTTAGAAGACTAGTGGCTGTACAGACCACCACTGACTGTTCTCATCTGTTAGAAGACTAGTGGCTGTACACGACCACCACTGAGACTGTTCTGTTAGAAGACTAGTGGCTGTACAGGACCACCACTGACTGTTCTGTTAGAAGACTAGTGGCTGTACACGACCACCACTGACTGTTCTCATCTGTTAGAAGACTAGTGGCTGTACAGGACCACCACTGACTGTTCTCATCTGTTAGAAGACTAGTGGCTGTACAGGACCACCACTGACTGTTCTCATCTGTTAGAAGACTAGTGTTGTACAGGACCACCACTGACTGTTCTCATCTGTTAGAAGACTAGTGGCTGTACACGACCACCACTGACTGTTCTCATCTGTTAGAAGACTAGTGGTTGTACACGACCACCACTGACTGTTCTCATCTGTTAGAAGACTAGTGGTTGTACACGACCACCACTGACTGTTCTCATCTGTTAGAAGACTAGTGGTTGTACACGACCACCACTGACTGTTCTCATCTGTTAGAAGACTAGTGGTTGTACACGACCACCACTGACTGTTCTCATCTGTTAGAAGACTAGTGGTTGTACACGACCACCACTGACTGTTCTGTTAGAAGACTAGTGTTGTACACGACCACCACTGACTGTTCTCATCTGTTAGAAGACTAGTGGTTGTACACGACCACCACTGACTGTTCTCATCTGTTAGAAGACTAGTGGTTGTACACGACCACCACTGACTGTTCTGTTAGAAGACTAGTGGTTGTACACGACCACCACTGACTGTTCTGTTAGAAGACTAGTGGCTGTACACGACCACCACTGACTGTTCTGTTAGAAGACTAGTGGTTGTACACGACCACCACTGAGACTGTTCTGTTAGAAGACTAGTGGCTGTACACGACCACCACTGACTGTTCTGTTAGAAGACTAGTGGCTGTACAGGACCACCACTGAGACTGTTCTGTTAGAAGACTAGTGGCTGTACACGACCACCACTGAGACTGTTCTGTTAGAAGACTAGTGGCTGTACAGGACCACCACTGACTGTTCTGTTAGAAGACTAGTGCTGTACACGACCACCACTGAGACTGTTCTGTTAGAAGACTAGTGGCTGTACAGGACCACTGAGACTGTTCTGTTAGAAGACTAGTGGCTGTACAGGACCACCACTGACTGTTCTGTTTAGAAGACTAGTGGTTGTACAGGACCACCACTGAGACTGTTCTGTTAGAAGACTAGTGGCTGTACAGGACCACCACTGACTGTTCTGTTAGAAGACTAGTGGCTGTACACGACCACCACTGAGACTGTTCTGTTAGAAGACTAGTGGCTGTACAGGACCACCACTGAGACTGTTCTCATCTGTTAGAAGACTAGTGGCTGTACAGGACCACCACTGAGACTGTTCTCTGTTAGAAGACTAGTGGCTGTACACGACCACCACTGAGACTGTTCTGTTAGAAGACTAGTGGCTGTACAGGACCACCACTGAGACTGTTCTCATCTGTTAGAAGACTAGTGGCTGTACACGACCACCACTGAGACTGTTCTCATCTGTTAGAAGACTAGTGGCTTGTACACGACCACCACTGACTGTTCTGTTAGAAGACTAGTGGTTGTACACGACCACCACTGACTGTTCTGTTAGAAGACTAGTGGTTGTACAGGACCACCACTGACTGTTCTGTTAGAAGACTAGTGGTTGTACACGACCACCACTGACTGTTCTGTTAGAAGACTAGTGGTTGTACACGACCACCACTGACTGTTCTGTTAGAAGACTAGTGGCTGTACACGACCACCACTGAGACTGTTCTCATCTGTTAGAAGACTAGTGGCTGTACACGACCACCACTGACTGTTCTGTTAGAAGACTAGTGGTTGTACACGACCACCACTGACTGTTTCTGTTAGAAGACTAGTGGTTGTACACGACCACCACTGACTGTTCTGTTAGAAGACTAGTGGCTGTACACGACCACCACTGAGACTGTTCTCATCTGTTAGAAGACTAGTGGCTGTACAGGACCACCACTGACTGTTCTGTTAGAAGACTAGTGGTTGTACACGACCACCACTGACTGTTCTGTTAGAAGACTAGTGGTTGTACACGACCACCACTGACTGTTCTGTTAGAAGACTAGTGGCTGTACAGGACCACCACTGAGACTGTTCTCATCTGTTAGAAGACTAGTGGCTGTACACGACCACCACTGAGACTGTTCTCATCTGTTAGAAGACTAGTGGTTGTACACGACCACCACTGACTGTCTCATCTGTTAGAAGACTAGTGACTGTACACGACCACCACTGACTGTCTCATCTGTTAGAAGACTAGTGGCTGTACACGACCACCACTGAGACTGTTCTGTTAGAAGACTAGTGGCTGTACAGGACCACCACTGAGACTGTTCTGTTAGAAGACTAGTGGCTGTACAGGACCACCACTGAGACTGTTTCTGTTAGAAGACTAGTGGCTGTACACGACCACCACTGAGACTGTTCTCATCTTTAGAAGACTAGTGGTGTACAGGACCACCACTGAGACTGTTCTGTTAGAAGACTAGTGACTGTACACGACCACCACTGAGACTGTTCTGTTAGAAGACTAGTGGCTGTACACGACCACCACTGAGACTGTTCTGTTAGAAGACTAGTGGCTGTACACGACCACCACTGAGACTGTTCTGTTAGAAGACTAGTGGCTGTACACGACCACCACTGACTGTTCTGTTAGAAGACTAGTGACTGTACACGACCACCACTGACTGTTCTCATCTGTTAGAAGACTAGTGGTTGTACAGGACCACCACTGAGACTGTTCTGTTAGAAGACTAGTGGCTGTACACGACCACCACTGAGACTGTTCTGTTAGAAGACTAGTGGCTGTACACGACCACCACTGAGACTGTTCTGTTAGAAGACTAGTGACTGTACACGACCACCACTGAGACTGTTCTCATCTGTTAGAAGACTAGTGGCTGTACACGACCACCACTGAGACTGTTCTGTTAGAAGACTAGTGACTGTACACGACCACCACTGAGACTGTTCATCTGTTAGAAGACTAGTGGCTGTACAGACCACCACTGACTGTTCTGTTAGAAGACTAGTGACTGTACACGACCACCACTGACTGTTCTCATCTGTTAGAAGACTAGTGACTGTACACGACCACCACTGAGACTGTTCTCATCTGTTAGAAGACTAGTGGCTGTACACCCACCACTGAGACTGTTCTGTTAGAAGACTAGTGACTGTACACGACCACCACTGAGACTGTTCTGTTAGAAGACTAGTGACTGTACACGACCACCACTGAGACTGTTCTGTTAGAAGACTAGTGGCTGTACACGACCACCACTGAGACTGTTCTGTTAGAAGACTAGTGGCTGTACACGACCACCACTGAGACTGTTCTCATCTGTTAGAAGACTAGTGGTTGTACACGGACCACCACTGAGACTGTTCTGTTAGAAGACTAGTGGTTGTACACGACCACCACTGACTGTTCTGTTAGAAGACTAGTGGTTGTACAGGACCACCACTGAGACTGTTCTGTTAGAAGACTAGTGGTTGTACACGACCACCACTGAGACTGTTCTGTTAGAAGACTAGTGTTGTACAGGACCACCACTGAGACTGTTCTGTTAGAAGACTAGTGGTTGTACACGACCACCACTGAGACTGTTCTGTTAGAAGACTAGTGGTTGTACAGACCACCACTGACTGTTCTGTTAGAAGACTAGTGGTTGTACACGACCACCACTGACTGTTCTGTTAGAAGACTAGTGGTTGTACAGACCACCACTGACTGTTCTGTTAGAAGACTAGTGGTTGTACAGGACCACCACTGACTGTTTCTGTTAGAAGACTAGTGGCTGTACACGACCACCACTGAGACTGTTCTGTTAGAAGACTAGTGGTTGTACAGGACCACCACTGAGACTGTTCTGTTAGAAGACTAGTGTTGTACAGGACCACCACTGAGACTGTTCTGTTAGAAGACTAGTGGCTGTACACGACCACACACTGACTGTTCTGTTAGAAGACTAGTGGTTGTACACGACCACCACTGAGACTGTTCTGTTAGAAGACTAGTGTTGTACAGGACCACCACTGACTGTTCTGTTAGAAGACTAGTGTTGTACACGACCACCACTGAGACTGTTCTGTTAGAAGACTAGTGGTTGTACACGACCACCACTGACTGTTCTGTTAGAAGACTAGTGTTGTACAGGACCACCACTGACTGTTCTGTTAGAAGACTAGTGGCTGTACAGGACCACCACTGACTGTTCTGTTAGAAGACTAGTGGCTGTACAGGACCACCACTGACTGTTCTGTTAGAAGACTAGTGGTGTACACGACCACCACTGACTGTTTCTCATCTGTTAAGACTAGTGGCTGTACAGGACCACCACTGACTGTTCTGTTAGAAGACTAGTGGTTGTACAGGACCACCACTGACTGTTCTGTTAGAAGACTAGTGGCTGTACACGACCACCACTGAGACTGTTCTCATCTGTTAGAAGACTAGTGGTTGTACACGACCACCACTGACTGTTCTGTTAGAAGACTAGTGGTTGTACACGACCCCACTGACTGTTCTGTTAGAAGACTAGTGGCTGTACAGGACCACCACTGAGACTGTTCTCATCTGTTAGAAGACTAGTGGCTGTACACGACCACCACTGAGACTGTTCTCATCTGTTAGAAGACTAGTGGCTGTACACGGACCACCACTGACTGTTCTGTTAGAAGACTAGTGGCTGTACAGGACCACCACTGACTGTTCTGTTAGAAGACTAGTGGTTGTACAGGACCACCACTGACTGTTCTGTTAGAAGACTAGTGGTTGTACAGGACCACCACTGACTGTTCTGTTAGAAGACTAGTGGTTGTACACGACCACCACTGACTGTTCTCTGTTAGAAGACTAGTGGTTGTACAGGACCACCACTGACTGTTCTGTTAGAAGACTAGTGGCTGTACAGGACCACCACTGAGACTGTTCTCATCTGTTAGAAGACTAGTGGCTGTACAGGACCACCACTGACTGTTCTGTTAGAAGACTAGTGGCTGTACACGACCACCACTGAGACTGTTCTCATCTGTTAGAAGACTAGTGGTTGTACAGGACCACCACTGACTGTTCTGTTAGAAGACTAGTGGCTGTACACGACCACCACTGACTGTTCTGTTAGAAGACTAGTGGCTGTACACGGACCACCACTGACTGTTCTGTTAGAAGACTAGTGGTTGTACAGGACCACCACTGATGTTCTGTTTAGAAGACTAGTGGCTGTACAGGACCACCACTGACTGTTCTGTTAGAAGACTAGTGGCTGTACACGACCACCACTGACTGTTCTGTTAGAAGACTAGTGGCTGTACAGGACCACCACTGACTGTTCTGTTAGAAGACTAGTGGCTGTACACGACCACCACTGACTGTTCTGTTAGAAGACTAGTGGCTTGTACACGACCACCACTGAGACTGTTCTCATCTGTTAGAAGACTAGTGGCTGTACAGACCACCACTGAGACTGTTTCTCATCTGTTAGAAGACTAGTGGCTGTACAGGACCACCACTGAGACTGTTCTGTTAGAAGACTAGTGGCTGTACACGACCACCACTGACTGTTCTGTTTAGAAGACTAGTGGCTGTACACGACCACCACTGACTGTTCTGTTAGAAGACTAGTGGCTGTACAGACCACCACTGACTGTTCTGTTAGAAGACTAGTGGTTGTACACGACCACCACTGACTGTTCTGTTAGAAGACTAGTGGCTGTACACGACCACCACTGACCTGTTCTGTTAGAAGACTAGTGGCTGTACACGACCACCACTGACTGTTCTGTTAGAAGACTAGTGGCTGTACAGGACCACCACTGAGACTGTTCTCATCTGTTAGAAGACTAGTGGCTGTACAGGACCACCACTGAGACTGTTCTGTTAGAAGACTAGTGGCTGTACACGACCACCACTGACTGTTCTGTTAGAAGACTAGTGGCTGTACAGGACCACCACTGAGACTGTTCTCATCTGTTAGAAGACTAGTGGCTGTACACGACCACCACTGAGACTGTTCTCATCTGTTAGAAGACTAGTGGCTGTACACGACCACCACTGACTGTTCTGTTAGAAGACTAGTGTTGTACAGGACCACCACTGACTGTTCTGTTAGAAGACTAGTGGCTGTACAGGACCACCACTGAGACTGTTCTGTTAGAAGACTAGTGGCTGTACAGGACCACCACTGAGACTGTTCTGTTAGAAGACTAGTGGCTGTACAGACCACCACTGACTGTTCTCATCTGTTAGAAGACTAGTGGCTGTACAGGACCACCACTGAGACTGTTCTCATCTGTTAGAAGACTAGTGGCTGTACACGACCACCACTGAGACTGTTCTGTTAGAAGACTAGTGGCTGTACAGGACCACCACTGAGACTGTTCTGTTAGAAGACTAGTGGCTGTACAGGACCACCACTGACTGTTCTGTTAGAAGACTAGTGGCTGTACACGACCACACTGACTGTTCTGTTAGAAGACTAGTGGCTGTACAGGACCACCACTGAGACTGTTCTGTTAGAAGACTAGTGCTGTACACGACCACCACTGAGACTGTTCTGTTAGAAGACTAGTGGCTGTACAGGACCACCACTGAGACTGTTCTGTTAGAAGACTAGTGGTTGTACACGACCACCACTGAGACTGTTCTGTTAGAAGACTAGTGGCTGTACACGACCACCACTGACTGTTCTGTTAGAAGACTAGTGGCTGTACAGGACCACCACTGAGACTGTTCTCATCTGTTAGAAGACTAGTGGCTGTACACGACCACCACTGACTGTTCTCATCTGTTAGAAGACTAGTGGCTGTACAGGACCACCACTGACTGTTCTGTTAGAAGACTAGTGGCTGTACAGGACCACCACTGACTGTTCTGTTAGAAGACTAGTGGCTGTACAGGACCACCACTGACTGTTCTGTTAGAAGACTAGTGGCTGTACAGGACCACCACTGACTGTTCTGTTAGAAGACTAGTGGCTGTACACGACCACCACTGACTGTTCTGTTAGAAGACTAGTGGCTGTACACGACCACCACTGAGACTGTTCTGTTAGAAGACTAGTGGCTGTACAGGACCACCACTGAGACTGTTCTCATCTGTTAGAAGACTAGTGGCTGTACAGACCACCACTGAGAAGACTGTTCTGTTAGAAGACTAGTGGTTGTACAACCACCACTGACTGTTCTGTTAGAAGACTAGTGGCTGTACACGACCACCACTGACTGTTCTGTTAGAAGACTAGTGGCTGTACACGACCACCACTGACTGTTCTGTTAGAAGACTAGTGGCTGTACACGACCACCACTGACTGTTCTGTTAGAAGACTAGTGGCTGTACAGGACCACCACTGACTGTTCTGTTAGAAGACTAGTGGCTGTACACGACCACCACTGACTGTTCTGTTAGAAGACTAGTGGCTGTACACGACCACCACTGACTGTTCTGTTAGAAGACTAGTGGCTGTACACGACCACCACTGACTGTTCTGTTAGAAGACTAGTGGCTGTACACGACCACCACTGACTGTTCTGTTAGAAGACTAGTGGCTGTACACGACCACCACTGACTGTTCTGTTAGAAGACTAGTGCTGTACAGGACCACCACTGACTGTTCTGTTAGAAGACTAGTGGCTGTACACGACCACCACTGACTGTTCTGTTAGAAGACTAGTGGCTGTACACGACCACCACTGACTGTTCTGTTAGAAGACTAGTGGCTGTACACGACCACCACTGACTGTTCTGTTAGAAGACTAGTGGCTGTACAGGACCACCACTGACTGTTCTGTTAGAAGACTAGTGGCTGTACAGGACCACCACTGACTGTTCTGTTAGAAGACTAGTGGCTGTACAGGACCACCACTGACTGTTCTGTTAGAAGACTAGTGGCTGTACACGACCACCACTGACTGTTCTGTTAGAAGACTAGTGGCTGTACACGACGACCACCACTGAGACTGTTTCTGTTAGAAGACTAGTGGCTGTACACGACCACCACTGAGACTGTTCTGTTAGAAGACTAGTGGCTGTACACGACCACCACTGACTGTTCTGTTAGAAGACTAGTGGCTGTACACGACCACCACTGACTGTTCTGTTAGAAGACTAGTGGCTGTACACGACCACCACTGAGACTGTTCTGTTAGAAGACTAGTGGCTGTACAGGACCACCACTGACTGTTCTGTTAGAAGACTAGTGGCTGTACGGACCACCACTGACTGTTCTGTTAGAAGACTAGTGCTGTACACGACCACCACTGACTGTTCTGTTAGAAGACTAGTGGCTGTACACGACACCACTGACTGTTCTGTTAGAAGACTAGTGGCTGTACACGACCACCACTGACTGTTCTGTTAGAAGACTAGTGGCTGTACACGACCACCACTGAGACTGTTCTCATCTGTTAGAAGACTAGTGGCTGTACAGGACCACCACTGACTGTTCTGTTAGAAGACTAGTGGCTGTACACGACCACCACTGACTGTTCTGTTAGAAGACTAGTGGCTGTACACGACCACCACTGAGACTGTTCTGTTAGAAGACTAGTGGCTGTACACGACCACCACTGACTGTTCTGTTAGAAGACTAGTGGCTGTACACGACCACCACTGACTGTTCTGTTAGAAGACTAGTGGCTGTACACGACCACCACTGACTGTTCTGTTAGAAGACTAGTGGCTGTACAGGACCACCACTGACTGTTCTGTTAGAAGACTAGTGGCTGTACACGACCACCACTGACTGTTCTGTTAGAAGACTAGTGGCTGTACACGACCACCACTGACTCTCATCTGTTAGAAGACTAGTGGCTGTACACGACCACCACTGACTGTTCTGTTAGAAGACTAGTGGCTGTACACGACCACCACTGACTGTTCTGTTAGAAGACTAGTGGCTGTACAGGACCACCACTGACTGTTCTGTTAGAAGACTAGTGGCTGTACACGACCACCACTGAGACTGTTCTGTTAGAAGACTAGTGGCTGTACACGACCACCACTGACTGTTCTGTTAGAAGACTAGTGGCTGTACACGAACCACCACTGAGACTGTCTCATCTGTTAGAAGACTAGTGGTTGTACACGACCACCACTGACTGACTGTTCTCATCTGTTAGAAGACTAGTGGCTGTACAGGACCACCACTGACTGTTCTCATCTGTAGAAGACTAGTGGCTGTACACGACCACCACTGACTGTTCTGTTAGAAGACTAGTGGCTGTACACGACCACCACTGACTGTTCTCATCTGTTAGAAGACTAGTGGCTGTACACGACCACCACTGAGACTGTTCTGTTAGAAGACTAGTGGCTGTACACGACCACCACTGAGACTGTTCTGTTAGAAGACTAGTGGCTGTACACGACCACCACTGACTGTTCTCATCTGTTAGAAGACTAGTGGCTGTACACGACCACCACTGACTGTTCTGTTAGAAGACTAGTGGCTGTACACGACCACCACTGACTGTTCTCATCTGTTAGAAGACTAGTGGCTGTACACGACCACCACTGACTGTTCTGTTAGAAGACTAGTGGCTGTACACGACCACCACTGACTGTTCTCATCTGTTAGAAGACTAGTGGCTGTACACGACCCAACTGAGACTGTTCTGTTAGAAGACTAGTGGCTGTACACGACCACCACTGACTGTTTCTGTTAGAAGACTAGTGGCTGTACACGGACCACCACTGACTGTTCTGTTAGAAGACTAGTGGCTGTACACGACCACCACTGACTGTTCTGTTAGAAGACTAGTGGCTGTACACGACCACCACTGACTGTTTCTGTTAGAAGACTAGTGGCTGTACACGACCACCACACTGAGACTGTTCTGTTAGAAGACTAGTGGCTGTACAGACCACCACTGACTGTTCTGTTAGAAGACTAGTGGCTGTACACGACCACCACTGAGACTGTTCTGTTAGAAGACTAGTGGCTGTACACGACCACCACTGACTGTTCTGTTAGAAGACTAGTGGCTGTACAACGACCACCACTGACTGTTCTGTTAGAAGACTAGTGGCTGTACACGACCACCACTGACTGTTCTGTTAGAAGACTAGTGGCTGTACACGACCACCACTGACTGTTCTGTTAGAAGACTAGTGGCTGTACAGGACCACCACTGACTGTTCTGTTAGAAGACTAGTGGCTGTACAGGACCACCACTGACTGTTCTGTTAGAAGACTAGTGGCTGTACACGACCACCACTGAGACTGTTTCTGTTAGAAGACTAGTGGCTGTACAGACCACCACTGAGACTGTTCTGTTAGAAGACTAGTGGCTGTACACGACCACCACTGAGACTGTTCTGTTAGAAGACTAGTGGCTGTACACGACCACCACTGACTGTTCTGTTAGAAGACTAGTGGCTGTACACGACCACCACTGAGACTGTTCTTTTAGAAGACTAGTGGCTGTACACGACCACCACTGAGACTGTTCTCATCTGTTAGAAGACTAGTGGCTGTACACGACCACCACTGACTGTTCTCATCTGTTAGAAGACTAGTGGCTGTACACGACCACCACTGAGACTGTTCTGTTAGAAGACTAGTGGCTGTACACGACCACCACTGAGACTGTTCTGTTAGAAGACTAGTGGCTGTACACGACCACCACTGAGACTGTTCTGTTTAAGACTAGTGGCTGTACACGACCACCACTGAGACTGTTCTGTTAGAAGACTAGTGGCTGTACACGACCACCACTGACTGTTCTGTTAGAAGACTAGTGGCTGTACACGACCACCACTGAGACTGTTCTGTTTAGAAGACTAGTGGCTGTACACGACCACCACTGAGACTGTTCTCATCTGTTAGAAGACTAGTGGCTGTACAGGACACCACTGACTGTTCTCATCTGTTAGAAGACTAGTGGCTGTACAGGACCACCACTGACTGTTCTGTTAGAAGACTAGTGGCTGTACACGACCACCACTGACTGTTCTGTTAGAAGACTAGTGTGTACACGACCACCACTGAGACTGTTCTGTTAGAAGACTAGTGGCTGTACACGACCACCACTGAGACTGTTCTGTTTAGAAGACTAGTGGTTGTACAGGACCACCACTGACTGTTCTGTTAGAAGACTAGTGGCTGTACACGACCACCACTGACTGTTCTGTTAGAAGACTAGTGGCTGTACAGGACCACCACTGACTGTTCTGTTAGAAGACTAGTGGCTGTACACGACCACCACTGAGACTGTTTCTGTTAGAAGACTAGTGGCTGTACACGACCACCACTGAGACTGTTCTGTTAGAAGACTAGTGGCTGTACACGACCACCACTGACTGTTCTGTTAGAAGACTAGTGGCTGTACACGACCACCACTGAGACTGTTCTGTTAGAAGACTAGTGGTTGTACACGACCACCACTGAGACTGTTCTCATCTGTTAGAAGACTAGTGGCTGTACACGACCACCACTGACTGTTCTCATCTTGTTAGAAGACTAGTGGCTGTACACGGACCACCACTGAGACTGTTCTCATCTGTTAGAAAGACTAGTGGCTGTACAGGACCACCACTGACTGTTCTCATCTGTTAGAAGACTAGTGGCTGTACAGGACCACCACTGACTGTTCTGTTAGAAGACTAGTGGCTGTACACGACCACCACTGACTGTTT